>OU343220.1:320001622-320345489 GCA_910596185.1 Chrysanthemum makinoi | reverse complement strand
ATTTATTAAATAGAGTTCCTAATAAAGGAACAAGATAACCCCTATGAACTTTGGTATAAAAGGCACCAAACGAGTTATCTCAGAGTTTGGGTACGTAAAGCTGTGTAAGATTGACTGATCCTAAAATAAATAATATAGGTCAAAAGGTATAGATTGTGTTTTCAATGGCTATCCCGAGAATTCTAAGTGCTATAGATTCTATGTCATAGAACCCAATGATTATGTATCCGTGCACTCTGTTATTGAGTCACGAGATGCTGATTTTGGCAATGAGGATAGGTTTACATCTTTACCTAAACTGCAGACATGATTGCAAGTTCTAGTAACTTTGGTACATCTGACCAAGTGACTGCTTCTCCTCCTGAGCCTTGTGAGCCTAGGAGGAGTGTAAGAGCAAGGAAAACCAAATCTTTTGGTGGCGATTTCCAACTATATCTGGTCGAAGGATCAAGGAATGAAATTCAATTTCAATATCAATATTGTTTCAATGTTGATGAAGATCCTAGGACCTACAGTGAAGCTATGGCTTCAAGGGATGCTGCATTTTGGAAAGAGGCAATCCAAGATGAGATTGACTCTATTATGCACAATAATACTTGGAAATCGTCTGATTTACCACCTGGTTTTAAACCATTGAATAGTAAATGGATCTTCAAAAGGAAGATGAAGGTGGATGGAAGCATAGACAAGTATAAAGCCAGATTGGTTATCCAAGGCTTTAGACAAAAGGAAGGTATTGATTTCTTTGATACTTATGCTCCTGTTGCTAGGATTACCACCATTAGATTATTGTTAGCTCTTGCGGCTATACATAATCTTGTAATTCACCAAATGGATGTTAAAACAGCCTTTCTGAATGGTGAATTGGATGAAGAGATTTACATAAGACAACCTGAAGGTTTTGTCATGCTTGGTAACGAAAATAAGGTTTGTAAATTGGTTAAATCTCTTTATGGCTTGAAGCAAGCTCCCAAGCAGTGGCATCAGAAATTTGATGATGTTATCTTGTCTAATGGTTTTGCATTAAACCAAGCAGACAAGTGTGTATACAGCAAGTTTAATGCTTCTAGTAAAGGAGTAATCATTTGCTTGTATGTTGATGACATGTTAATCTTTGGTACTGACCAAGATCAAGTTGATGCAACTAAGGAGTCCTTGTCCTCTAAATTTGAGATGAAGGACATGGTGGAGGCTGATGTGATTCTTGGCATTAAGATCATACGTGGAGAACATGGCATTACTATCTCTCAATCACATTATATTGAGAAGATGTTGGATAAATTTAATCAGAAAGATTGTTCTTCAATAGGTACTCCTATGGATCCCACAACAAAACTTGTGCCTAATAAAGGTGTTGCTGTGAATCAACTTGAATATTCAAGGGCTATTGGATCTCTAATGTATGCCATGATTAGTACTAGACCGGATATAGCCTTTGCTATTGGAAAGTTGAGTAGATATACTCACAATCCAGGTTTAATCCATTGGCGAGCAATTAATAGAGTATTTCAGTACTTGAAAGGTACAATGGATTATGGTTTGACTTATACTGGATTTCCTTCTGTTCTTGAAGGTTATTTAGATGCAAGTTGGATTTCCAATCAGGAAGATCATTCTTCCACAACTGGTTGGGTATACCTACTTGGAGGTGGTGCCATTTGCTGGGCATCTAAGAAGCAAACTTGCATAACTGATTCAACAATGGAATCTGAGTTTGTGGCATTAGCAGCAGCTGGTAAAGAAGCAGAATGGCTAAGGAACTTAATTTATGAAATTCCATTGTGGCCTAAACCGATATCATCTATTTCTCGAGATGTGATAGTCAAGCTACTTTGGCTAAGGCATACAGTCAAGTATATAATGGGAAGTCTAGACACATAGGTGTTAGACATAGCATATTACGTGATCTTATCACGAATGGTGTGATATATGTGGTGTTTGTGAAAACACAACACAATTTAGCCGATCATTTAACCAAAGGGTTGAATAGAGATCTCGTGAAAAATTCGGCTATAAGGATGGGATTAAAGTCCATCGAATCTCTGATATCAAGATAATTCCACCTAGTATGGCTAGGTGCTGAATTCAATGTGGAAGGCTTAATATTTAGAGATTGGAACACATTAGAAGAATCATCCCAAGGTATGTGTTCAGACCTACAAGTTAGGGAGGTTGAATGTATATATTCTTAATAGCTCTTTTGACAAATTGCATTGTAGGTGCAAGACTAAAAGAGTTTATATGAGCATGAAGTTTAGCCGCTTCAAGAAGCTGGGACTTGGCTTTGACATGCTTATGAAGGATAAGGACATAGGCTAGTAAAACATGTGTCAAGATAGAACTACTATGTATGTAAACTTTTGTGTACATTATCTTCGTGTATTCATATTGAATTCCCAGGGTTCAATCCTAAGCGACACCCCGAAATTCGAATATTTGGAATGTGTAATGTACTAATGTGAAATTCAATCGTCACGACATTTCATTTATGCAAAAGTTTGATTGTTTGAGATTAATTGTTTTAGTTAATCAAGGATTGCACTAAAATAGGGGAGGAATGTTGGATATTTTAGTGTAATTGGATTAACTTGTTTGACCAATTTTATCATGGTAATACATCATTTAGGTTTGGAGGTGCGGAGTGCACACCTACTTGAGTTTATTATGATCTTAGGGGCGAAGCCCCTAAGGGACGGGGGTCCGGGGGCAACGCCCCTGGTAGCAGGGTCCAAGGGGCGGCAGCCCCTGGCAGGGTCCAAGGGGCAGAGCCCCTGGCGAAATTTTTTATTTCCACTATGTTGCTTTGTAAAAATTGCTGCTGAAGTTGTGTTTCTGCTGAAATACAATGGATTCTGCTGAAGTTGTGTTTCTGCTGAAATACAATGGATTCTGCTGAAGTCATTGATTCTGTTGAAGTGTTGTTCCTCAGAAATTAAGTTTCGGAAATTGAGGGACAAAACTTGACAACCGGAAACCTAAAACTGCTTTGGCAATTATCCCGTATCATTGTTATATACGGTTTATTTGGTCATATATTTTCTACTGGTTCATTATATCTCAGATAAACACATACAGAAAATTCTCATTCTCTGAATTGTATCCGATTGAATAATTTGGTAGAACCGCCAAATTGATTTGATCTGAAAGTGATTACACGCCTTTCAGAGATTAAGCATATCCGTTAGTGTTCGTTATTGCGGTATATACCCTACAAAGATGGTTCATATACTCGAAACCATAGCAACAATTCATATTCCGCATCACTTGATATTCCATATTATATATTTCAATACTCGATATTCAATCATATGGCTTTACACGGATTGTACCGTACAAATTGTTGTGCACAATCACTCTTGCATATTAAATTAAGGGGTTCAACTTTATAGTAGTATAGATATAGATATTCAATTTCGCCATTTTTAAAGAAAATAATGTACAAATACACTTCTTCGTCATTATATTTGCATGGGCCACATCAACTTTGTATCAAATCAACTTATCAACACACGTATAATAGACTGGATTGAGAGCCTAGTCCGAATTAAATGAGACCCAGTCCAATATTCAAGTCCAACACCCATGATAATACACTCTACCTTAAACACACACAATCCGCCTCTGTTTCACCAAAGTCGACTATCCCAATCTCATCTCAATCAAAAACTAATCAAATATCATCTCACATCATCAAAAATCATAAACGAATAATAAATCTTGTTTAATCAAAACCTAAACACAGATTTGACAACCATTAAGCATACCGAGCACCACTTCTTGTTACATTCAGTTAGCTTCGACCATGGCTTCAAGATCCTTTGAAGGGTCTCAGGTAGGTTCTACATGTTGTTTTGAACGAAACAAAGAAAGAACATAACATATTTGTTATGATTCTTTCTTCTTTTTCGGATATAAAAAGAAGCTATGCTTCATAAGGATCTGTGATGATTAATCTCTTATGCTTAGATTCTTTGAACAAATATTCGGATACCCAAAGAGATAGGACTGAGATCTTTGTATTTTTCAATTTGTTCGAGTCGTGGTGTTGTAACCGTGAGATGATTGTGGAGTATGGGATTAGGATAGTGATGGTTGTTGTTGCTTGATATGGGTTGAGTTTAGTTATAGGATTTGGTTTTGTTTTGGACTTGGCATGGTTGTGGTTAATACTCGGTCATCATATCAGTAGTCCTGTTATTTATTCATAGTGGATGGTGATAGGATTGGGATTGGGATTGAGATTGGATTAGTGAATGTGAATGCATTATATATAGGTCATTCTTTTCAGTTGTAACTGTGGAATGGTTGGTTTGCATTCTTTTTGGTGGAAACTATAAACCGCAACAACAATTCAGATTCCACATTAATTCTTTTTTGTTCCATATTCATCTTTAATGGTTGCAATATTGTTCTAATTGCTGGAGATGATTGGTATACTTGCAACTGTCTGATCCCTTCCTATTCATCTTCCAGGTTACATTTAATTCGGCAGAATTGAAGTGTTCATGGTGTTTTGAGTTGTAGTTATTTCGGTATGCATAGACATGTATGTACCGTACTTTTGGTTGTGCACAACCCCCCTTGCACATTAAAATAAGGGGATAAGCTTTATGTATTATAGATGATATAACTGAGATACGGAGTGTCGTTTGGTTCCTGTAATTACTAACTTTAAATCGTTAAATCACGAAACTTAAAACCGGGTATTGTAAAAATATAAAACTTATGAAAACCTTAAAATTGATAAATATACTATATCTTAGCATATTAAATGAGTGATAAGTCTTATGGAGCATGTAAACGTTGCTAAAACTGGAAACACAGGTCAAAAACGCGTAATTCGCGTAAAACGCAAAACTGAAAAACGTAAAATTCCAAAACTTGTGGAATTGTCGTAAATTGGTAGAAATACATATTTCTAATGTTTATATGGTTTACTGGACATATCAGGATGTCCGAATGACGTTTAAACCCTAAAGTAGTTCTCGGACACGGTTTCGTGAAAACGGTTCTGAATGGATTCAACGTGCGCCGTCAGGACGACTTGTCGAGTTTTATGTATCTTGTCATGATAGTAAAATTAAAAAAAAATATATTTACGGTATGAATAGTGAAAGTGAATAGTAAATTCTGAAAAATGGAAAGTAATCTGAACATGCGAGAGGTTACAAGTCATGGAAACTTGCATCTAATAGAAAGAGACTTCTCGCTTTTTATGATGATAATCACAAGCCATTTTGCCACTTGAACACCCCTAAATGATTTTGACATGCTACTTTTGTTGATGCTAGAATGCCTTGTTGAGAACAATTTAAATGTTGTGGTTCTCTTATATAAATTTTCCGTTGCTTATGGAAGAAAACCGACTATCTAATTTCAGCTAGTCAACATTAGAATGTCTTGCATCTTATTCAACCTTGATAGATTTAATTTATATTTACAATTAATGTACGAGACATGTGAGCCTTGCCAATATCTATCGAGTCTTTAACTTCTCGCGGGGGATTTACTTGTTATTTAAACAACAATACGATATAGATTTATTATCCAATATAACTAAAGAGCGGGGCATAGTTTAAGAGCGGGGCATAGTTTCTTCACAAGCCATGTGTCAAAAGCTGATTTGCAAAACATTACACGTGTTTGAAAATGAGTGGCTCAGCATTTAATGAGCATTAAATGTTACTCCACCGCCTCATTGTATCTTCTCAAATTATAGCTTCTCCCACCTCCCACCTCCCACCGCCTCTCTACATGAAGAATCCACACACACAGTAAAAAAACACACTCTCCTCTTCAAAAATTCCAAACACTTCTTCACCCTTCCCAGATCTTGCGACCCGCTACATCTTCCATCGGCCATTCATCTTCTTCCTAAAAAAATGAATTCAGGGCCGGATTAAAGAGGGTTTTGATAAACAAGCGAAGCTTTCAAGATTGTACCACCTAATTACATAAAAGAAACTACACATCAAGGTATGGTTGCTTTAATCATACATGATTTTTTTTTCCTATCATCATTGTGTATTGATTTTTTTTTTTTTTTTGTTGTATTCCCACCGATCCCACCAAACTTCCCCCAAAGTTTCCGCATCCATCTCTTATAAACACAAAGACAAGAGGAAGGTATTGTTTTGATTTGCAGACGAAGCCAAGAGGTGACTCAAAGTTGCAGGTTATTGGCAAATATTCTCAAGGGAATATTGGAATTTACAGGTTGGTATGATGTTTCATGTGATTATGTTATGGCCATTTTATTCCTCAATACTTAATCCTCTTTTAGCCTGTTTAGATTTTTTTTTTCAATTGGTTATCTTTTTGTAGGCTTTATGCATTATGAACCCCAACAAAATAAAAGCTTCCATCAGCATTATGGCGACAAGAAAGAAGTGTCCAGTTGGAACTTCTGTGTTCGGGTTGTCTAGCATTTACACAGTCTCAATGAAAGCTGGAGAAGCAAGAAGGAGAGTACTTCAGCTTATGGACCATGTTTCTTCGATGCCAGAGTCAGAAAAGAAGTGTTATGTGGGGTTAGTCTCATGATTTCTCTCATCAATCAAATATTAAGGATGTGTTACTCTATTAGTGACTAAAAAATAGGCAGATTGGTGGGATCAAAACAGGTAATTCTTTATATGGGTCGACTTATAAATTTTTTCCTTAACTTTTTATGTTGTAGAATTCTCAAAAAGGAGGCGATATAAGGCGTCGAGCCCAATGACAAATGACTCTGCACCAAAAGGATTTAAGCCCAGACCAACCAGGCTAAGAAAAGATCAAAACACAATTGAAAGGAAAGAGGTTCTAAATCCTCAAATGCCTACAAATGTATTGACTATTAGTTGTTATATTTATTTGAAAATAAAAGTAAATTACTTTTCTTAAAGACAATGTCAGATACTCAGATTACTCTATTTCGTATGGTTCTTCACAATTTTTTTTCTTCTAAACTTTGTAGTCCAATAATATGTATTCTTATTTAAAGGTGACACTGGAAGCAGGAGTTTCAAATAAAGAAGTGGTTGCACTATATAGTCATGATATGGGCTGCAGTCAAAAGTGTGGAAGTCATGGAGAGCTGAAAAAGATTCACCGATAAGGTAAAAATATGTTAATCCATAACATGACTATATCTTGACTGTTATCAATTATTAGTCATGATTACATAATGGATGGCTATGGGTGATTAGTCTTAATTATTGCTACTCAGTTCAGGAATTTATTGAATTATATGAACAGGAGTAGAACTTCGAGCGGCCCATTGTGTGCTATGATAAAGGTGCTCATCTTTTTCAAGGTGAAGAAGTCACCAGTTATGGGAATCAGTCTAAACATAAGTTTATTTTTTTAGCTTATTAGCTTGCTTATTTGAGATTATCTCTTAATTAAAAATGTGATTAAGTTGCTGATGGTTGCTTGCAGTTTGGCGTGCTGATGGCTGATGCTTGCTTGACAATCATGTAAGTGGCATTGCTCATAATTGGGATGAACGGTCTTAAAGAGTGTGGTAAGGTTAGCTTTTTTATTACATGAAACTTTTTGTAACATGTTTTCTCCATGTGTAATGATATTAGGTGTAATCAGATATTTGTACGTATTTACAGAACTACATTGGTTTTAAGTACATCGTAACAGTACGTGAAACCAAACCACACAATGAATTTCTTGAAATGTTTCCTGATGAAGAAAACATTAGTTTTTGGCTTTTAAATATATTCCACTTACATTATTGTCTATAAAATGGAAAAAATGTAAATGGGTCTAAAAGATAGATTGCTCATTGCAGCTGTTTTATTTCCGTACTTGAAATCTTATACCCTTCTAGACTGTGTAGGTGATTTTGGTTCGCCATGACATCAATGTCGCTTGGATATCATATGCAATGGAACGATTCCCAAATAAAGTTCACCAAATAGGAATAGAGAGGGAATCATGTGGCCTATCATCGAGACCAAAAAAGGTGGCTAACCTACCAGCTTCCATGGTTTCCAAAGTTACAAGGTATATTTTGTTTATACAAATCCTTTGTCGTATAGGCTGGGTCTTTTTTCAAAATAATTTTTCCAATGAAACCTTTATATTTTTCATACGTGTACTTTGCTTATGAATCGGTCGATTTGGTATATTCATTTATTTAATACAACTCATTTTGTTATATGGATTTCCTCCCTTCAGTTTTTAAACAACCGTCTTAGCACTAAAGATCCTTTTTTTTTTCTACTGTAGGAGCAGGCATATCAAACTTGTATGGATGTGGCACCTATATTGTAATTCATGTTTGTAGTATTAGCAATATCATTCGGTTAATAACTTAGCAACTACTTTTTTGTTGGCCTACTGTAATTTGGTTATGTGCATTTTTTTAAGCGAATACTATATTTATAATGAACTAAAGATTGTTTTTTATGATCTTCCGTTGTATGTTATTGATTATCTGTTTTTCGGTATGCACCAGGTATCCATTACTAGCTATCTATACAAAGAGCACACTGATATTGATCCCAGGGAATTGACGGACTTGCATTCAACATCAGTTAATAATGAATATTTTGCATATGCTGCTGTGAGACAGGATCATCATCACCACCTGGATTTCTTAAAGGCCAAATTGAAGAGTACGTCAAATTTGTAACCACCCTATCCACAGATACACACTCACTGGCTACCAAGAAACGCCCAAAGGTACGTTGCCATTTCTGATGCTCTTAATTAATGTCTTCCATAAATCGGACACACTACTATAGGAAAAATGGTGGGGTCAGACAAGTTGGTGTTCAATGTAGTTATTTGTACAACACCTACTTATAAATAAACATTTATTAGCTACTTGAGCTAAGCATTGTAGAATATCGAGTTTCGATTTGCTTATTTCGTGGTTATGTTAAATTTAGTTTTGATAAGTGGATAACCTTTGACTTATTGCAAAACTTAACTGCTAATGAACAAGCAACTTCTATGGTCACTTTAGGAGTATTTGTTTAAGCTTATATGTGGGCTTATGAGCTTACTATTACAACAATATGTTTTTAGTGTTATGTTAGGCAAGTATTGTATTTGTTAAATTTTATTGTTTTTCTTTTGTTTGGTTCAATTGAACTTAATTTAAGGGTTGTTTAGGATTGCTTATTTTTCCTGATTTTACTTATAGATAAGACCTGTTAAATTGTCTAGGAAATACTGCCTGCATTTGCTCATTTTTATCTAAGCATGCAATTTTCACTGATTTATGTATTATCCGCGTTTGCAAGTTTCTGAAGTAGTAAGATCAAAGGTTATTAACGCCATGGATTAGGCTTTTTCATAGGAGGCTATGGTATTAGTTATACGATCGATTTTTGAAACATAAGTTAGTTATCGATTGCTGTTAGTACGAGTCATTGATATTGAATGCTCAGTCTATAAGAGGATAGGTGATTAGATATTAGATGCGAAATCGTTGTTATGTAATTTCTAATTATATGGATGACAATGTTTAGGTTGTAAGTTAAGAAGGCTAAAGCTTGGTAGTTAGTAAGATCAAGATTATGAAAATTTGACGCATTGCACATTGGTATTTCTTATATGGCGATCTCATAACAGTGTTGTATGATGATATTTTTGTAATATTACTCACAGAAGACTAAAAGGCGTTAGGTGGTTAAGGGATGTTTGGAATAACTTAGTTTTTGTGCTTATCGTTATTACGTCGCCTTTTAAATTTGTGCAAGTCCTTCTACATAATCTCATTTTGACACAAAACC
Organism: Chrysanthemum makinoi; assembly: GCA_910596185.1. NCBI lineage: Eukaryota > Viridiplantae > Streptophyta > Magnoliopsida > Asterales > Asteraceae > Chrysanthemum > Chrysanthemum makinoi. The sequence continues at coordinate 320,335,749 of OU343220.1, read as the reverse complement.
GCTTATATTCTTGTCCTAAAGAAAATGCAGATGAGAAGAATTAGTTTGGACGATCAATACACTCCAAACCAGGTTCTTTCTAAAAATAAGCATATATGTAGCCAAAAAAAATAGCTTAACAATTAGGTAACCAACCTTCTTATGTGTCTACCACATTATACTACGCTGAATTCAGATTCCGGTGACATATTATCAAGATATATGCAGATTCCACCGGTTTGAGGTATGTGTCGACCACATTATGCTACGCCTACAAAAAGAAGTTCCCTCCCGCTATGAAAACTAATATTTAGTATCAATGTAAGCTTCAACAAGAGATAATGGCCACTTCCATTTTCAACCAGGTCTGCACATTTTGTTTCATCTCCATTTGTTATTTATTATCTTTTGTTTACTTTTCTGATGGTTAAAACTTTCCAAAACAGAAGAAAGGTCTAGCAAAGAAGCTGTCTCGGGTCATAAGTATTGTGAAAGGCATTTGCATCGTGGAATGTGAACAGGGATCCTGCTTTGGTTAACAAGATTACCGCTGCAACTGCCCAACATTGCATCCGTTCTACTTAGTCTATATAGGAGAAACATGTAAATCATCACTTTTATTTGATCAATATATTGCTTGCATCATTTGGTATGTAAATTGCTTGCATAATTTGGTATGTAAATGTTGAAACACCTTATCTGTCTATGCATGTCTACATCCATGTTTCATAGAACACACCGCGGCAACCCGCGGGCACTAAACCTCGTTCAAAGTAAGTAACTGAGATTGATAATGTGCAATTGCCTTTTCTTAATGTACCTGTGATGCGGGCCTCTAAGATCAACACAGCAACATGGGCTTCAAAAATGTTGGCCCAATACTAAAACCCATGCAACCCAACAGTTTCGGCTTGATTTTGAACCAAAACCGAATCCTTGCAATACAAGGGTGAAAGTGAGTTTGTTTCAAAAAATTGTGCTTAGAAAAACGAATTTAAAAAACTATTCTCGGCTCGATTATTTTCCCTGTTTTTATAGTGGTAGTAGAAGTAAACCTCGGCGTTTTGGCCACGAAAATGTGATTAGACAACAATAATTTAATTGGTGTGGAGTTTTAAATAAAGAAGATTTGTTGTCCAATTGGTAAGTATCCAAAATTAAACCCCAAATTAAACCCCAACTCCTTGCGAGTGTATAAATTTTTTAAACATTTTGCATTATGTATTTACTCTTGTACCTTCACTCATCGTTCCTAGTTTATTCATATAAATTATCAATCACAAGTCACTTTTTACTTATACATTTAAGCCTTAAAGCTTTAAACCATAACTTTCTACAATCAACATACACAAACAACATGAACACAACATATAAGATTATAGTTTTGAAGCAAACGAAAGATCACAAACAAAACTTTAGAAAAACTAATAGAACTTGGATTAATATCTCTTTTTGAAACATCAATTGCATTAAAACTAACCCTTCCCAAAAATCAAGGTTAAAAAACTTCGATCCATAAATATGTTTTGAGTAAAAACTTATGAATATTAAAAAAAATCATACATTTCAAAACGTATTTATGTGGTTAATCGATAAAACAACACTTATTGTAAAATTTGGATGAACGATGTAAGCTCACAGTGAAGCACAGGTAGATTCACACTAGTTCATCAACATAAATGGATTAATGGATATATGATTATTTTTTGTTTAGGTGCTTTTCAAGCAAGTTTATTTTGACGATATACAGCATGAGTTTTTGCATCCAGAATTTGATTAACAATCCCACATAAGTCGATGAAAGAAGTTTTTTATCTTTATATATTCTTTATAGAAAACAAAAAAAGCTCATACATGTAAAAATTCATTTACGTTTTTTTTTTGAACGACAATTTTTTTTCACACCCTATACCACCTATCTCACAAATCCCTCCAACGAGGTTTGAACGCACAACCTCTATGTTGACGGGCAACTCAATTACGACTAGACCAAAGGCCTAAAGTAAAACGCATTTACGTTGTTAATGATGAAACAACACTTATTGTAAATTTTGGATGAACGATGTAAGCTCAAGCGCGGGTAGATTTACACTTGTTCATCTGCATAAAATGAATATATGATTATTGTTTTTGTTTAGCTGCTTTAATTTTCAAGCAAGTTTATATATTAAGGATAGAGCTTGTTTTAGCTTCCACGTGACTTGATTACAACATGAGTTTTTGCATCTAACTGTTTTGATAAACAATCCCACATAGATCAATGAAAGGATTTTTTTTGTCTTTATATATTTGTGTGTATCTCATATTGTTAGTTCAGATTAATATCAAATTGTTTAGCATGGTTGTGTGCATGTTAAAATAAAACTATTGTCTTAACGTGCATCTTATGATCCGTTTGTTATCCCATTTTGGATTGGGTTTATAAGAGCACTCGGTGTCCCCTCGTCGTGGAGGCTCGCCGTGCCTCGCCAAGACACCGTGGTGGCTCGCCGCCGTGCGTCGTTGCCTAGCTCATCGTGGTGACGACGAGCAAATGTTCTAACAAAAGTATGCAACGGTTTGATTTTTTCTTCTTATTTCTTTTTTTGATTTTCAAGTGTGTGTATTTTGGATATTGATGTGTAGATCTGAATTTGGAGTGTTTGATCAGAACGTGTGAATTGGTGTAACTGTGTGTGTACACGAAGAAAAAGAAGGTTTTTTTTTTTTTTTTTTTTTTCAAGTCAAATACCTTTCAAAAAAAAATATAAATGGGCCAATGATGGAGTGTGATTTAAAATTTTGGGCTGGAGTTTTTATTTTTTTGTATTATTTGAATGAAATAAATATTATTAAGTTGTGTATTCTATTTTTATTTTGAATGTAATGAATTTAGTTTATTTGGAAAATTGAATAAAAAAAATAAAGTGGTAGTGGTGGGTCCCAAATGAAGAGTTTGAGGTTTGTTATGAGTAAGGAGGGGGTTTGTTGTGGTTAGTTGTGGAAAAATGGGATGCTGATGTGGCGCTGAGGTGACACGACGACGAGCCTTAGGCTCGTTTTGACACCTAGTGCTCTAAGGGTTTACATAAAAGACATGTCCTTAGCTTTTGACAAATATGAGAGCAATTTTTGTTTTCTTTCGTTTTTTTATTTTTGTCTTTTGTTTCAAGTATAGCATAAAATAATATAAACAAATATTTTATTTATTTTTCTCTCTCCTTACTATTTACATAAATAATTTTCAAATTATATTTTAATATATAATATAGTTTTAAATATTATTTTTTCTCCTATACAACAAATCCAAATCCAAATCCTAAACCAATTTCAAATCAAAATTCAAATCCTAATCCTAAACCCATCTACAAACCAAACGGACCCTTAACTTTGTTAAATAATTTCAAAAAAATGACTTTTAGGACAATTTTTTAGAATCGCTTGATATTTGAACTTTTTTATTTATTTTTTATTTTTTATTTTTTAATTATGGTTTTGATTTTTTGGCAATTACTATCATAAGTTTGAACTCACCGTCATGTAAACTGAAACCGGGTGAAGTCGGACCTCCTTATTCAAGTCATGGAAACTTGCACCCAATAGAACTTGAACATGAGACTTCTCGCATTTTATAATGATAATCACAAGTCATTTTACCACTTTGCACTCCTAAATTATTTTGATAGAGATAGGATCAAATGAGAAATATAATTAAGATGAAAAGAATGAGAAGAAATTACAACCACAAATAGTAGATGCATGTATAAAAATAGATACATCTCCTTATTTTTTTTTCTTTATTTGAAACATGTGGCTACAATTCTTTTCACTCTTCTCATTTAAATAATTCTTCTCACTAGATCCATACTCTATTTTGATAGAGTTGATTGTATTTTGATAGAGTTGATTTAAGTTTACAGGTTATATACGAGACATTTGAGCTTTGCAAACATCTATGAGTCTTTAACTTCTCGCGGAGGATTTACTTGCTATTTAGGCAACAATAATATATGGATTTATTCATATGATGTAGGCCTCCAAGGTCGACACAACAACATGGGCATCAATAATGTTGGCCCAATACTAAAACCCATGCAACCCAACCGAATTTGAAGTAGGGGTGTTCATCCGTTCGGCTATCGGGTTATTTGGTTCGGTTAGTTTGTTAACAAAATTTTTGGGTCAAACCGAAAACCGAACCGAACCGAATTCAAATTTAACTCAACCGAACCGAATAACTTAAAACCGAACCCCTATAACCAAAAACCGAACCAAATAACCCGAATTATATAATTTTAATTATTTTTTATTTAATTATATATATTTTTATTATAAAATTTATTTTCAAACTTAAACAATGATATATTTATACTAAAAAAGAGTTTTAGTAATCTTTTTCATATAAATACATAGAAAAATGTTATATTTATACTAAAAAAAAGAGTTTTAGTATTTTTTTTTCATATAAATACATAGAAAAAATATATATTTATAAGAATTCGGTTTTCGGCTTCCATTGCCATAACCATATCCAAACCGATAACCGAATATTTAGTTCGGTTCGGTTCGGTAATGACCAATTCGGTTTGGTTACGAATTCGGTTCAGTTTTTTTCGGTTTGGTTTAGTTTCGATTTTCGATTACTGTGGATATTACCCGATCCGTGAACACCCCTAATTTGAAGTACTATTTTTCGGCTTGATTTTGAACCAAAATTGAATTGTTGCAATGCAAGGGTGAAAAAGATTTTGTTTCAACAAATTGTGTTTAGCAAAACTAATAGGAAACGATATCATTTAAATTTCAATGCTTATTTGAGAAGCAATTTTAAAACTAATGATCAAACAAGATCCAAAAGACAACTCACTTCTTGCCAAACAAACTTTATATAACGCCAAAATACTTCAAAAAACGCTGGATGTGAAACAAATTTTGTGCATCAGGTCAAAACCTCCCGAACCAGAAAACAAAACTCTCTGAAATAAAGAACCGAAAACCGAGTTGATATATTTTGTCGGTTTTTGATTCAATTCAGTTCGATTAAGGCATTTAAAAGGGTTTTCCCTGAAGGTTTGTTTTTTTTTTCTCTTGGAACCGAACTGAATTCCACAATTTTTTATTTTTGTTTTTTTGAGAACGTCAATTTTAACAATCTCACAATATTTATATCACAATCTATCTTACGATTTCCTAAACATGACTTGAATCCACAATCATTTAGTTAAAGAGTTTCTCATACAACATGTGATATCATTGGGACATAAGCTATTTGCTACATTCCACAAATATATAAAACCAAAAACCATACCAAATACTCCCTCTGTCCGACAATTATAATCCTCATTTTCATTTTAGAATATCTCAAAATAATAGTATGCTTCTTATATTTGTCAATAAAAAAGAAGCTTACTAATGAAAAAGAAGCTTATAATCCTCATATTTTTTTTACTACATGGGTTCCGACTCGACATTGCGAGTCGACTAATCCCAGGGCTATTACCCTTTTTGGATAGCCCAAAGTCATTGCAGGTGAACCTCCGTGGTCACATGGGGATTAATTTTCTCCTCAGGGACCTCCAGGAACTTTAACCACTTAGGAGAGCGAATCCAAACCACTGGGTCACCCCATGTGGTGTGTTTAGTTGAAACAAAGGGAGTTATGATGTGTTTAGATGTTGTAAAATGAGAAGTTTCCTAGAAAAGTTTTCAAAAAAACATAAAGAAAACAGAAAACATGTTTAAAATAAGTATTTTCTAAAAATTCTTTACTGAAAGCAAAAAAACCTGTTTTCTGCTATTATAACTATGATTTAGAAAACTTGAATTTAGAGTTCTTTAATTTTCAAAAACTTTCATTTAAAAAAAAAAAAAAAAAACTTAATTCTTAAAAAAACTAAAAAAAAAACTTTCTAGCAACTAAACGCACCCTGATCGGGTTAATTATCCAAACACCCAGTAAAAGGTAGGGGCGGCAATTCTTGACATGAACACGACACCAAGTTAAACGGGTTTGGGTTGAAGATAAACGGTTTTGGGTCAAAAACAGGTCAACCCGTCTAACCCGTTTAATAAACGGGTTGTGTTTGGGTTGAATAAATACTAAACAGGTCAACCCGTGAACCCGTTTAAGTATACAAGACTCAAAAAATAAAAAATATAAGCTAGTTTTTTTTATGTGAGATGTAGATTAAATATTTGTTTATGTACTTAATATTAGTGAATTACGATTATACCTCAAATATCATTCAAATATCATTGAAATTGTACTTAATATCATTAAATATTTTTTTATGTCGTATAGTTATTTGTATGTTCTTTTTATTATATTTTAGATACTTATATGACTTTTTCATTTAAACTAGTTAAAATAACAAACCAACCTTATTTACCGCTTGACCTATTTAGTTAAACTGGTTAAACGGGTCATAAATGGGTTACACGTGTTATGCAGGTCTGGGTTAGGGTTGAGTTTCGTGACACGATTAATAAATGGGTCGTGTTTGGGTAGAGGTTATACCAACCCGCCAACACGCGAACCCAAATAGGTCAACACGAACACGACTCGATTGTCACCCTAGTAAAAGGTAGTCTGTAAAAAAATAAAGTAAAAACAAAAAGTAAAAAACAACAACATTTGTGTCGTGTGTTTGGTAGTGTGTGTGTTTTGAGTATGATTTGACCACTCCACTCACACTCTCACAGTACCAAACAAACCAAAAAAGAATGAAGGATCGAAGCAGCGTGAAAGGTGGAGGAGGCCAGCCATCAGTGAACGAGCGTTACACACAATGGAAGTCACTCGTTCCCATTCTTTACGACTGGCTCGCTAACCATAACCTCCTCTGGCCCTCTTTATCTTGCCGGTCCGTCCGTACCACCCTTTTTTTCTAGGGTTTCCTTCTTTTTTATTTATTATGTCACACTAGCTCTATTTTATATATTTCACTTATACATTAGGATGCTTTTTTTATAAACCCATAAGAATTAGTTATATTTAGTACAACTTGTTAAACCCTAGCTTTTTAGCTTTTATTTCTTATGCTATAGTTCAATTTGGGGTGTTTGTTTAAGGTTATATCTCGGCGTATGACCTTATTTCATTTCGGCTTATATTTTATATTTCGGCTTATAAATGGAATGTTTGGATCAACTTATTTAGCCGCCTTATGGCCTTATTTGATTTTGGAAAAGGCGATAAACTCAATTTTTAGAGCTTATTAAGTTTAGCTTATTGGCTTACGCCAATAAGGTGGAGTTGATTAGGTCATAAGCTTCAGTAAGTGAGCTTATCGGCTTTTCCAAAGTCAAATAAGCCCATAGGGCGGATAAATAAGCTAATCCAGACATTCCATTTATATAGTTTAATTATGGGGGTGTTTGTTTAAGCGTATATGTGGGCTTATGGGCTTATTTGTGTTTCGGATTATATTTCATAACCCTCAATTTTCCGGCTTATTTTGAGACTTGTATAAGTTTATCATGTAATGATAAACTTATATAAGTCAAAAAGTCTTAAAATAAGCCTGAAAATTGGGCTTATGAAATATAAGCTGAAACGCCAATAAGCTCATAAGCCACCATATAAGCTTAAACAAACACCTCCTATATCGTTATACTTATTGATTAATTAAACGTAATTGTGGAAACGAGCTCGAGCTTTATAATCATAAACGAGCAAAGCTCAAGATGTGGCAGGCTTGGCTTGTTTTCACCGCTAATTGAAAGTAAATTTGAATATTGTATTGTTAGGATATAGTGTGAATTTTAGTAGTAATGTTTAGGGTCTTTGTGCTTTAAGAAGATATAGACAGGGGCTAATGCTATACTTTATTTATGTTTCTATTAACGCGGTTTTTAAGATAGAAATGGTTCCTTAAATTGAAATGGAATAAAGTTTGGTGTTGCTTTTTAAAGAAAAAAGAACATGACGATGATAGTGTAGTCACATGTTTGTGTTTAAAAGGTTTTTTTTTTTTAAGATGTGATTAGTCCTAGTAATGTGGTTGTTTAAACGGGAAAAAAATATATAAAGTACGGTGCTTGTATGGGTTTTTAAAAGTATGATGTTTTTTCTATTGTAATTTTAACTTAATACTTGTTGGTTGTTACATTCGTGCAATGGGATAACTTATATGAAAATCTGTTTTGCTGATGCTTGTTGAAAAGTTTTATTACCACAACGTGTTTTGGGTTATAAGGCATATCGCTCACATTGGCTAATCTTTTTGTTAATAGATGGGGGCCGCTACTAGAGCAAGCTACTTACAAGAGTCGTCAACGACTCTACCTTTCAGAACAGGTGAATGAAGCTCCTTTTGTTTCTACCAAACATAAATGATCTATGTTTTTCTAATAAGAATTTAACCTTTCAGACTGACGGTAGTGTTCCAAACACTCTCGTGATAGCAAATTGTGAAATTGTTAAACCAAGAGTTGCAGCTGCTGAACACATAGCACAGGTGATAATGTGTTTCGAAATTTTAGTTCTATGGCTCTGTTTATTCCTCTCACTAGTAGCAAGTTCTTATTTACTATTTTTCTGTATTATTCAACTAACGAGTGCTGGTTTTGTAGTTCAATGAAGAAGCGCGGTCTCCCTTCGTTAAAAAGTTTAAAACCATTATCCATCCTGGAGAGGTAAAGGCCAATATGCATCCTATTTACCTTTTTGCATATGCAGAGAAATTTGTAATTGACATTCACTTTGTTTATGAAGGTAAATCGCATCAGGGAGCTTCCTCAGAACAGCAAAATAGTGGCTACACACACTGACAGTCCTGATGTATGTGTTCAGTTTACATGCTTTATTTCTTTTTGTCAATATCTTGTTAGTTATGATACATGATTATATCAATATGACTTTTAATTATTTGTTCGTATTGCTTTCGAAACTAGGTTCTTATCTGGGATGTTGAAGCTCAGCCCAATCGCCATGCTGTCTTGGGAGCCGCAGAGTCTCGTCCTGATCTGGTGGGTCGTTGTAGATAGATAGTTTTGGAAAGTTGGGTGGGTTGATGGTTGTGCAACTGATCAAAAGGGTCTGCTCAGGCCGAACCATAAACTCTATTTTTTGTCTTCTCTTGAGTCCTTATAATCATTAATGATTTAAATATGATTGAAAACTATATATTTTAATGGAAACATGTTTTTGAAATATAACGATTTGGGACTTTTACGCGGATGACTTCTATAACCCAAATCTACCCATTAGAGACACGGTATAGCCCAAATTGACCCGTTTATCAATAAATGACTCAAAAGTGCCACTTTGCATATAGTCATAGTGCAGACTGCAGAGTCTTCTATACATACCTATTAACATGATTAGATGTTTCTGTTTTGTTCTTAAATCCGTCTGTCATGTCATACACTTGATGGTTCTTTGTTGTGATGTGAAAATGTTGATATTCTCGGTCATATGGGTTTCTGTAGTTGTATTTATATGTATCAGCTCTCATAGCAGAAAGCTGATTTTGTTATATTGGTTACCTTGTAGATCCTGACTGGGCACGAAGAAAATGCAGAATTTGCTCTTGCTATGTGCCGGAGTGAACCCTTTGTACTCTCTGGAGGTGATTTGTTTTGCAAACCCATGCTCTAAGTTAATGTATTTGATCGTTTTTTTTGTTGTGCAAGCATGCTGCAGCTTCTACACTTTATATAATCAAGTTTTTTTTGGTGGTTGTGGCAGGCAAGGATAAGTCAGTTGTTTTGTGGAGTATACATGATCATATCTCAACTTTGGCAACCGATTCTGGGAGTAAAAGCCCAAAATCTGGTGGGACTGATGATAAACCTACCGAAAGCCCGAAAATTCAAGCAAGAGGTATCTTCAAAGGGCATGATGATACTGTTGAGGATGTACAGTTCTGCCCATCCAGGTATCTTACACCGTCTTTATGGTTTCACCATGATTTTTTATATTCAATAGACCAATAGTTAGGATGGGTATAGTTTGGTAACTGAAAGTTTGTGCATTCTGATATCTATGTTGTGAAGTGCACAAGAATTCTGTAGTGTTGGTGATGATTCCTGTCTCATTCTATGGGATGCAAGAACCGGGTCTTCTCCGGTTGTCAAGGTGATTTTTACATCTACTATTACTTGGGGGTCCATCAAGTTCGTGTTTGCTTGATGACTCACATGGTTAACTTTTTGTTTATACATTTGACACTTGGTTTATAAAATCTCTTTTAAGTTGAATTTATACTTCTTTGCAGGTTGAGAAAGCTCATAATGCTGATCTCCACTGTGTTGATTGGAACCCCATTGACGAGAATTTCATTTTGACGGGGTAAATCACGTATTTGTTTTCTTCTGCCGTGTTTTCTATTGCCATAGGCTTATTTATTGACATGTTTTGAAGAGACTTGAATATATTTTGGTTCATCGCTAGTAAAGTAGAAAAGATGCCATTTATTCAGGATCATAGTAAATTAATAATATGACCTAAAAGGTTAAGTAACTAGGTTTCCGGCTATAAAAGTTAAGTTTTATGCTCTTTTCAGGTCGGCTGACAACACTGTTCGCTTGTTTGATCGTCGAAGTCTCACTTCTAATGGAGTTGGATCACCAGTACACGTATTTACCAATCACAGTGCTGCTGTACTTTGTGTACAGGTATTGACATTTTTTTTTTCATAAGCAATGCTTTTCACTTTACGGGGTATCCATGCTTACTCATTCAATTAAATATTAAAAATTTATATTTCAGTGGTCTCCTGACAAATCATCCATCTTTGGAAGTTCAGCCGAGGATGGTGTCTTGAACATCTGGGATCACAACAAGGTGGGTATCCGTGTTACTTTTCATGTCCCAACTTAGTTTCATTTCTGGTCCTCTTGCACATGTAGGATATCAGACATATTCTCTTATACATGCTTATGTTCATTGTTCTATTTTCACTTCTTCTAACATTTGCACAGGTTGGTGAACGAACTGGTCCAGCCTCAAAATTTGCACCAGGCTTGTTGTTCCGTCACTCTGGCCACAGGTACACAGTTTCCCCCAGTTTAATGATAGTTAACTGAAAATTGTGCAGGTTGGGTGGGGTTTGGCTCAATTAAAGTACTCGTAATTTTTAGCTACAGTTCAGAACTTCGGATCGATTGACCCATTTTTGAATTTAACATTTGTTAAATGTATTAAATATGATCTCAAAAACTATATTAATGTATTAAATCATTATCTAGTATTTTTGAATAAAATGGTTTTAGAGATTGTAGGCTTCTGAGGGCCTTTTGGGCGACTTTTGACCCATTTGACCCGTTCATCTTTAACTCATGATTTTACTCAACTAATTGGACTGCCTGTTAAAGTTAAAATACAGAGTGAACCATTCTTATTTAAATGCGTCAAAGTTCGTGTCTCTGATATTTGAAGTTACACATAGATAAAAATTAAACACACCCGTGCATACACCGCTTTGGTTACTACTCTCAACAGTTTTGTATATATACACACATGTGTAAATCACCCTTTCACAATTGTATGCTTACAGTTTGCATCTACACACATCTCATAAAACACACATATGCATACACCACTTTATATGTCCTTGATCAGTTGCTCTCCTTTTAAGAGTTTTAGCTAAATTTTTTATTAGACATTTTTTTAAATAATCAAAATCGACCCATTAAAAAAGTTAATAGGCTGAAATTGTTACGTCGAATTTTGTATTCCAGTTTATTACTTCCAACAGGATTTGATTTGTTTAAACGAAGAGAGTTATATAATAAGCATCTTACAATTGCAGGGATAAGGTTGTTGATTTTCACTGGAACTCGCATGATCCATGGACGATTGTCAGTGTATCTGACGATGGTGAAAGTACTGGTGGAGGTGGAACACTGCAGGTAGGATTGGTTTCTACTGCATTATTCTCCTCAGTTACACGATCTCACATTATAACCGGATACTCACCTTTTTCTTTTTATGGTCAAATGTGCAGATATGGAGGATGATCGATTTGATTCACAGACCTCAAGAGGAGGTTATCAACGAGCTGGAGAAATTCAAATCACACATCCTCACTTGTTCAACTCCGTAGGATTTAAATTTGTTAGACTTTGTATGCGTGATTCTGTTGAATGACTTGAACTTTTCCTTTTAAGTTTCGTTATGTTGTATGAGAGGATGATCTGTAACGTTGATTTCGATTGTGTTAGCACTTTTAACTTATGTCTTTAAAGGAGAGTAGTGGAATAAATTAAGCCCCTCTTTGCCTCATTACTATCTTGTGAATTATTTGGTGCTCCTGTGTGGCTCGGTTTGCTTCGCAGGCGCACTTCTCGTGCTATAACTTTTGATTGTTGAAGTACCTTGTGAAATAATACTGTTAAAGCTGTTTTAAATTAAGTAAAAAGAACTCAAATTTAGCTTAAAGAAGAAAAAGTTACTACACATTTCATGTTCAAATAACAAGTTCTAGCTAATTGCTTATAAGCTGTCTAAATTATTATACAAGTAACACCCTTGTATTCCTTTTAACTATCACAATAATTTTGTTACCAATATGAGGATGAATTTAAGCTCATATTATTGTGATTCATAGCAAAAAATTAATACAACTACTAATATCTCACTTTCGATTCACTTGTGGAATCCGAGGGACCGCTATGGCTCCTCTCTTCTCGAGAATCCATACATCTCTTATCAGTGTAAGTCAACTATCTTGCGAGCATATCAGTCAAAATGAGAAAGTAACAAAATGAGAAAATAAGAGTATCTGTAACACAAATTTATCCCATATGTTTGAACATATAATTTAAACTCACAACAATATGATTAAAGTATATATTTTCACATAATAAGAGATACCACCAAATTATAATACAAATAATTTTACTGTTATTTTCAGTGTTGTGTTATGTGAATTTTTTTTTAATAAAATTAACACAAAACCAAAATTAAATAAAACTTTTTGGTTCGCTGACAACAACAACTGACGAATCTCACTTGGCCGATGTGGAACTGGTAACAAGACTACACACTTTGAAGAACCAACGTCATTGTTGGTCACGTCTATGTTGGTCACAGTTAACACCCCATTTTGGGTTCAAGCCACGACTCTATAGGCCACCACTTCGAGCTTGTTGATCAAGGCTATGGTGGTCACATCTGGCACCCCTATTTTTGGTCCAAGTCACCACTCTATAGGCCACCACTCCGAGTGTTGGAACCTTAAAAGATAAGGCTATAGCTCTGATACTAATTGATACAAACCTATTATAAGTTCAAATGTAAAACTCACTAAAAAAACTAGCTCGTAAGAAGAGGGTGTTAACTGTGATTTTGTAATATGCTCAAATCTTGTATTATGATAAGTCCATAGGTGTCAATTAGTGGATATCTTCAATGCATTAGTTGTACATTAAAAGATGATTAGCTTAATTTGTAGGGTTTACCCTAAATATCTTATGTACCATCCTATATATGTACCCATTGTGAGTCTGTAATGGATCAAGCAATAATATTCATATTACACAATACATTATCTTATCTTAGAGAGGGGACACTTAGACTTATAAACCACTAACCAATATCATATTTGGTCGATGTGAATCGTAGCGAGCCCTTTATTTATTTATACGAGATATGGTGGAAGGAATGAAGTACTCCATATTAATTTTCAAATGATAAATGATTTGTATGCTTAAAAATAGAGTTAATTGCATTTTTGGTTCTTGCGGTATGGCTAAATTGCAGGTTTGGTCCCTAAAACTTTAAAAGTGCAATAATAGTCCTCATTTTGAAGTTTGGATTGCATTTATGGTCCTTGGTCGGTGTGATGACCAACTTACCCTTGTCTTCTCTGAATAAGACAAAGGGTATTTTGATCATTTCATTTTATTCAGGGACCAAAAATGCAATCCAAACTTCAAAATGAAGACTATTCTTGCATTTTTAAAGTTTTAGAGACCAAACCTGCAATTTGGCCATATCACAAGACCCAAAAATGCAATTAACTCTTAAAAATATAAATAATTTTGTGCTTAAACTTATATGGTAGTTGTTTATTACAGTAATATTTAATAAAAAGTAAATTGCATTTTTGGTCCCTAAGATATGGCCAAATTGCAGGTTTTGTCCCTAACGTTTAGAAAATGCAGCGATAGTCCTTATTTTGAAAGTTTTGCTGCATGTTTGGTCCCTAATTTGCAATTTAAGGACCAAACATGCAACGGAAACTTCAATGTTTTAGGGACTAAATCTTCAATTTAGGGACCAAACATGCAACAAAACATTCAAAATGGGGACTATCGCTGCACTTTCTAAACATTAGGGACGAAACCAGCAATTTGGCTATACCTTAAGGACCAAAAATGCAATTTACTCTTTAATAAATTTTCTTACAAACAAAAAAAGAAAAATCCAAAAAGGGAAAAGAAAGAGTGGAAAAAGCAAAAAGAAAGCTGGAATTAGCAAAATCCAATAACATAAAACAAACACATGACACGAAACCACCATTTTCTTCTTCTTCTTCTGGTTGCTAATCGTGGTCACATAGATAGATCGAAGATGCATCGGAGCTTCAATCGATTCATCGTCGTTATTTTGATCTCATCAATCATATCTTGTTGTCAATCATTCTATCTTCCCGGTGTTGCCCCTCGTGATTTCCAGCGAGTTAGTTTTTTTTTTTTTTTTAATCTATTAATGAATTGATCTGATTTATGTGTTTAATGATCTGATTTTAGTTGTAAGTTGTGAATTAAGGTTAGATCTAGGGTTTATCATCTATTCTAGCTGTAGCTCAGTTGCTAGTGATTTAGTTATTTGATTCGGTTTATTTGAAGATAGGACTGAAGCTGATTTTATTTGTAGATTTGCTATCGGTTTTTATTCGGTTTCGGTTAGTGGTTTGTGACGGTTAAAGTGCAAATCGTCTATATTCAATTGCTGTTAGGATATAGATCCGATTAGGCGGTTTGGTTGGCACTTGTAGGTTTAATATATAAATGAGAATGGCCATTGACCATTGTAAGAAACTTATTAAGGCATATGTTTAAACGGATTGATGACTAGCATATTGTGGCGAAGATAACATCACTATAGAATTTTATGTTTCTCTAACGAATTACTAGAATTTAATTTTGTTCGTTTTCTTGTGATTAGGCACGACCTTATTTGCCAAACTTAGATACCTGCCACTATTTCATGCTCTCACATTGAACCTTCATGATTGATTTATGTTCTTCTGTTATCTTAGGGGATGTTTGTTTCGGTTTATATAGCCGGCTTATGGCTTATTTGGTTTTCGGCTTATGTTTCATAACCTCACTCTTCGTGTCTTATTTTGACACTTTCCGGCTTATATAAGTTCATTATGTATAAGCCGGAAAGTTTCAAAATAAGCCACAAAAAAGTAAGCTTATGAAACATAGCCCAAAATCAAATAAGCCATAAACCGGCTATATAAGCCGAAACAAACACCCCCTTATAAACTTGGGATGAGATTGTGCTTTGTAATACAATTAAGAAGCTTTATTGGCTTTGTCCTGCATTATTATGGTCGTTTATTTTTAGCTATACTGTAACGTTTTCAATGTATAATGAGAGTTTATGCCTAATCTGATCCTTTTTTCATCAGGGCGATCCTCTTCAAGTCAAAGTCAACAAGCTATCGTCTACAAAGACACAGCTTCCTTATGACTATTATTACTTGAATTATTGCAAGCCCAAGCACATTCAAAACAGTGCTGAAAACTTGGGTGAGGTGCTCCGAGGTGATCGTATCGAGAATTCAGTCTACACAGTGAGTATCTATTGTCGTTCCTATTACTTTTCTACAAGAATTGTGTTTTGTTATGATCTAAGCTTCTGATTTCCCTTTCAGTTTCACATGAGAGAGGAGCTCCCATGTAAGGTCGGTTGTAAAGTAAAGCTCGATGCTCAATCCGCAAAGAACTTTAAGGAAAAAATCGATGATGAGTACCGTGTTAACATGTACATGCCATTCCTTTTAGTTGCTCTATATAAATGTCTGTTCTTGAATGTATAACGCTTTAATTAAATGTCATGTGGTATGCGATACAGGATTTTGGATAACCTTCCAGTTGCTGTTCTAAGACAAAGACGCGATGGAAGTCAATCAACCACTTATGAACATGGTTTCCGCGTAGGGTTTAAAGGAAACTATGCTGGGGTGAGTTTTGTTTGAACATTTTTCACATGATCAGGTCTTTTGTTTCAGATATCTAGAAGTTTATTCTTTCGTTTATTTCTTCAGAGCAAAGAGGAAAAGTATTTCATCAATAATCACTTGAGCTTTAGAGTCATGTACCACAAGGATCTCGAGACTGATTCCGCTAGAATTGTTGGATTTGAAGTAACTCCAAACAGGTATTTAACTGTTATCCCTCCCTTACCTTGAATGTAGCGGTCTTAGAACATAGTTTTGGTTGTATTTTATAATAGTCTTAACTTTTGCCTCAACTTTTGCTAATAGTATCAATCACGAGTACAAGGAGTGGGACGAGAAGAACCCTCAGTTGACAACATGCAATCAAAACACCAAAAATATAATTCAAGGAAGCACGGTACCACAGGAAGTTGATACAGATAAGGAAGTGGTATTTACATACGATGTTACTTTCAAGGTATGACATAATATTCCACTGTTTCTCACCATTCAGTACGGTATACAATTTTCACTTATTGTTTTATTATTTTTTATTAAAATTTTGTAGGAGAGTGATATCAAATGGGCCTCACGTTGGGACACCTACCTTCTTATGAACGACGATCAAATCCACTGGTTTTCCATCATAAACTCCTTGATGATAGTCCTATTTCTTTCGGGAATGGTAGCAATGATCATGATGAGAACACTTTACAGAGACATTGCCAACTATAACCAATTAGACTCTCAAGACGAAGCTCAAGAAGAAACTGGATGGAAACTTCTTCATGGAGACGTTTTCAGGGCTCCTTCAAAATCGGGTCTTCTTTCTGTTTATGTTGGAACCGGTGTCCAGATCTTAGGAATGACATTAGTAACCATGATATTTGCATTACTAGGTTTCTTGTCACCCTCCAACCGAGGTGGGCTCATGACTGCTCTGGTTCTTTTATGGGTGTTTTCGGGCTTATTCGCGGGTTATTCCTCTGCACGTTTGTACAAAATGTTCAAGGGTACAGAATGGAAAAAGAACACGCTGAAAACTGCCTTCATGTTTCCGGGTATTTTATTTGCGATTTTCTTCGTTCTCAACGCAATAATTTGGGGAGAGAAGTCATCTGGAGCAGTACCTTTCGGGACCATGTTTGCTCTTGTTTGCTTATGGTTCGGGATATCAGTACCCTTAGTCTTTGTAGGGAGCTACTTGGGTTTCAAGAAACCCGTGGTTGAAGATCCAGTAAAGACGAACAAAATCCCGAGACAAGTCCCAGAGCAAGCCTGGTACATGCAACCCGTGTTTTCAATCCTAATCGGAGGAATCCTACCTTTTGGAGCAGTTTTCATCGAGCTATTCTTCATATTAACCTCCATCTGGCTGAACCAGTTTTACTACATCTTCGGGTTTCTGTTCATCGTCTTTGTGATATTGATTATCACATGTGCTGAAATAACAGTGGTGCTGTGCTACTTCCAGTTGTGCAGTGAAGACTACCATTGGTGGTGGAGGGCCTACCTTACGGCTGGTTCATCTGCCTTGTACCTTTTCCTCTACTCCATCTTTTACTTCTTCACCAAGTTGGAAATTACAAAGCTGGTTTCGGGAATCTTGTACTTTGGATACATGTCGATTGCTTCATATGCGTTCTTTGTGTTGACGGGTACAATTGGTTTTTACGCATGCTTATGGTTTGTACGTAAGATCTACTCATCTGTGAAGATAGACTGATTGATGGTGTAAAGATATGATGAATATGGAGAAGAAGAGAATGATGTAGCAGAAGCTGAACGTGAAGCGAAAGGGTATAATTGACATTTCATATGCGTAGTACAAGACATGCGTAATTTGCTAGTTTCTAGTTTAGGGCTTTTTGGCTTGTATGTTGCCTGTTTTGTCACCTCTTTTCGAATAATTATTATTAATTTTTCTTTTTGTTTTGTTTACAGACATTAGTCCGATATGAAATTTACTTGCTTACCAAAGAGGGCCTTTGGCCAAACTTTTTACCGTTAATGTGGGTGTATTGTTATATTAAAAAGTTATACGAGTTTTGGACAGTGCTGCAAGTGTGTTTGAGCAGCAAAGATTGATTAGTTTGCAGCTCTAGTTACGCGTCGTATAGGGCTCTATAAGAATTTGAGTTTGTTTTTATGAGCTTGAATTTGATTTGCAGATTTCAACTGTCTTTTTATGAGTTTGCAGCTTTGTTGTTGTTGTTGTTGTTGTTGTTTTTTTATTTTATTTTTTTTTTATTTTATATATACTTGAGCTCTAAGTCTAGTTTCGGATTGCTACCAACATTTTATTGTGGTTAAACTTGATATAAGATTTCAATTTGGATGATAAGATTTCACTTCACTAGGAAGAACCGAAACGAAAAAAAAGAGACTAAAATAAGCGTATGAACTCGTTATCAGTCTCGATATCACAAAGACAAGCTCTATTCGTGAAAGATTCTAAAAAACACATCAATCATCCGCCTCAGCTCTGATTTCCTTCCGGAGCTTTTCCTTGTACTCGCCAAAAGCACCCTCTAATTCCTTCACGACTCCATTATCCAATTCCCATATCTGACTATTTTCTTCATTCGCACATACACGCGATATTAGCCTAGAATCATGACTAACAAGAACCACACCACCAGTAAACTCATCCACTGCATCAGCAAGTGCATCATACTCTGCATATCCAAATGATTTGTAGGTTCATCGAGTAGTAAAATGTGTGGCCTGGACATAAATATTGAAGCGAAAAAAACATGAGCCTTTTGACCTCCAGATAAATCAGCAATTGGGATGAGATGATTAGGGCTCGGGAGCCCAAATTTACCAAGCATCGCTTGAACAGCTTCTTTTTTACTCAAACCCTCTTGATCAGGATACAGACGAAGAAGGTATTGAACGGGTGTTTCATCCATCGTCAAAGAGTCCACAAAATGTTGTGAATATCTCCTTATTCTCAACTTCGGGTTTCTTCTTACTTCACCTTGTGTTACTTCACAATTATCTTCCGTTACTTCGTCTTTCTTTGGGTCAAGAAGGTTTAATAAAGTCGATTTTCCAGCTCCATTGGGTCCCACAGTTGCAACACGGGTACCCATATCAATTCCGACATCCACATCAGATAGACCGAATTTCTCTCCTTCAAGATACCTACAACTTACGTCAATGAGCTGTAACAAAGGCGGTGTCAATTCAGTAGGCTCGGGGAAATGAAACTTCACCGTATGATCGCTCCATTTCTGTGGGGCCTCAGGAAACTCGTCATCTTCCTCAACTTTTTCTTTTGCCTTGTTCTTTGCTTCTTTAACTTCAAATATAGCTTTTTCTTTGACCTTCTCTTGTTGTTTCTGATTCCCAGCCCTCTTTGCAGCTTTCAACTGTTTTTCATATGTTTCAAATTTCTTGTTCATCTCTTTACGACGTTGCTCGTACCCACGTTCAAAGTCATCAAAATTTCCACGATACGTATGCAGTTTCAAATCATGAAGATGAATTATTTCACTGCAGATGGTATTCAAAAAGTCTCTGTCGTGTGATACAACAGTAAGAGTTTTCTTCCATCTCAATAAGTATTCCTGTAACCAAATGTAACAGCTCTAAGGTCAAGATGATTGGTCGGCTCGTCTAATAATAATAGTGTTGGTTGCACAAACAAAGCTCGAGCCAATGCAATCCTCATCCTCCAACCACCGCTAAATGAATTTGTAGTAAGACCTTGCTTAACCTTCGTAAACCCCAAACCAGCAAGAATCTTTGAAGCTTGGGTTCAGCGGCATCTGCACCCATAATCTGCAACTTATCATATAATTCAGCAAGTTTCTCACCTCTATCAGCGCCATCTTCAGCGCCCCCGGGACCGGGAATTTCCAATGAGGCAACGACCTCTTGATTTAGCATAGCAAGCTCTTCGTTTGCTGAAACAACAGCTTCAAGGACAGTTGTGTGATCATCACCGACTACTTCTTGCTCCACCAGAAGTACATCTATATTTTTAGACACGGGAATTTTCCTCCAGGCAAGGAGCTTTAACAATGTCGACTTTCCCGTCCCATTGGGTCCCACCAAGCCGTACCTCCTTCCATGAGAAATCTTCACAGATGCATTCTTTAACAACTCCCTCTCACACACTGAAACCGCGCGAGAAATTATCAACTGTAATATTTTTCACATTTGCATCAGCGTCATCTTGACCATCAAGAACTGAAGCCCGTCTACCAATCACAACACTAAACGCGTCAGGATCATCTTTCGGCGCCTCTTGTTTAGCCCGCTCTACTGCTTGAGCAACATGCCTATCCTTCTTTTCTCGTTTCTTAATCTCTTTATCAGTTACAGATGATATCTCAAGATTCTTATGACTAGCCCTCTCTTTCCTTTTAATTCCTCCATCTGCTTCTTCAGATGATACATAATCTGCATCGTCATCATCATCTGAAGGTGAAAGATCCATGTCTGCATATGGCAACTGTACTTTTGGAGCTGCTTTTTGTTTAGGTATACGAGCATCGGGTTTCTTGTCCATGCTGGCAAGTATTGCAGAGACATAGTTTTTCTTTCTTTCCGTCTTTATTAGTTTGTTTATTAGTTATTAACCATCACGGACCTATTTATTTCATGCAAAAAGAGTAAAATCAGACGGACGTACACCAAGCATACGAAGCTACCAACTTTAAACAGCTTATTCAAATTCAATAACAAATACGCCATCTTTATAACAAGTATTATATTTTAGAGTTTAATAAACTAGTAAACGGAGAAGGGTCCCTGTTCAGCCAAACTGGTACTTCCATGGCCTCTCGGGTTTGCAAATACAGTCCATGTGTTTTGAAAACCGGGTATGCAGTCGACCCAGCCGGGTCAACCCGGTTTTATGCAAAAAGAACCAAACAGCTTATACAAATGTCCAAACACTGTTTCTGCTGTAAAAATCAGCAAACAACCATTTAACACTATTTTTGGTGTAAAAATCAGCATAAAAACTATGCTTCTTGTGTAAAAGCTGTGAAAATTCTCATATAAGTTACCTTTTGAACATATAATCCGCAGTAAAGATTAAAATGTTGCTTATTTGGATCAAGAATGTCGAGCGGTTTTTAGCTATAGACTGCTAGACCCAATTATCTATTGACGCGTGCGGCAAAAGTAGGTCGATTATATGCTTTTTGAACATATTGTCCACAATAAGACGACTTTTCTTTTAGATAAAACAAAGGTAGGTCGAGCAAAATGTTTAGTCGATCGAGCAAAATATTTAGTCAGTTGAGCAAAATATTTAGTCAGTTGAGCAAAATCTGACAAATATTTTCCACATGACTTGCCTAACGGGGCTGCAAGCGTCGTTGTTAGATTCTATTATGCCTCAAATGATAGTTCATTAAACAAAAGGTACAAAAAGCCGGTAGCTTTTACACTTCACTTGGAAGAACTGAAACTAAAATCACAGACTAAATTAAGCATATGGACTTGTTATCCGTCTCAATAATACATTAGAAAATCACATCTGAAGCGACACTTGCATTTTCCATTTCTATATACACCAATCTTCAAAATCTAATGCTTTCGGACCAAAATGGTGTGTTGCATATCTGTACGACTTCACCTTTCTCAAAAGCACATGTCATGGTCATCTTCAATAGACTTCTAACCGCTATTCTTCCACATAAAGCATTACATAAACCTTACAAAAAAGAATCGGAAGGGCTTCATGCTAGACTGGTCTCAAGTTTTCCAAAAACAACTACTCATTAGCTGCAAATAACCTCCACTGATAACTTCTTCATTACACTTGGACACGGGTCGCCTTTAAATACCTCTGGCGATACCGCTACTGCACACGACTCTTGACCAACACAAATCTGAAAAACATATCAAAAGCCCGAAAAACTATAAATCTGTTTATTTTTAGAGTAGATAAGGAGTTATGAGTGTCTGTGATTGCTTATTTATGGACTTATCAGCATATATGCAGTCTGGAGTGTTTGAACAAAACTGCCTATCCACTTATATTAGATAAGAACTTAAATATAAGCAGATAAACAGCTTAATGTAAGCAATCGCAAACACTCCTTTAATGTTTTTACCAAAAGTTGACACCAAAACTAGCATGAATTAAGAATACCTTGTTAAAGACATCGTACGAGTTCTTAGCATGACAATGGCCTTGTTGGAAACTACCACAGCCACCTTCAGGAGTACCATAGCTAGCGAATTTGACTGATGAGATATTTCGACCTGGACCACACGAAAGATGTGCTTTCGGTCTCAATGGTTTCGTGGCTTTACCAGAAACTTGCGCTTGGTAATTCAACAGCGATGGTTGCCACTCAGTATATATCAGCACACGCTGTATACTTCACGTTTCACTAACGAAATCCCATATGGGATTCCACCTAATTCTTCGAAAACAACCAACAGGTTGCCTCTCGGGTTTAGCCATGATCGAGGTACATGATACCTGAAACGAAGGATAAAATCAAGATGGTTACTGAAAGTTCATTTTTTTCTTTTGTTTGGATGATACTATTACCAAAAGTTTGTTATTAAGAAATGCTTTTACCATCTTTGAGAAGCTTCACCGCAGTTACTTAGGCATTTCTTCTCGTCGTAATAACCGGCGTAACTACAAGTACTACAATTACCCTTTGCCTTGTATGCTGGCCAATAACGTCCAATGCTCTGACCGTTTACCCATACTTGACCTTTACCCATGCTGTTCATGTCTAGAGCCAAAGGTTCATCCCCAGACGGAGCATCAAAAATCGCCTGAAAATATCATTATAGGAAATTTAGTGATCAGATAATAGGTTATCCAGACACTAAAAAGTGATTGTTGCTAGTGTGATCACGTACCTTATACCAAGTAAGCGGTTGTTTTTGAGCGACATAAGAACCTTGAACCCATTCGACAGATGAACTTCCACTAAGCGAGTGAAGACTTAGAATTTCGCCTTTAAGCCCAACCTGATCAATCATTTAAAGTTCAAGAACTACCGAAACACTTAAAAGATAGTCATTAAACATTGAAAAGTTAAAAACCTTGTAAGACCATTTCTGCCATGATAAGTCTCTCCTCCCTTCGTTTAGACCAGAAAGCATAACTGGACCAAGAACGCCAGCATTCCATGTCTCAAAATGCGGCCCAATGTTCTAATAGATTAATGAAAATAAACATGAGTTATTTTAAGTAATGCTTTAAAATATCGTTAAGAAACCCATTTTGAGGAGCAATGAACATACCGGGAGACCAACAGCAATGCTTAGCAGCGAAATCTTGTTAAGGCCAGCTCTTAGATTAACACCGCCGTTAAAAGTTATTTTCGGGTTTTCTAGACTTCCGTAGACGGTTCCTGTTAAAATAAACTAAAGTCAGATTTCCCGAAACCAAATGATAAGTTTCTTCAAATTAAATATGGAAGTTGTTATAACCTGATAGTTGACCGTTGATGAAAACATGTAAAGCATGACCAGCAGATAAGGCGGTAAGCGTAGGCTGTTCCCCCCTTACCAAGAACCTTTCGTTGGCGTCAATCTTGACACTGGTTACAAAAAATAACAATCAATAGTCTGGTAAACTTATTATTTGTGAATAAAGATCGCCATGCACTTACTCAGTCATGTACCACAAGTAGTCAGAAGCATCTCTAGTAACATTTAACTGCTCCAATAATCCAACTGTTCCAAATGTATTGTCGTCATAATATTCTGTTTCATCATTATATGATTGCCAAGCAAATCCTGTCGGTTCTCGAGTCATTTCCATCACTGTGGTCTGTGCGCCTACCTGTTAATCAACCACTTTACGCGTTATGATGTTCTAATATTACATACATATGGAGCCATTGAAGTTACATGAATCTGTAATGATATATTTCTCACCCTTGCTGTATTAAAAACAGTGTTCTTGCAGTCGGGTAGGATGCTGACTGACCATGGAGGCAGATTGTAATGCTGATCCTGGAAATTTACTTTTGCAAAAGCAGATTTGTCATCATTTGCAAGAAAAGCTGCACAGCCTCCGGTTTTGTTTTTGTAAACGTATGCCTGTTAGAAAACGATGAATGTCAGAGGCGGGGCCCCATTTAGAACTCGAGAAGGATTGATAATAAATCAATGAATGAAAGAAAAATCTTACTTTTTGATAGTTTCCAAGTGAAATGACAGAAGGGTCTCCGCTTACTAAAACGGGCTCACATAGTTTTATGGCTCTGTGCAAATCTTTCAGGTGTCCCCATTTAGCTTCCCTTTTTAGTCCTATGTATAAAGCAACAATTCTACATTACTTAATATGACCCAAATGTAGAAATAATCATTACAAAAAGTATCATTCAGTTGCGTTTTGTGACATAATAGTCAACTTTGAGATGACCCTCAATCTGTGATGTTGCGTAATGCGTCATAAAACAATTTTCAGCTTCTGAAATGTACTATAGGTTGACCGGTTTTGTATATGCTGCCTAATTTGGGTCGATCCTGGTTTAAAAGGTCGGGTGAAGTTAGCAAAATTTGGTTAAAAAAGGAAACAGATCAAAATCCTTATCAGTCATTACTCACAGTTAGATTATTACTAAAATATATGCATCTGATGAATCCAGCTCGGCCCATGTGTTTTGCCCCTACAAATAATTTACCCATTTTGACCCGTTACCCAACCCGTCCATATTTTGACCTTAACCTTCTACTTAGGCTCAGATCAATATTATTGAATCAGGAATGTACCAAATTCATCTAAAGGGGCATCATAGTCGTAGCTTGTGGCAATAAACGGACCACCAGCAGTCCTACCAAAATTGGTTCCTCCGTGGTACTGTCATAATAAACAATAAGTACACTTTTTAGATGACATTACCAAGAAAGTCCGGTATTAAATGTAACAAACAAAACATTAAAGTTACTGTACCATATAGTAATTTATAAATGATCCACCAGTTTGAATAAATTTAGCCACGGAAAATGCCAAGTCTTCTGCTGGCCGGTAAGGAACCGCACCTCCAAACTCAGTGAACCTACATTAGTACAAGACTATAAGAAAAGAACAAAAATTTTAATATTTCTTGTACTGAAAGACGAGTTAAAAGTAAATTACCATCCTGACCACGCCTCGGTCCACATTTTCGGTTTATAATATTTATTGGGAGTGAAGTAATCACAGTAAAAACCATTACAAGTGTTGATCTGTAAAAAATGAATTGCACAAAGTTTGGTGAATATTTTATTGGAGACAAAAGTCTAAAAGTGGCCATGTGCATTGGATAAAGAATCCAGTGATCACATTAGGGGAATAAAAAATGAATTAAACAACCAATAATTAGTTAAACTAAATGACAAAAAGGAACATGAAGGATGATACACTTACAGTGGGATCTGGAGCATCATCTTGCTTGCACATGATCCATGGGACACCCGTATTTAGACCCACAGCCATGTTAGCAGCCCATTTGGAATATGCTCGAGCCGGGTCTCCAAGTTCATACTCCATTGGTCCGTATTCATTCTCAATCTGTCAGAATCAAGATTAACTATATTAGTCGTTAGAAGCAACAAATTTCGACTCAATTAACTCAAATGGTCATACGGGCTGAAACTTGCACAAAGCGTATACAAATGCTTACAATCTCATAAATTGTCACTGTATTGTCTTACAAAACCCGAAAAGGGAGGCCAAAAGTCTACACGGTTCAATGGGACACATACAAAGAGTGACTCGTTTGGCATGCTATTGAACCCGTTCGTTTTCAGTAAAGAAGTGATTTTCAATACCTGAGATAAAATGATCGGACCACCCTGATTTTCATACAAGCCTTCGTATTTCATTTTATACACTATGTGCCTTGTGAACTTTTCCATAGCAGCCTACAACGAATAAAAATAAATATTCATGACAAGAAAACTAGGAAAAAAGAAACAATATAACTGTATTGAAGATTGAGTATGGGACCTTAAAAGGAGCATTATCTGTTCTAAAACTAATTCCCGGCACATATTTCAACCAAACAGGAAATCCCCTGAAAATGCAGTAACAAAAATATTAAAACGCTTGAAACTATTTTTCTAAATTTTATAAAAAATTTATGATGTTCTTGGAATAATACCCGAAGTTCCACTCTGCACAAGCATATGGGCCAATCCTGAGATGGGCGTAGAGTCCAGCTTCTTTTATTAGCTTAATGAACTTAACCAAATCATACCTGTCCTCAAAATAATACTGCAAAAACGCAAGTTAAAGAATAAATAACTTAAGAAACAATTAGTGGTTCTCTCGCATTGCTTTTTCAAAGTGCTTATTGTTATTGCACTTTTAAGTTGTAGGTGGTCACTTTTAGTATATTCTAATATAATGAATCTGATTCTAATGACTTAATAAATACTCAAGGAGCTACTGCGGTAAATTCGACTCAAATTGTAACTTACATTATGTTTTTTACATACATTAAAATGCAAATGTAAGCATGTTACATAGGATGACATAAAAAAATAGTAAAGTATGTTACTTTGGTACAATTAACCTTATATGTAAATCCTTAAACAATCATAATTTCGCTTATCACTTAAACAAGTTACTAACTTTAAACTAACAACACAATAAGCACATTGTTACAGCTGATTATATGATAACGAAACTATATTATAAAAAGCTACACTTACTTTACCAGGTTCTGGTTCATGCCCATTCCAGAAAACATAAGTCTGAATCACATCCAAACCACCTTCTTTCGCCTTCTTTATAAGATCTGGCCACATCTGCAAAAACCATAAATAAAAGCACATACATTTATTCACAAAATACAATATCAAGGTCTCAAGTTCAATTTCTGCTAGGTGCAAATAACTCTGAAGGTCGCGCCAACTTTCCTAAAATAATTAGTCAGCCAAAAGTTCGAAACCATAATTACCAAAATGATACAAAATCTGGCCACAACTTTAAAAATCATAAAAAAGCACAAACATTTATTCACAAAATACAAAATCTTATCACTACAATGTGCTAGACGTCTCAAGTTCAATTTCTGCTAGGTGCAAATAACTTCAGGTGCAAATAACTCTGAAGTGGTCGCGCCAACTTTCCTAAAATGATTAGTCAGCCAAAAGGTCGGAAACCATAGTTACCCAAAAAAAATACAAAATCTTGGAAGCCCATTAACATTTCTTGACCCAAAAAAAAAAAAAAAAAAAAAAAAAAAAAAAAAAAAAAGCATAATGTACATTGATAAGCTGTAATACCTCAGGAGTGCTTCTTGGGTAATGAATGGATCCAGAAATAAGAATCCTTCTTTGACCATTAATGACAATGGCTTTATGGTCATAAGACACAGAAGCCTTACATAAACAAAAACATAAACTTAAAAACAACAAAAACACAACAACACAAAACCTCTGCATTTTCTTAAAACATGAAACACAGACACACAGAGCAAAATGTGTTTGGTTTGATTTTCTTTTCTTTCCTCTAGTTGCAAGTAACAATAATATTCTTTTCTTTTTCACTTCCCTCCACTTTATTCTGTTCTTTTTTTTCTTTTTTATAAGAAAATGGCTTTTTAGGAATAAAGAAAGATACCATGAAACACAACACTATACTACTACAGCTGTGTCCTATTAATGGGTTTTATAAAGAGAGATATTTATAAAAGACACGAGAAAAAATGTTACTAGCTTTTTTTTTTCACTGATGGAGAGTGTGAATGTGAACATTTTTTGGTACTAAAAATGAGTGTTTTGAGGTAAAAGTAAAAGGACATTTTTTTTGTGTAAAAGTGGTAGGTGGTGGGGTCACTTTCTCTTATTCAACAAAGATTGATTAAGAAATAGGCTATCGTTTAAGGTGTAATAATTCGAACTTTTTCTAAAAAGAAAATAAAAATAAAAAATACATTTAATGCATGCTAATTGAACTTATAATTTACTTTAATCAGTTTTGATTTTGTAATTAATAAACTT
The DNA here is from genome assembly GCA_910596185.1 of Chrysanthemum makinoi. Lineage (NCBI taxonomy): Eukaryota > Viridiplantae > Streptophyta > Magnoliopsida > Asterales > Asteraceae > Chrysanthemum > Chrysanthemum makinoi. The sequence goes on along the minus strand of OU343220.1, from coordinate 320,307,733 downwards.
AAAAATTTCCTTATATAGTGATGTTAATTAGTACCTTAAGGGTAGATGGGTATGCAATATGTGTAGTCGTATAGGGCTTCCACTTAGAGCATATACAACGATAACGTGGTAACGTCGTTGGAGGGCGTTACTCCGTTGGAGACAAAGGGTAATAACGGCGTTATACGGGCTGCGTTGGGTGGTTAACGCCCGTTAAGGGCAAGAAAAAAAAACATTTTGAAAAAGTTACAAAACTAGCCCCTCAACGGCTAGTAGCCGTTACATTTTCAAAAAAATTTACATAAAACCCCCTAACGGCTAGTTTTAAAAAAAAAATATCAAAAACATTTTTTTACCACTATAAATACCCAACTAAAACTCTATTTTTTTCACACTTCCTCTCACACTTTATATACTTCCTCTCACACTTTCATAATTCAAAAATCAAGTTCGTTCACAATGGATCCAAATGAATTTGGTGATATTCCTCTGTCTTGGTCAGACGTTGAAGACGAAGAGGACTTCCAATTTATGGCCTCCGCGTACGAGTATCACCTTCAGTTGGAACAAGAAGAAGGTATTGAATCTCAACATCCTAGTCGTTCTCGTAGCCATATATATCGTGAACGTGAGCTTGCAGAAGAACGTCTGCGCAACGATTATTTCGTAGAAGGTTGTAAGTATTCAAACCGGAATTTTCGTAGAAGATTTCGTATGAGTCGGAAACTATTCCTGCAAGGTATTGAATCTCATACTTCCGATAATATTCCAGATCATTTTACTTTCTTTAGGCAAACACCCGATTGTACGGGTCGAATGAGTTTAAGTGCTCTAATGAAGTGTACGTCTGCCATACGCCAATTGGCGTACGACACCTCACCCGATGCATTTGATGAATACTTGCAAATGAGTGCGAGTACTTCAAAAGTATGTCTTGATAATTTTAACAAATGCATTATTGATTTGTTTATGCCAGAGTATTTAAGAAAACCAACATGGGCCGACATTCAAAAAATTTATCAACATCATGAAGAAAAACATGGTTTTCCGGGAATGCTTGGTAGCATTGACTATATGCAATGGGAATGGAAAAATTGTCCAGTGGCTTGGCAAGGGCATTTTGCTAGGGGTGATAAAAAATACCCAACAAGTATGTTTGAAGCTATTGCTTCTCAAGATTTATGGATCTGGCATGCATTTTTTGGGATGGCGGGGGCAAATAACGATATTAATGTTTTAGATAACTCTCCGTTATTCGACGACCTTCTTGCTGACAATGCCCCAAGAGCACCTTATATGGTCAACGGAAATAGGTACGAACAGGGGTATTACTTGGCTGATGGAATTTATCCACAGTTGGCAACTTTCGTCAAATCTTTCACGGCAACAACTGACGAAAAACATACGTACTTTAAAAGGAGACAAGAAAGTGCCCGAAAGGATATTGAACGTGCTTTTGGTGTGCTTCAAGGCCGTTGGGGTATACTACAACAACCGGCACGTCAATGGAAAATTGCCACGATATGTAGAATCATGTATTGTTGCATTATTTTGCATAACATGATTATAAAAGATCAAAAATTTGCATTACGTGACTATAACGAAGTGTGGGTGGATCCGTCAGCAAATTTGAGGCAACGAAGATGGGTCGACAGATGTGATACTCACAGTCGCAAGGCAAAAGAAATACACGACCGAAAAACGCATACCCAACTCCAACAGGACCTTATGGAGCATGTTTGGCAGAAGAACCTTGAACAACATGGACAACAACAAGAGAGCGACGATAATGAATAAGTATTTGCTATGTTTTGTTATTTTTTTCGTTGTCATTTCCTTTATGTTGTAACGTTTAATTTGCGGTGTGTTTTTTTAATTTCGATGTATTTTTTTATTTGTTGTAAATTTTTTTTCTGATGTATTTTTTTAATTTCGTATTGTAATATGTTTTCAAATTTAATGTTATGTTTAGTTTAATAAATGAAGTGTTTGTTTTAGTTTAGGAGTTGAAATTGAAAATATGAAATGTTATTGATGTTATTGGGATGTTATTGTTGTGGGTGTTTTTTTGGGATGTTAAGGTGAAATGTTAAAGCTGATGTGGCGCTGACGTGGACGGTGTTATTGGTGTTATGATGTTATTGTTGTACATGCTCTTAAAAAGGGTCATATTTTATTAGTTTTGGTCATATAATTCAAGTTTATATGCAATTTCTCTTTAGTTTTCAAATGTTATAATGCCTCTTTGTTGTTATTGAATAAGGTCACCGAAAACCACGTGCATTGGTTAGACAAGCCCTTTACAACATCAATATCTAACTCGGCGATATGGAATTGGGAGTCACGATGTAAATAGTCATGTCTATAAATTTAAGGGTTTGAAGACTGCTTTCTGAAATACGCAAAAGTATGACGTGTAAGTTGTGTGGGTGCGCGTAAAAGTTTTTATTTTCTTTCGCGAATTTTGAGTTTAGATCATTAGCATAAATTTTGAGTTTAATTCATAGTTTTGTTTTGTATGAGACCCAAAATATTCGAGAGTGGATACAATATGGTGTTCACAATGTGAGTGAACACTCTCTTTTAAGTTAGACTCAATTCTTGAGCATAACTTCGTAGTCATATTTCATATATTGCCGTCTAAGAGTGTAAACTGTTAGACATTATAAAACCCCATGGGTAATACCTTTTATTGATACGATATATATAGCGGCAATACATAATGAAATCCTAATGGACCCAACCCCACATACCGGGCTTGGGCCTTATTTGTAATCTAATACTCCCCCACAGTTCGAGCGGCGAAATCGCGAAAGCTCGAACTGGAGTAGTAAACTAAGAATGCAAAATATAACAATAACCAAAATAAAACGGGATAACCCAAAGTATCCCCTATTCTAAATTTTTGTTTACGGATAACCAAAGTATCCGAAGGATAAACCAAAGTATCCCAAACAGTCGTCTCGGGAATAAGAACCCTAGATTCGACACCAACCCAAATCGTCGCAAGAATAAGAACCCTAGATTCGACACCAACAAAAATCGTCTCCGGAATTAATACCCTCGATTCGACATAAAACAAAAACAAGCAATACAACATCTAACTTTTTTTTTTGTCGAAACTGATGTGTTGAGATGAAGATTCCTCGTTTTCTTCCTAACATTACTCTTCAAAGACAATTCAAACCAAGGGCAGAAAAAGGTATTTTATATTGGATCAAATGGCAGCCGCTCCATAGTTTATCCTTGATATAACTTTCATTAGCTTGGCGGGGCCAACTGAAACAATCAAATACCAATAAACTAGGAACAAAATTAATGTGTTAATCGGTTTAGGTGTGTTGTTTGTGGTGGAGACGATTTTTTTTAATCAGGGTTAGGGTTTGACGGGCTGACTGCTAGGTCTCGGGATCAGACTTGCTCTTGATACCATGTTAGACATTATAAAACCCCAGTCGCTGGTTATTAACATTTTGCAAATACATGCCTTGTTACTTATTACGGTGCAAGTTTAAGAGACATATAGAGCATCTACCTATTAACGAATATGTATTTGTACTACATTCAAGGGCGGACAGAAAGGGTTTCCGGGTGTGCACAGAAACTTACGGATTTTTCTTGCTTAGTGTAAAATTATGTCAAATATACCGATCTTTCTAAAATGAACATGAATCTTAAATTTTGAGTTACCATTTTTGGTACTTTTTATAAAATAAACTTGATGACTTTTACTTCGTTAGTCCGTTAATGACTGCATCAAGTAATTACAAAACTAGCAATACTTTGTTTACTTTTTAGTTTGATTTACAGTACCAAATACCTTACAAATCTATGTCTTGATTTATTATGTAATTTTATTACAACCAACCTAAACTAACTATTGTTTTATGTCTATTCTTATCTTTGTCTCACGGGATGACAGTGAGGAGGCAGAGAGTGAAGATATTTGCGGGAAAAAAATGAGTGTTTTTACGGTGCTTTCAAGCAGAAGATTTTGTTTTGGATGAAAGTGGAAGTTGGACTTACTATAAAAATAGGGATAATTCAAGATAAACATTGATCGTGTACGATACCCTCGGACACGCAGAAGAGTTAGACACGGACCTGGAATGCAACCCACTAGACCAGATCCACTCGAGCACTGTCCATACCCACAGGGTATTACCTGGACGGGGATGTCAAACCGTGGATGAGGGACGCTTCCGGAGGAGGCCCTAACCGCGCCCCAACTAAAGAGTAAGGAATCTCACATGGGATTGAGGTACTGTCACCCACAGTCCCTAAAAAGGAAAAGCGGGATAGATTCCCGCCCAAAATTGTCGCTGTCACAACAATAAGACAAGCTCTGGGTTGACTTACGTCACTCCCCACTCACAAACTATCGCTCTCATGACCCGTGACCATGAGAACACGACAGGAAGATCAACCATATAAATAGGGGCTCTCGCCGACATTTAAACGGTAACAAATACACGCACTCTCTCTCTAGAACTCACTTTATCTCTCTAAACTCGTACTTATTCTCACAACGGAGGTTGACCGCGGAACCCCCCTTCCGCGATGAGGCTAGCGGTGCCTTATTTTCTTAGCAGCTTTCAGCCAAGACCTCTACTTAATACAAGATCCATTCTTTAAGAAGATAGCCTACACTAACCTTCGCAGAAGAGTGCCCGGATTTGTATTAACAAACATAAAAATATCATATTTACCCTACTTATACGTAAATAATGTATAATGTGCATTATTCATGTGTTCGAAATAAAAAAATATATATATATCCGAAGATCATACACGGGTTTGATTTCACACAATCTTTTATATATTATATATTAAAATAATTACATCATTTCGGAGTGTTTATGCAAAACCCTTCTTATTGAAAAAAAAAATTAAACCAATAGGAGAGCTCGAATTTGCCACGTAGGCAAAATCGAGCAATATGATTGGTCAATAGAAAGTCAAAATTAAATCGGTTTAGGTCAAACTTAATAATTTTGGTGGAGAAATTTGGTTAAGAAAAAAAATGCATAAAAATATAGGTGTCAAATTTATGAAAACATAAACTTAAAAAAAGAGGGAGTAATTAATAAAACTTTATTGGTTGAATTTTAAATAAATTACATAGAGCTAAGTGTAAATTACAAGTTTTCATGTTTTTTAATAACTTTAGAAAAAAAACAAATAACCCCTTACACTTTATACCCCCTATACTTTATAATATTAGTAACGGGAATATAAATATCAAGAGAAAATTACCAAAAGAGGACTTTTTTCCAAGTGTGGTCCATTTTTAAGATTTTTTTCTTATCTCTTTCCCAAAAGAGCCTGCTCAACTGCTGCTCAACTGCTCAACTCCACCCTTTTTGTGATAAGTGTCAATGCAAGTACAAGAGTAGGTGAAGATGCGTTTTTACCTTTAGATTAAATGACATTTATACCCCACTATATAAATACCCACCCTCTCTCTTCAATTATTTCATCTCTTCTCTTCCCCACCGAAAGTTTCTGCTGCATCTGCTTTATAGATGGTGAAAAATTACCACGGATTTTCATCTTTTTTTCAATTTATTCTTGTCCACGGATTGAAGGAAGTGAGATTTATATAGATTCCTGTTGTTAAAGCCATATCATTATAGATGGTGAAAAAGAAAAAAATGCAAGTGGGAAGGGACGTAGCAAAGCCATATCATTATAGATTCCTGTTGTTAAACCAGAGGGAAGGGACGCAAGTGGAAACGATTATGCTACTGGTGGAATCTAAAGAAAGTTGAGCAGAAAGATTCCGGCAAGTGGGAAAAAGTCCTCTTTTGGTAATTTTATCAAATGGTAAGCACGAGTTACTGTGATATGAAAATAAATATACGCGATTCTACTTATAACAACGACTCGTGAATTATTATTAAAAATTTATATATGGATATCCATAAAAACATTTTAAAAACTTTACGGAGCATATTTTAACTTCATCAACGCTCATTATGTGCTACTAAACTCGCACATTTTGTACAACATGATATCAATAGTTAAAGTTAAACAACAACATCAACCTCAACCTCAACATGTCTGTCAGTTAAAAACATTTTACAAAGCTAATTATTAAAAAAAAAAAAAAAAAACAAACAAACAAACACATGGGTTAGATAGTCATTGGTTAATTTAGAAGGTGTTTTCCTTAAATTATAAAAACAAATGCACGCATCACAATCCTTATTTCATAACAATCACCTCCTAAATAAAAAAACAAAAAAAAAACTACGTAGGTGATAACCTAACTTTATTCATTGACGTGATGTTTCATCAAAAAAATAAATAAATAAATAAATAAAAAATAGTTGGCCGTTGTAAAGAAATAAAAGTATGTACATGAGAATTATTAAGCAAGAATATATAGTTTTTAATCAGGTTATTACGTTACTATACTACAATAATGTTATTGAGTTGGTAATCACGGATGTGAGATACAACCATTCTTCTATACTTATGATTTATGTGTTAACCTCTTTTTGCTTCTGAATAGAATCCGAAAGAGACTTCAACATAACTTTGGCTTATGCTTATCTAGTGATAATTTTAGTAACTTTTTTTATGGTTTAACTTTTTTGTTATACACACCAACTTTTAGTAACTTTTTTTTTAAAATATTTTATTGAAAAGTTCTACTCTTAATATTTGTGTTACTGTAAACACACTAAGCTATGATAGAATTAGTTGTGAGTTCGGGGTTTTTTTTACTAAGCTTCTCAAAAAAGCTTATAGCTTTATCATAAACTTATTGTGTTATGGTAATTGAATAAGCCAATAAGCACATTTAATAAGCATACCAAACACCCCTTTTGTTCTAATATGAAGTTTTCTTATTTGATGTTATGACTAACTTTGTTGTTATCCTCACTATAATGCAACATGTTAGTGGTTTTTTGCAGTTTTATGATCTTATCGCACATACTAAAGTGTAATGCAATTTTTTTGTGTACGTTTTTTATAAGAGGAATAAGTATCAACACATGATTGTCGTGGAAGGATTTTCTACGCCTGTTCAAGGTATGAATGTATAATTAAGTTGAGTTGCTGATTTAGATAATACATGAATGTATTTTAATGTACCAAAGATGTGTTTTAGTGCCTATATAGGGAATTTTATGGTAGGAATGTTCGAATATGTGAGTCGGATACGCATGTTATACGGTTAGAAATACGTGAGCTTATTGGGGCACACATGTAAGCAAAATTGTGAGATGTGATTGATTATTAAAAGTCAAAATTAAATTGATTTTGGTCAACTTTTAAAGTTGGACACAATCGTGACCCATGTCACCGGGTGCCACATCAGCTTTCTCGACAAAATAACTTTGAAATGACCAATGTGGGGTGTAGGTCGAGGATCGGTCAAGGCAACCCAAAAACGAAAATCGGTTGTTTTTTCAACCGATATTTACACACGCTTTCCTTTCAATCTTTTTTCTTTTTTCTTTTTTAACTTGGTCATCGATTGTGGCAACTTGGTCATGTCTGGTCATCGGAGAGAATCCATTCTTATTGAAAAAACAATTGGGCCAATAGAAGAGCTCGATTTCGCCACGTAAGCAAAATTGTGTGATGTGATTGGTTAATAAAAGTCAAAATTAAATTGATTTTGGTCAAACTTTAATAAATTCGGTGAAAAATTTTGGTTGATAGAAAAAACACATAAAAATATAGGTGTCAAATTTGTGAAAACAAAAACTTAAAAAAAGATGAGGTAATTAATAAAACTTTAGTGATTGAATTTTTAAAATTATATAGAGTTAAGTGTAATATTATAAGCCTCCATGTTTTTTAATAACTTTGGTTTATAAACAAATACCCCCTTATACTTTATACCCTTTATAATTTATATCTTAAAAAATACAATGTATATGTTGTTGTAAAATAACAACATACAAATTTGCATAAGATTATAATTATTAACTTTTTTACTTTTTACGTTCAATAAGGACCCACTTATTTCATTTTTAGAAGTTTAACTTATGTGGACACGAGTTTACATTTTAAATACGGCTAAATTACTGAAAACGAGAATATAATTATCAAATTGTAAGCACGGGTTATTTTAATATAAAAATAAATATACGCAATTATACTTATAACAATATTTGTAAAAACAAAAACTTAAAAAAATATGAGGTAATTAATAAAACTTTAGTGGTTGAATTTAAAAAAATTATATAAGGTTAAGTGTAATATTATAAGTTTTCATGTTTTATAATAACTTTAGAAATTAAACAAATTCACCTTTATACTTTATACCTCCTATACTTTATATATTAAAAATACAATATATATGTTGTTTTAAAATTACAACATATAAATATGCATAGGATTATAAATATCAAAATATTTCTTTTATTATATAAGTTCAGTAAGGACTCATTTATTTTATTTTAAAAGTATGATTATGTGGACACGAATTTGAATATTGAATACGGCTAAATTTTTTAAAACGAAAATATAATTATCAAATTGTAAGTACGGGTTACTGTAATATGAAAAAAAATATACGTGATTGTACTTATAACAACGAATCATGTAATTCGTATTAATTTATATAAGGATATGTAGAAAAACATTTTTTTTAAAACTTTAAGGAATTTATTTTAACTTCATCGACGCTAATTATGTGTTACTAAACTCGCATCTTATGTACAACATAATATCAATAGTGAAATTTAAATAGCAACATCAACATATATGTCTGCTAAATATAGTTAAATCTTGAATTATCTAAGAGAAATTTTTACAAAATTTTATTTTAACAAATTTTAATGGATATTAATATATAATATAAAACTCGTGCATAAGTATATAATTATATGTAATTACCTTTAAACACAAAATATTCAGTATTAATACAAAATAATTTTTTTTTGCCAAAACCCCGTGCGTGCATGGGTATTATAACTAGTTATGTAGTAAAGATTTACCACATTGCTAGTTTCATTATGCTTTGTAATTTTCGAAATAAAAAAATCTTGACTTATTTATCGAGTAATGTATAACCACTTAACATAACTTAGGCAAATAATAGAGGAATCGGAAGATGTTTATTTCGAATACAAGTGTTCAAGTTCTAATCATAACAAAGATGTGTTGATCGCTTGTGGATTTGCTCAAATTAGCTCGTCTGTTAAGTAAATAATTTGATATTAACAAGTTAAATAACTACGTATTGTTCTGTACAACATATAAAAAATAATCTAAGTTTTTTAATCCAACTCAGTTTTCGTCTACAGCTTCAATTGCAATTATAACAATAATTAATTTTGCCAAACATGTCCATAATATATCAAATTCTACTAAAGTTCGAGTCAAGCCCTTACAAGCTCAACTCGGCTAGTAATGTTATTTATGTTTCTCGAAGAATAACAACATTGTCAACCAAAAAAGGCTCGAGATAAAAACTTGCCCCGCTTGCGAACTTAATCATGTTACTAATTGTACTTGAAATCTTATTAAACATTAGTTTTTGGCAACACTAGATGCAGATTTCTCAACACTTTTTAGTTAAGCAACCTAATGTAATAATATCGTACATAATACTCATATTTGTAAGTCTTTAATTATATTTTTAAGAGAAAATCCACAAATGATTTCACATTTAATTGATAATGGTGAGTGAGCTAGAAATACTCCTATTGTCAGAGTTTTTGGGTTGTGGATCCAATCTTGACGCATTTTTTGATGACTAGTGATTTGTACACTCTCATTTCTTATTTGAACACTCTAAATTATGCAATAATTAGTTGTATATTTATTATATATTATTTCATCAGGTTATACATTTGAGTGTGCAAATAAAAAATAAGATTGTGTCAATCGATTCTTTTTTTCTATTTAATGAAGGGTCCTACTATTGGAACCCTCCCTATGGAGTCACATCCATAGGGAATATTCCCTTTGTCCCCATTTTTCAAGATAACGTAGTTTTTGTCAATTTCGTTTTTATTTCGGCGGTTTTAAGCGTTTGCTTATTAAACTTTATATTTGATTCGCGTTTCGTTTATAGTTTTTGATATAAACAAAATTATAAAAAAAAAAATAAAAAGAAAACAAAAACTATGGGGTCTTAATAAAAGGGATGGGTTATTAGGGACGCATCTAGTTTTTATTAGGACCCTCCTAGTTTTATTTATTTATTTTTTTTTTATTTTATTTTTTTTATAATTTTGTTTATATCAAAAAGCTATAAACCGAAAATGCGAAAGAAATATAAAGTTTAATAAGCCAAACGCTTAAAACTGTCAGAAATACGGAACAGAAACTGACAAAAAATGTGTTATACTGAAAAAAGTGGGGGGACAAAAAGAATATTCCCTATAATTTGACATCATAAGGAGGGTTCCAATAGTGTATCCCTAATAAAAAAGTAGACACCGTTCTAATAACTCAACCTGAAACTTCCTTACTAACCAGTCAGACACATAACTGTCAAATTTTGACTGAAAATCAAAGTACGTGTTGACTTTGCATGATATTATATTATTATTCTCTTACAAATCAGTAAATTACTAGCAAAAACCTTTACAAATTAACTTGGACCAACATGACACACACCATGTGGTGCCTTTTATGAGCACAAATTGTTGTTTATGTTAACAACATAATTGATTCCTTTATGACACAATAATATTCTTTTGGCTATTTCTTACCCATGACCACTTGCATTATTTTGTGTCTCCAGTGTATATGTAACCAAATATATCAACATTTGTCACAATACTTGTACTCACATTCAATGAAACAACGATATTAAAACTTTAAAGCTGTTACTTACGACTTAAAATCATTCAATTTTTGAGAAACCGTCATTGATGGTTTTTCGGTACCAGCGAAAAAGACAATGTGAAATTGTTGCACACTATTACACCCTAGAGACTTGTGGCGCCAAGCTTGTCGATTCTCGTTGACTTGAGTGACCTATTACTAGAAAATACTCATTCGACATCCACATTCGTTTATGTTAAAACTAAGCTAGAAGATATGACAAGTTGGATAAAGAAATAGGGTTTTTTTCTAACTTATGCCTTTAGGGGTACAAGTTAAACACACCATAAGTATACAGGGCTTACGAAAAATTATACAGAGATTCACATAAAAATACAGACAAGTGTACTTTTATATGCATCATTGTGTACTTTTTGTATACTTTTGTTGTACTTAACTTGTACCCCTAAGACACAAGTTAAAAAAACCCTAAGAAATATACCAGGAAACACAACACACTCATTCATAGCTGTGTTCTATTAATGGGTTTTTATAGATACTTAAAGGAGGTAAGATAAAATGTTGCTTTATGTAAAGTAGTACTATTTTTTTTAGGGATAATGACAAAAATACCCAATTTTTCAAACCTACTTCACAAAATATCCCATTTTATACTCAAAAACCCAAAATACCCACTAAATCCGCAAGTTTTTTAAGAAAAATCGCAAATTTGCGAGTTTTTGCGATATTTTTAGGAAAAAATATAGAAAATTTTCGATATTTTTAAGAAAAATCGCAAATTTGCGATATTTTTAAGAAATATCGAAAATTTTCGATATTTTTAAGAAATATCAAAAATTTGCGATATTTTTAAGAAATATCGCAAATTTGCGATATTTTTAAGAAATATAAAAAATTTGCGATATTTTTAAGAAATATAAAAAATTTGCGATATTTTTAAGAAATATAAAAAATTTGCGATATTTTTAACAAATTTCGCAAATTTATGGATAAAACTTGCGAGATTTTTGTCAGTTTGCTAGATTTTGCTGATAAAACGTGTTTTATTGTTATTTTAGCTCCCTTCACTAAAAAACTCAAATTCTCACTAAAAAAACTTAAACTTTTATTCATAAATTAAAAACGTTACATAGATAATTAAAAACGCATTAATGCGAAATAAAAACGTAAACATTCATAAATTAAAGATCAGTATCCTTGTGGAAAACCTTAAAAATGTTTTTCAATGTAATGTTAAGATAATGGCCACCAAATTTGGGAAAACATCGAACATTACGAAGTATCAAAACAAATTTCCTACGGTAATAGCCTTTTGATAACCCTCCTCTTTAAGGACTTTGTAATGAATTGTACCTGAAATTATACCCGAAGGATCTTTGAGTGTTACTGTTAGGTCACCCAACGATTCGCGACAAGACTTTATTACTGCTACAACCTTTTCAAGTTTTCCATTCTTCAAAAAGGTTTTCATATCGCCAAAACAACCAATTGCGATACTCCCTTCAACAACTAGATATTGAACCGCGCTAAGCCATGGGCCACGCGTAAAATGATCATCCTCACTCGCATCCTCAATTATTTTCCTAACGTATTCCCGTTTCGGCATTTCACGTCATGACCACCTTCCCTAATCTCGCTATTTTACTGAGCCTCGCAGCCTTGTAGAATACCAAAGGACTGAGTATTATCCTAACCGCATTTTCATCACTAAATGGATGAACGGGAGACGAAGGATGGTTCATATTTGGTTGTGATGAAGAATTGCCAACGTTATGTTGAGGACTTGTGAATGGTTTGTTATGGTATGGTTGGGAATATCTTGTGTTTCGATGAGACATTTTGTTGTGCTTAAAAATGTTGAAGTTTAGGGGTATTTATAAGTTAATTAAATACTTATCTTATCCTTGAATAAAGTTGTCATTTTTGTCAGTTGTTATCTCAAAAAAATGCAATATCGCATAAATACTTTATCCCCGAATAAAGTTGTCCTTTTGTCATTGTATCTCAAAAAATCTTATCTCAAAAATGCAAATTTTTTCTTAAGTTTCATAATTTTTAAGATATATCGAAACATTTGATATTTCTTAAAAATATCGCAAATTTTTTATATTTTTAAAAAATATCGCAAATTTTTGATATTTTAAAGAAATATCGCAAATTTTCTTAAAAATGCAATATCGCATATATCTTATCCTTAAATAAAGTTGTCCTTTTGTCATTGTAATCTCAAAAAATGCAATATAGCAAATATAGGGATATATATATAAGAGTATGCCACATATTTTATAAACATTCATCATGGATTTACCCAAGTTTTACTGTATTCGAGAGTCTGGTACACCATCATACATTGGAAATACTTACGGTATGTTTGCTACATTAACTTAATGCTTTATATTTTAAAGGTAGCTAACCAATAAATTTTGTTTTTATAATGCACATATGAGTTTTTTAGTGAGAATTTGAGTTTTTTAGTGAAGGGAGCTAAAATAACAATAAAACACGTTTATCGAAAATCTAGAACTGACAAAAATCTCGCAAAGTTTTATCCATAAATTTGAAATTTCTTAAAATATCAAAAATTTGCTATATTTTTAAGATATATCGAAAATTTTTGATATTTCTTAAAAATATCGCAAATTTGCGATATTTCTTAAAAATATCGAAAATTTTCGATATTTTTTCTTAAAAATATCGCATAAAAACTCGAAATTTGCGATTTTTCTCAAAAACTTACTTGGATTTAGTGGGTATTTTGGGTTTTTGAGTATAAAATGAGGTATTTTGTGAAGTAGGTTTGAAAAATTGAGTATTTTTGTCATTATCCCTTTTTTTTACTAATGTAGTGTGTGAACATTTTTTAAAATAATTAGACAGCCAAAAGGTCGGAAACCATACTTACCCAAAAAAAGATTCAAAATCTTGGAAGCCCATTACCATTTCTTGACCCAAAAAAAAAAAAAAAAAAAAAAAAGCATAATGTACATTGATAAGTTGTAAGTGCAAATAACTCTGAAGTGGTCGCGCCAACTTTCCTAAAATAATTAGTCAGCCAAAAGGTGGAAACATAAATACCCAAAAAAAGATACAAAATCTTGGAAGCCCATTAACATTTCTTGACCCAAAAAAAAAAAAAAAAAAAAAGCATAATGTACATTGATAAGCTGTAATACCTCAGGAGTGCTTCTTGGGTAATGAATGGATCCAGAAATAAGAATCCTTCTTTGACCATTAATGACAATGGCTTTATGGTCATAAGACACAGAAGCCTTACATAAACAAAAACATAAACTTAACAAAAACAAAAACACAACAACACAAAACCTCTGCATTTTCTTAAAACATGAAACACAGACACACAGAGCAAAATGTGTTTGGTTTGATTTTCTTTTCTTTCCTCTAGTTGCAAGTAACAATAATATTCTTTTCTTTTTCACTTCCCTCCACTTTATTCTGTTCTTTTTTTTTTCTTTTTTATAAGAAAATGGTTTTTTAGGAATAAAGAAAGATACCATGAAACACAACACTATACTACTACAGCTGTGTCCTATTAATGGGTTTTATAAAGAGATATATTTATAAAAGACACGAGAAAAAATGTTACTAGCTTTTTTTTTTCACTGATGGAGAGTGTGAATGTGAACATTTTTTGGTACTAAAAATGAGTGTTTTGAGGTAAAAGTAAAAGGACATTTTTTGTGTAAAAGTGGTAGGTGGTGGGGCCACTTTCTCATTGGTAATTCAAGAAAAGCGTGCATTAAAAGTCATTTCGGCTAAATTTATAACCAGCAATCACTTTTGAAAAGTCGAAAAAAACTTTTTATTGCACAAAAAATAAATTCGATAACTTAAATTGAGAAAAAAATAATACCTAAATATATAATTGACTTTTAATGCGATAACTTTTTATGCGATTTGTCTTATTTTTAAGAGAAAATCCACAAATGATTTCATATTTAATTGATGGTGAGTAAGCTAGAAATACTCCTATTGTCAGGGTTTTGGGTTGTGGATCCAATCTTGACCCATTTTTCTATTTATTAAACCTCTTTCTAAAACAAATCCAACCTAACCTTCCAAAGCATATCTTCTTCCTCGGGCGGTCGGTTTTAACCGGCCGTATGGACCTTGTACTTTCTTTTCCCAAAATAAAAGCCTTCCTCACAGATCTGTCATCTTCCTTCGCCGCTGCCGCGGTTGTTGCTGCCGCCACCGCTGTCTTATGCTCAGATCCGTTACCATCCGGTCTCTTCTGCTCAGATCTGTTGTGGTCCGTCATCGATGGCTTGCTGCTGCCTTGGGTTTTGATTCTAGATCTGTTGGGTTTTGCTCTGGCTCCTTTTAGGATGCTTTATTTTATCTTCTATGTATGTTTTCTGTACTTTGTGTACTTTTGTCAATTACATCTTCATATGGTTGTGTCTACCAAAAGCTCACCTTGGTGATTCCCCCAACCCTTGTATGGTGTTGCCGTAGTATGTCACAACTATTAGGGTGTATGCTTTCTTTTGGCTTAACTTGTTACCTCGTGTATTTTGTTTGGCAAGTGGCCGATTTTGCCCTTTATGTTCGATGTAACTTTGTTGTGTTCAATTACTCCATTTGTGAAGAGTGATATAAATCTCTATTCAAAAAATTCCTTAAAATCTTGACTTAAAATCAAAGTAAGTGTTGACAATTGTATGATATTATTCTCTTACAAATCAGTAAATTACTAGCAAAAACCTTTACAAATTAACTTGGACCAACATGACACACACCATGTGGTGCCTTTTATGAGCACAAATTGTTGTTTATGTTAACAACATAATTGATTCCTTTATGACACAATAATATTCTTTTGGCTATTTCTTACCCATGACCACTTGCATTATTTTGTATGTCCACTGTATAAATATGTATAATGGCTAGTTTTGGCAACAAATATATCAACATTTGTCACAATATTTGTACTCACATTTGTCACAAATACACTCATAGCTGTGTTCAATTAATGGGTTTTTATAGATACTTAAAGGAGGTAAGAAAAAATGTTGCTTTATGTGGAGTAGTACTATTTTTTTACTAATGTAGTGTGTGAACATTTTTGCTAGAAAAAATGATTATTGTGTAAAAGTGATGTTAAGTGGCCAGTGGGCCCTGCTTTCTCGTCGACATTTACAATGGGTTAAACTGTAAAAAATTAAGTAGAAAGATGTCTTAATTTTTTTTTAGAAAGTCACCGACTATCACGAATGAAATCCGACCCCCGAGTTGAAACCATCCAATTGGGCTGGCCCCGGGACCCGAACCACTAAGAGAGACCCGCGAAGGGAAACCCCTAGAACTCACGGTTTCTCACTAAGAGGAAACCCCGAATTTTTGTCACTTGCGAGACTCGAACCCGGGGAAAACCCCTCCCCAAGCTCCGGAAGGAGCCCAGGTGGCCAACTGTGCTAAGCCAGTTGGTTAGAAAGATGTCTTAATGAGCTGTTTATTTGACTCTTAAACTTGATTTCAATTAGGTCACTTTGGTGAAGATTAATAGTAATCATTTGAGCATGTTAGTGGTAAATATTTTGGATATTTACAGAAAAACTCGGAAATGACAATTGAAATACCAATTAAGCCGCGTATATCAGAGAAAAAACGACCTTAACTTTTCCCTAATACCCTGAACAACCCCTTTCGTAGTTTAAATCATTTGCTCTAATTTTGAGTTTGATTTACAGTTTTGTATGAGACCGGACCATGTTAGAAACACCTTGTATGTATATCGTCTGGTGAGTCAATTCTCGAGCAAAGTATATACTCCTTACGTTCCAATTTTATTGTCTATAATTTTTTTCGGTTTGTCTCAAATTAATTGTCCACTATTATATATAGTTGTTCAGCGAGATTGAAAGATATTTGGGGAAGGAAAAAAAAATAGAAAAGTACTAAAATAGTACAAAATCTTGCATCAAGTCCCCATCATGGTCATTTTCCGACCTAATTCCCTAAATGGTCATGCGCAACCACGCATCTCCGCAACTCCACTAAAATTGCGCCACTTGTCCATTTACAAAGGTCCACATTAACTTTCACAATTCAAGCCGTGGTATAGCAGCAAACCGGCGGCTGATTTGACTGATACTTTATTGGAAAATCAAAGAATATCTAAAAAATAAGATTTAAGGAATTAGGTTATGCAGTGAGTTGCTGAGATGCGTGGTTGCGCAATTGTGAAAGTTAATGTGGGCCTTTGTAAATGGACAAGTGGCGGAATTTTAGTGAGTTGCTGAGATGCGTGGTTATGCATGACCATTTAAGGAATTAGGTTGGAAAATGAACATGATGAGAACTTGATACAAGATTTTGTATTATTTTAGTAATTTAAAAATTAAAAAAAGAAAAAAAAAAGAAAAAAATGAGTGTTTTGAGGGATGTGATTTCAAGCACACAAGGATTCGTTTGTACAAATGAAAGTGATAGTTGGACCTACATTAAAATATACATATCCAAAAATTATACACGGGTTCGTTTAAAATTTTACACATGTTCATAGAATCACAGTAAAGTTTTACCACGTTGGTAGTTTGTTAGAGCACAAGGTGAGGGAAGAGCGGATAACATGTTATTGGTATGCCACATCAGCGTCACTTCATCACATCCTCAATAACACACCAATAACTAAAACACCCTCCCTCATAACACACTACTAACATGTTATTGGGTCCCACAAAATACCCCACTAAAAATATCCACTCACTCACAATACACACACAACTTCACCAATGGCTTGAGCCATTCAAATGGCTTGGGGACCTTTGGCACACCAACGGCACATAACATGGTATGGTAATAACATGTTATTGGTTTATAGTTGGGACGAATGGCATGTTATCGGTATCCCATACCGAGTGCTCTTACGGAGTATGATTTTTTACATAACTTTGTTGAACAATAATTTACGGTCCCGTAATAAATATCGACCTTACGATTTTAGTTCATCCAAAAATAAATGTTCATTTTCACATATTAATTCGTCAGAAGATTTGCAATAACTAAATGTGATATTCAATGATTATCGGACACTTTTATAAAATTGTGTGTTACATTTGTAGTAGACACTTTTTGTTGGACGGAGGAATAATGAGTTTTTTAGTTGACCATGGTAGTTTTAAAATAAATTTAACAAAACAAGTACTTTCAAAAGTATTTAAGAAAATATGATATTCTCTAAATTTTGATCTACTTTTAACCATGTTCTTAAGAACCACTTTTTTATGTATATTAATGGTGTATAAAAATTTGCTCGTAGCAATCTTCAAGATTTAGTAAACTAATGTTGGGCACTGTTTGTTTACAAAAGTTGCTCTTAACATGGTTAAAAGTAGATCAAAATTTAGAGATATCATATTTTCTTAAATACTTTTGAAAGTACTCATTTTGTTAATTTTGTTTTCAAACTACAATGGTTTACTAAAAAACTCGAGGAATAATACCGTACTAAATACCTATATATAGTATATATGTGTAAGTCTTTAATTATAATTTTCGATAAGAAATGACTCGATACTAAATTGATGGTGAGTGAGCTGAGGTTTAGGATCGAGAAATCCTTCTGTTGTCACGGTTTTGGGTTGTGATTATTAAGTGAGAATATATTAGTTGGCCTAAGCCGGTGATATGTCGATTGACCCAACCCCGACTTGTGTCAACCAACCTATCACCCAATAGTGATCCGATATTGACCTATTTTTCTATTTAATGAACCTTTTTTATTACCTAGTCATACACATTACTGTCTTGGTTATCACTTTTTGACTATAAAACCAAAGTAAATGTTGACTTTACATGATCATTATTTCTTACAAATCAATACCAAAAACCTTTACAATTTTGGACCACATGACATCCCATGTGACTTATGAGTTCACTAGTCGATTATATGCTAACAAAATATAATTGATTCCTTTAGGACACGATAATACTATTTTGGCAATTTCTTAACCACTTGCATTATTTTGTGTCTCGATCGTACACTGGCTAGTTTTGGCACGAAATCGGTCAAAATCCGTCGTAATATTTGTACTTACATCTCCTCATATTGAATAAAGTAACGGGGTTGTTAAAACCGTGTAACGTTTTACGTTTATAAGATAACTAATTTTAGCTTTAGAGCGCTATATACAGTGTAGTGTCATGAGTTAATGCTGTGAAATAAGTGTTGTCACCTCAATATTTTTTTTTTATGGATAAGGATCCTCTAATGTTCAATAGAACATTAGAGGTAATGTTGTGCTTTTTATGATTGTACATTTGAATTAAAATAAATGTACATTACCTCTAATGTTCAACTGAACATTAGAGGATCCTTATCCTTTTTTTATAGATCAGAATCTATCACTCAACACAAAACTCTCCTCCCTAAAAGCATTTCAAATGCATAGCTTTTTACTATTTCAAAAAGTCTTTTGAAAAGTTTTTTTGACATTGCATTGAAAGCTTTTTAGAAAGACTTGAGAAACTTGAAGTCTTTCTTCAAAATCTTATTAATCGAATATGATATGCATTAAATGCAAAAAGTCGTTAAAGACTTTTGGCATTGCGAATGCTCTTATACAACACCATTTTCGGTGCAATAAGACACCCATGGACCCCACACTTTTTATTTATTATTTTCTTTTCAAATAAAACAACACATTAAACTAAAATGAAAAGTTTATCACTAAAAAAAGACATCAAATAAGTAAAAAAAAAAAAGTACATGATGGGTGGTGCCGTGAGCTCAGCTGGCTAGTAACGATTATACCGTGGCCTCTTATGTTCAAATTATGTTTCATGTAAAAGATATGCCCCCCAACACCAACTTTGATGAATACACCCCCCTATACGAGTATAGCATTATTACATCAGATTAACTATTCTAGTAAAGAGCCTAGACCCATGTTCTGATGTTCATACATGGTGGTTGGTCATGTCGTATTCGTTTCGAGCCACAATACAAGACTTAGTGGGACAGTCAAATAAACCCCACACCCCACGCTAGAGATTTTGACGAGACTATCAAAATCAGTACTAAAACTTTGCAAACCAACAAATTCTTTAATCACAAGACACAATTACAAATTTACATCGACAGTTCGTACTCCAACCGGAAGCGAAAAAGACGATATGTAAAATTGTTAATTGTTGTACGAAACTTGTCGTCTGCAGTAATGCTCCATTGCATTTAACATCCACTAGCGTTTATAACAAAATTGTAACGTAAACCACTCAGAAGTGATTCGGTAAAAAGCTTGTGACTATCATCACTAAAATGTGAATAGTTTCAAGTTTAATTTTTGTTAAGCGTAAACAACCAAATTATACTAGAATATTTTTTTATTCAACTTCCACATTCATTTCGAACTAGATTGTAACAATACATGTAATTCGGCCAACACATCTAAACTACAATTACTTAGAAGTCTTATCCAACTCCACACCAATGCCAATCATCCCCCTCGTTTTCCCTATTACTTAAATTACAAATGTGTTAGCGTCTTAGTGCCCAAGGGTGTAATCAAGTTAAGTCGGCTCAAAGCTCGAGCTCGACTCAGTTACATTACTTCAAGCACGTTCATTTGAGCCTTTATTTTCAAACTCAAGTGTGGTTAAGCTTTACTTTCAAACTCAAGTTTGGTTTCTTAACCGATACATTATGAGCTTGGCCCGACTCGACTGCTCAAGGTAAAAAATGAGCGACTCGATGTATTGAGTTTGGCTTAACTTAAAGTTTGCTGGGTGAATTTAGTTGTTAGTTGCTTTGATTATAAATGGTATAATAGAAATGTTGTTTAAATGCTCAGGTAGCAATGGTTGTGTAACATTTCTAATTTATGGATTATCTAGATAGATTCTATGCCTAGTGATCAAGTTCATAACGTAGTATAAACTACCTCATATGAGTGATCTAGTTTAAATTGCTTTATAGAGTAGATTTGTAAGTTTTCTATTCGCACAATGTTGGTTTTTTTTTTTTTTTTTTTGTCACTTGATTCATACACACTTTTGACTTGAACCATACACATTTATAGGTTTAATGATTGTGTTTTATTGTTTTAATTATTTTTATTATTAAATAAACCATGATTAAATAATGATTACCCCTTTTTTTTATATTAATAAATTATTTATTTTGTTATTATTGTGACTTTTTGTACCATTTATTTTTTTACAAGTACTGTAATTGTTAAGTAATAATTAACTAATTATACTTTTTTATTTAATAAAAATATACTACAGTTATTTTATAAAAATATACTACAATAATAAACATGTAACAAATATTACAAGTATCATTATTTAAAATTAAATGAGAATTACAAGCGCACAATTAACTTAATGTCTTTTTTCTTTAAGTTTTCACACGATTAGTCCGTTTCACACGATTAGTCCGCTTTCACACGTTTTGGTCTGTTTTCTTACGGTTCAGTCCGTTTTCATACGTTTTCGGCCGTTTTTATACGTTTTCGTCATTTTTCTTACGTTTTCGTCTGTTTTCATACGTTTACGCTCGTTTTCCTACGTTTTCGTCTCTTCATATGTTTTTGAAAAATATTTATGTAATCTTATACTTTTAGACCTCTTGTTATAAATATTTTTTTTTATCGAATGGTAACTTTTTAAAACGTCTCATTAGAGTTCGTTTTCTATTATACTTTGTGCTATGAACTAATACCTTAGTGACACTATCTTCTCCTGCGATATTTTGGGGGTGTTACAACGTATAACTTTACAAATTACGTAACTCAAATGAACAAAATAAAAGTTCATTATTTGATGCGATTTTTTTTGAAATTTTAGTAGCGTAACCCAAAATAAAAAATCAATATTTTATAAAAGATAAATAATAGGTCTCTTTGTATTTAGTTAGTTGTGTGTATAAAACGTTTGTTTTGTAAAACATAAGTTGTTTAAAGTTTCACAACTATTTGTTTTATATAAAACATTTACTCGCGAGTTAAACAAAGAAAAACTAAAAATAAAAGTTGAGTATTTAAGCGAAAAAGGTAAACATACGCAGCAAAAAAATAAAAAAATAAAAAAATAAAAACAAAAAAAAGTTGTGACTTAAGTAAATTAAGTAAATAAATCTATAGAATTCTTGGATTCCGCGTAAGGTAAACATTTGCGTTTAGAGGGCCTCTTTAAATAGATTGCCTACCCGTGCTAATCTTTCATCTCGTGGTATTATGCTGGAGTCCTCGGCTTGTCCTTTCTGTGAGCATGCCATCGAGGACTTGGACCATTGTGCTATTAATTGCCCGTTCGTCCTTCCCATCTGGAGGAAAGTGTGGTGCTGGTGGAATTTAGCAAGTCCAGTGGCTTTCCCGTCCTTCTTGATCTCGGATATTGCTAGAGGAAACATTGATTCGACTGGAAATTCAAAGATGTGTAAAGTCCTTCATGGTGTTTTCCAAATATCTTTATGGGCGAAATGGAAGTGGAGGTATAGGATCGTGAATGCTTCGGCGGATTCTTCCCCAAAGATTAAGGAGGAAGATATTTTCCCGTCTATTCAAAGGTTATCTCGGACGTGGATTCTTTGCCCGGCTTGGGTCTAAACTGGCTAACTGGGATGTTTGGATCTCTAGGCCTTTTGATTTATTTTCTTAGCTCTATTGTATAGGTAGTGGTGTTGTTCTCTTCTTGGTGTTTCCAAGTGCTGTACATTTTTTGGGTTTCTTGTTTGCCTCTTTTTGAGGCTCTGTTTATATATGTTATTTCTCAGCTTTTCAAAAAAAAAAAAAAAAAAATTAACAGAGCTGTAATTGGGTCTCTCATTAATTTAATGCTGTGTTGCATTGTTAATAGTAGGATCCTTCATATTTTCAAAGCTAATTTAAGTCAAAATGTGTGTGAAACTAATGACCTTTTAGAGTAAGGGAATTTGCATCCCACATTGCCTCATGAACCAAATGACCAGGGTTGAGATGATTATAAAATGAGATGCCAAACACATCATGAAACACATATTTCTTGGCTTCTTCCTTAAATCTTTGTCATGGTTTATTTTTTAGGTGCAATTACTAGTTATAATATTTATGAATCTATTCATCTTTCAACATTAATTTTTTAATTAAAAAATTAATGTTTTGTGATGACTGGATTTTTAAAACATTGTAATTTGTATCTAATATTAGTGAAAAGCTTAGATTGGATTGGTTAAAAGCTTGTATGAGCCGGGTTTAAACAAGTCCGAGTGTGAGCCTCTTTTCATATTCCAACTTCAGCCTAAGCGATATAACTATGGATAAACGAGCTCGAGAAGATTGTGCTTAAAGAGCCAAGTTTGGTTGAAAAATTACTTTAGTGAGCCATATGCATCAACATCGCCTCCGTCACATAGCGAGTGAAACCAATCCCCATGGATCAGCAGATAGAGCTCTTCAAATGGATATTGATGTAGAAAATCTTTACTCAAAACACTTCATCCAAACAAAGTCCATACCATCTTTGTAATAATTGTAATGTAAATTTATGCACACGTTCATCAGACGACCACTTCTTCACGTCATCATCATTTGCATCAGTGTTTCCATTGGTTGTTCCATCGGAGGTAAACAACTTAACTACATTTATATTTCCCTTAAACACACTCACATATTTGTTTTTGTATAATGATTCAGTGTGCCGTTTAACTGCTCTTGTTAAGTTGCAAAAACGTAACAAGTACTAAATGATTAACACGAACGGTATTCTTAAAACTTGTTCCCTTTGATCGAAAAATGCTATATGTTCTACTTTCTTCCAAGCCTGTGTTCAATGTACACAAATAATTAGATTGTGTTACATAATTGCCCAGGAAATGAACTTTTGTGATTCAAGCAGAATATTAATGATGGTGTGGTTAGCATATAAAAAAGAATTAAAGAATAAACGATCTCTCAGACATTTTTACATTAAAAGATGAGAGAAACTCATAAACATTACATAAGTTCCTTTCATATAAGATTAAAACAAATATTGTACCACCAAGACCTAAGTGACTTCATTTAAATACTCTATTAGTCTCATTCAACTTACACCTTGTTATATTTACCGGGGTAAGAAGCCCTTTTACTCAAAAAAAACTTACACCTTGTTACTAACGAGATTGTAACATCATTGTGAACACCCTTTGCAAGTGGGGCGGCTGCACAGGGCCACCAATTCCATGGGGATCCTTTTTATATATTATATCAAGTTACATATGCATGAATTTAAGTCCTTGGTTAAGTTACTATAGAAACATGTTATATGATTACAACTAAAATACTAGATTAAGAAAATATCAAGTGATGATTGCATGTTTAAGAATTCGTCACCAATTGGACGGCCCTGGTGACAATACATGTAATTCGGCCAACACATCTAAACTGCAATCACTGAGACATCTTATCCAACCCCACACAATGCCAACCATTCCCCTCATTTTCCCTATAACTTACATGACATATATGTTAGCGCCTTAGTACCCCAAGGTGTAATGAAGTTGAACCGGGTCATTAAAGTTATAAGCTCGAGCTCGACTTAGTTACACTATTTCAAGTATTCAAGCACGCTCAATTGAGCCTTTATTTTTAAAGTCAAACTTGGTATCTTAACTGATACATTATGAGCTTGGCCCGACTTGATTGTTCAAGGTAAATATTGACCGACTCGATATATTGAGTTGGGATTGACTCAACTTTGTTGGGGTCATGGTTGGTTAAGTGCGATAATGAAATGTGTTCTACTTTCTTTCAAGCATATGTCCAATGTATAACAATGTTTAGATTGTGTTACATAATTGCTCACAAAATGAACTTTTTGATTCAAGATGGTGTGCTTGGCATATAAAAAAGAATTAAAGAATAAATGATCAATCATGACTTTATAGCAAAAACTACATAAGTTCCTTTCATATAGGTTAAAACAAATATTACACCCTCAAGACTGTGACTTCATGTAAATACTCTAATAGTCCATTGTCAATCAATGAACATGTTTAAAACTTTACATTTTTTTAGGTTGACTTGTATCAAAACTTGTTTTAGCCACAACCCGTGTTAAGCCGTTACATAATCTACCCATTCAATCACATTCTATATCACATACATTTTTATCCTGTTTTTACGTCAACAATCTCCACTTTTTTCTAGAGCAATGAAAGTGATGGAATGTCAAATCAAGGGTTGATTACCAGGAGTGCACATGCTTCTGGTCACTTTTTTTTTTTTAATTGTATATGTGTGTAATATATGTGTGTGTGTGTAATATGTGTGAATGTGCAGGAAACAAGAAGACAATGTTTTTTTTTTTTTTGACCGGTTGGAATTAGGCTCCAAATGAGTTGGAATTGGGTTGAAAAAAAATGTATTAGTTTTTTTTGAAAGATAATTTTTTTTTTTAAATGTTATTTATATTTTTTATAAAAAATGACTAGTAAAATGTTTAGGTTTCTTATTATTAGTATGTGTTGTATTTTTTTTCCCCGTATCATTTTTTTACGTATCGTGTTTATTTTTATTATTATTGGGTTATGTAATGTATTTTTATTTTGAATGAAATGAATTTAGTTTATTTGGAAATGAAATTGAATAAAGAAAATAAAGTGGTAGTGGTGAGCCCCAAATGAAGAGCTTGAGGTTTGTTATGAGTGAGGGGGAGGGGTTTGTTGTGGTTAGTTGTAGAGAAGTGGGATACTGATGTGGTGCTGAGGTGGCAGTGATGAAGTGATGATGCTCCATCACCATACCTAGGGGTGTCAAATGGGTCGACCCGACCCAACCCGAACCCGATAAAACCTTATAGGGTCGGGTTCATTCGGGTTCAACTCGGCTTATCGGGTCAACCCGACCAACCCGATAGCCTTATAGGGTCGGGTTAGGGTTATCTTTTTCATACTTTATCGGGTTCGGGTTCAACCCGATAACCCGATAAATATATAAGCCTTCCTCGTTCTTTTTTTCATTTTAAGCCTAATAACACTTAAGACCCCTACCTGATATATCATCATTTTAAGCTCAATTATATGTGTTTGTTTGGCTTTGGAACTGAATTGGTGACTTTACTTTTTGGATTTGAATTGGTTAGCTAATGCATGACTTTCTTTGTTTATATGCAAAATGCCAACAACAAAATGCCAACTGCATCATGTTGTTAGTCTTACTGATATGTTAATGTTTTTTTAGCCACTGAACTTTT
Organism: Chrysanthemum makinoi; assembly: GCA_910596185.1. Lineage (NCBI taxonomy): Eukaryota > Viridiplantae > Streptophyta > Magnoliopsida > Asterales > Asteraceae > Chrysanthemum > Chrysanthemum makinoi. The sequence goes on along the minus strand of OU343220.1, from coordinate 320,281,816 downwards.
TTTCTAAGGCCACAAAACTCTTTCCTAATCTTACTGATATGTTAATGTGTTGTGTACTTATGTAGTTATGTTAATGTGTTGTGTCTAGCAGGGGCGGATCTACATGTTAGACAGGGTATGCACTTGCATACCCTGTGAATTCTTGGCTTAATGTAAAAAATATTCATCTTGTGCTGCTACTTAGTTATTTTACATAGAGTTCATACCTTGTAAAATTCAAGTGCATACCCATTTTAATATCATCTAAAACAAAAGAAAACAAAATTTAAAAATAGAAATAAAATTAAAAAAAAAACAACAATGGAGGTTTCAATGGACTTTTTAAAGTTGGTACTGGTAAGGGAGAATGTATTGGAGAGGGAGAATGTATTGGAGAGGGAGGTGTGTGGGTTTGTGGGTGGAGAAGTGGGTCCCGCATTATTTAATACACTGTACTTAATTTTATCGAATGTTTACTTTTTCCAAGGATTCATATTATTTTTTTTATCTTATTTTTTTTTTACAAACTACATATGGTGGAACTACTATAATGTAGGAGTGTTGATACCCATACCACAACTTTTTATACTTTCATCACAAACTGTGCATTGCAGTATTGTACGTTGTGCTATACAGCTTGTTCAAAATAGTGTAACTATCAAATAAAATGGTATGAGTATCAACACCCATAATTTAGTTATGGAAACTAAATTAGTTTTGTGTTTAGCAAAAATTTAGATTCTTGATTAAAAGTCTAACATGACTCGAACCAATCAAGAATATAAAAAAAAAGGCAAAAAACCAGTTAAATAATCCGACCCGATCCGATAAACTCACATCCATTTTTATTTGGTATTACATTGTGCACACCCTGTGATGGAATCCTAGATCCACCACTGTACTGGTTTGCCATTGCCACACAAGTAGACAACAATGAAGTAATATTTTACTTAAAGATACAATCACTTCCAATCAATGACTTTAGGTGTCACATAAATTTGAAAACTATTTTCACAAACTAATATCATATACGAAACACCACATAAAGCAAAATTTTGGTTATACTTTAGTGACAATATCAATATATATTTACAAGTTGAATGATCAAAATTTGACTTTTAACAAATGGGATGTAAGAAACAGATGCTAACAATATGGTTGCTATAGTTGCCAAAAGGGTACTTCATATAGGTATAATGTTTATAAGCAAATTTTATTCAACTGTGTTTTATATTGTGTTAGGGACAGCCAACTTAACACAACCCGATAACAACCCGATTCAAGCCGAAACCTGATAACCCGATATCTTATAGGGTCGGGTAAGGGTCAATATTTGGGACACCAAAACCCGAATCAACCCGACCCGACCAACCAAATAACCTGGCAACCCGACCCGATAACACCCCTTACCATACCATCCACTCTTATAATATTAGACACCTTTCATTACTACTAGTACTGTTTTGAATTTTATTTCTGGTAGATATTATTAAAGGCGTTATGTACATTTCTACTAGTACTGTTTTGACATTTATTTCTGGCTGATATTACTAAGGGGATAGCTTGGCTACAATTTTTGTAGTCAATTGGCTACAATCTTTCGTAAAAAATACACTAGCTATGAATCATGGACCCACAAAAAAGAATCATGACTCACAAAAGAATCGGGAACCCACATTTATAGCACAAAATTATAGTCAATTGGCTACAATAAATTGTAGCTAATATATTCCCTATTATTAAACGCGTTATGTACATTCTTACTAGTACTGTTTTGAAATTTATTTCTGGTAGATATTATTAAACGCGTTATGCATTATTGTTCGGGGAAGTTAAATGGTAGTAATTGCTTGAGAAGGTGTAAATGACAAGAAAGTCAAAAAGTCTATTGTTCACATCACAATAATGCAAAAACCAGACCTCCATCCATTAAAGATAACAAAGACCCACACAGTTGTTCACATCTTCAATATATACAAACACTTACTAGACACATTTATGTATACCACCAAAACACTACTTCACTTCTTTCTGTAACAACCCAAAAACCCCCCTTTTTTTTCAGGTAAACAAACATGATGTCTTCAGTCAATCATGACGACTTTGCTCACTTAAAAATCCCCCTTGCAGATGTAATATCCGCCACCAACAACTTTGATGACAAAAATTTAATCGCAAAAGCTGATTTTGGAAAGTTTTATAGGGGACAGCTCTTGTGGTCCGGTGAGCTAATTAAAATTCATGCTGAGAGGTTTAATAAAGAATGGTATGATGAAAATGAACAACAGTTTTGGATGGGGATTTCATTGCTTTCTACTCTCAAGCATAAAAATCTTGTTTCATTAGTTGGGTTTTGTGATGAGAATGATGAGAAGATCATCATTTACAAGCTTGAGACCAGGGGAAGTCTCGGTAACTATCTAAGTGACCCGATGCTGTTGACATGGGTGCGAAGACTGGAGATATCTGTCGGTCTTGCGAATGCACTGAGCTATATTCATTATGACGAGCCACGTGATTTTAGCGTAATACATCAAAACATCAGCAGTGCCACAGTTTTATTAAATGATAAATGGGAGCCCAAGTTATCTAAATTTAGACTTTCCATGAAGATTGAAGCATCTCAGAGGCATCATTCATTCCATGTTGATAAAGTTTGGAATAGGAAGGGGTATACAGACCCAACATATTTAAAGACAAACTATGTGAGCCACAAGTCAGATATTTACTCTTTTGGGATAGTATTGTTTGAACTACTATGTGGCAGGAAATCAGTAAGTGACAATCAAGATAATAAGTATTTGGGTCCCGTGGCCATTACCCATTATAGAGAGGAAAAACTCGATCAAATAATTGATCCGAGTCTACGCAAACAAATGGACCCGCAGTCATTCGACATCTTCGCTAAAACAGCATATGACTGCTTGAATGATGAACTATCGCAACGCCCAAATATAGATGAGATTGTCCCAAGACTAGAGAAAGCGTTGGAACTCGCACGCCAAAACAGGCCTGTAAGACTTCTTTTTTCTGTTTTATCTTTCTGTCAAGCCGTTTGATATTATATTATTATGTCTTCCATTGCTGGACCTTACTGAATATTACTACCCCCAATATGCAACGCCATATTGTTGCTGGTATAAATGTTATTTAGTTGGCTTCATGAAAAAAGTCAACCTATTGCAATGCTAAAATTCGTGAAGTTGAATTTTGCAATGCTAAAATTCTGTTCTCTAGATTCATAAAAAAAAGAGTGAAGGACTCAAATACTAAGGAAAATTTATAGTTGATTGCTAAGAAAAATCAAATACAGTATTATTTGTTAATAACTTATTCAGGAAAAAAAAAAAAAAAAAAAAACCTTTAGTGTGTAATTCAGTTATCAATGGGCTTTATAGATTAGAAAAAGAGGAAAATTTATTATGATGCATCTCACATCCTTCTGTAACCTAAACTCTGTTTTTGTGATAGATACACTCTCCACCCGACCACCTTGCTCACCTAAGAATCCCCTTTGAAGATATAGAAGCTGCCACCAACTACTTTCATGACAGAAATGCTGTTGGAGAAAGTGACTTTGGAAAGATATATGAGGGACAACTCTCGTGGTCAGGTGAGTTGATTAACATCAATGCTCATAGGAATTCTAATAAAGAATGGGCTGATGAAAAAAAACAACAATTTTGGACGGAGATTTCAATGCTATCCAGTCTCAAGCACAAGAATCTTGGTTCTATTGTTGGGTTTTGTAATGAAGTTGGTGCAGAGACCATTATTTACAAGGATGAGCCCAGGGGATGGCTCAGTTTCTATCTAAGTGACCCGGTGTTGTTGACATGGGTGAAAAGATTGGAGATATCTGTGGGTCTTGCGCATGCATTGAGCTACATACATTATGACGAGCCACGCGATTTTAGCGTTATACATCGAGACATCAGTAGTGGATCAGTTCAATTGAATAATGACTGGGAACCCAAGTTATCAGATTTTCAGCATTCCATGAAGATTAAAACATCTGAAAGAAATCATTCTTTCCATACTGATTCAGTTTGGTTTACGAAAGGGTATACATGCCCAACATATGCACACACTAGCAATGTGAATCACAAGTCAGATATCTACTCCTTTGGAATGGTATTGTTTGAACTACTGTGTGGTAGGGAATCAGTAAGTAACGGTCAAGATAATAAGTATCTGGCTCCCGTGGCCATTTTTCATTATATCGAGAAAACACTCGATGGTATAATTAACCCGGATCTGTGGAAACAAATAGATCCGCAATCATTTGAAGTTTTCGCAGAAACAGCATATGCCTGCTTGAATGAAGAACAATTGCAACGCCCAAATATAGATGAGATTGTCGCAAGACTTGAGAAAGCATTGGAACTCCAAATGGCAGGCGAAAATAGGCCTGTAAGGCATTTTTTTCTCTCTTCAAATCTGTATATCATAATAACTATTGTATTCAGAATAACTTATTATTAATAATTAATAATGATAGTCTACTTATTACTGTATTTATGATGCTAAAGGAACACTCGGTAGTTGCGGCCGAAGTTGAAGGTACATCATCCAGTCAAGAGAAGGTAATTTTTCTTATAACTCTTTTTGTAAGTCACTGATCGAAATTTCAAAAAAGAATTGAGATTCTCTTTTTGTACATCATTGTGTCTAAAGTTGGGGAAAAATCACATTTGCCAGCTATTGTTCTAACATCTAGCTATTCTCGAGTGTAATACTCAAGATCCTGTTTTTAAGTATCTCCCAACATTTTCTGCTCTTTGATAAATTTTAATAATTGAGTAATTTACCTCAGTTTAGTGTTTCACCCTGTGAATTTGCACAAATGGTAATGGTGTCTTGTTCGATTCATATAGGGCTCAGTGACCTCCGTCTTTAGAGGTGTTGAATCCCATATCGGCAAAAAGACGATGTCTTCCCTCAAAGATCTTTCTCATTCACACATCAGCTATGAAGATATAGAATCCGCAACTAACGGTTTTGATCATGAAAATTTCATTAAAAAATTTGTGTATGGGGAGATTTACAAAGGCCGTCTCTTGCGTTCCAAACAGTTCATCGATATTATTGCGAAGTGTTTCTTTTCTGAATTTGTAGATGATAGCAGAAAAACATTTTGGACGGAGATTTCAATGCTTTCTAGTCTCAACCATAAGAATCTGGTGTCTTTTATTGGGTTTTATGAGGAGGAGGGTGCGGACACTAAGTTTATCATATACAAGAAGGAGGCTAAAGGAGGTCTAGACAAATATCTAAAGGACCAGACCCTCAAATGGATGCAAAGGTTGAAGATATGTGTTGGTGTTGCAAATGCATTGAGTTACATCCATTACGATGTTGGACGTGATTTTAGTGTCATACATTGCAACATCAAGAGCTCGAAAATTCTACTAGATGACAAATGGGAGCCCAAGTTATCTGGTTTTGAGCTTTCGTTGAAAAATACAGTAGCTCGGAGGCAACGTCTTCTTCTTACTCGTGATATTGTTCAGAATGTATACCTAGACCCAAAATATAAAAGAACTGGGGGTGTGACCCACAAGTCAGATGTGTATTCGTTCGGTGTTGTATTATTTGAAGTCTTGTGTGGACGGAGTGCAGTTCTTCTAGATGAAGAGTTGGGAGAGGGGTTATTAAGTCAACTGACCAAATCTCAATTAGATGATATGATTGATCCACATTTACGAGAACAGATGGACCCCGAAGCATACAAAATCTTCTCAGAGACAGCATTTTACTGCATACAAGAGGAACGAGCAAAGCGTCCGCATATAGATCAGGTTGTCAATAGACTTGAGCAAGCTTTGCAACTCCAGAGGAAACATGAAAATCCAGTTGACAGTACATCATCCAATCGTTTGAAGGTAATTAATTTCCTTAAACTTTTAATTTGAGGCCGATTACGAATTATCCTAATTAATAAACAAGAGTTACTAATATTATTAACTGTTGTTTTCTAGTTTAACGTATAACCACTTTATCCTCATTATACCATTTTTTTGTACAAAAACATGAGTAATAATGTAAAAAACTGTATGCATGTGATTTTGATTTTACATCATTATCTTTTTTAACATTGTATTTTATATTTCATAGATTATATAATATTAAATTATAACTAAAAATATTATATAAAATTAATTTTTTGTAATGTATGCGGTGAATATGAAAGTATGAAATAGTTTGTTAGATAAAATTTTAATAGTGGGTTCATTTTGAATGCATAGAGAAGATATTTTCAAGGATGTAACTCTTAAAAAAGTAATGATGTAATAAGCGTGTTTAGTTTTTCAAATTGAAAAAATGTATTCGATGTAAAAATATTTTAAATTTTATCATACCATAATCATTTTTGTGAAATACTTGAATAGGCAATCATATTAGTCTTTACCGTTTACAAAAGAATAAAGTTAAGTGTGGATTATGCATTTTACGGGGAAGGGATAGGTATGGGTATAATTATTTTATTGGGTATAATTATTATTTTCCTAATTTCACATAACAATTTTACAAAAGGCACCCAAGAGGGAAACCAGTAACAACATAAAGATAAAAACCTTCAAAAGGGTGGAATAATTTATTAAAAGACAAGAAATCTTCATTTCCAATTTTGACATTAATTTTAGGAATGAAATCATTTTCCTACTAGTTAACTTGAAACAAATCAACAATTGCTTTTGAACGTTTTCATATTTACTAGCATTAATGAGGTGATGCATGACTCCATAATGCTGCAGGAGAAGACTTTTGAACACTTGAAGATTGGACTAGATGTTATAAAGGAGGCTACCGAGAATTTTAACGACAGACATTGCATTGGGTCAGGCGGATTCGGTAAAGTATACAAAGCAGATCTTGAACATTTCGATAGCAGTAATTCCTCGTTGATAGAAGGGGTGGATAAATGCGATTTACAAAAAAAACGAAGCACGGTAGCCGTAAAGCGCATTCAAAGTCAAGAAGGAGAACAAGGGTTCATTGCAGAAATTGAAACTCTAACTACTTGTAAGCATGAGAATATAATCTCTCTTCTTGGCTTTTGTTATGAAGGTAAAGGTGCAATGATCCTGGTTTATGAGCATGCCTCTAAAGGAAGTCTTGATGACTATTTGCGAAGTAGTGATAAAATGACTAATCTTACTTGGGTGCAACGTGTAAAGATGTGTCTTGATATTGCACATGGTTTGAATTACATTCACAACAACACAGATCATGGCAAACAAAAGATGATACACCGTGACATCAAGAGCGGTAATATTCTATTGGAAGATAACTGGAAGGCAAAGATTGCGGACTTTGGACTCTCCATATTCCACCCAGCAAATCAAGTGGCCAGCACTATCTATACCAATATTGTAGGTACATATATGTATTTGGATCCAGAATATCAGAAGGATCGTAGATTAAATAAGAAATCAGACATTTACTCATTTGGAGTTGTGTTGCTTGAGATCTTGACCGGGACGTTGGCCTATGATTCTGTATACACCAAGGTGAATGACAAGGGAATTGCACCCATTGCAAGAAATCATTTTGAAAAGGGAACAATAATGGAAATTGTTGATCACAAGATAAAGGAGGAGACCGATAAACATGTCTTTTCTTTAAGTAAAGGACCCAATAAAGAGTCTTTGGACATATTTTTAGAGATTGCAATTCGATGTGTCGCAGAAACTCAAGCGCAACGTCCAACAATAGAAGTTGTCATCAAAGAACTCAAAAAAGCGTTAAACTGTCAGGTAAGTCAATAATCTAAAAGAAAACTTTTTTATTTCTTCATATTGTTGATAGTAAATGTGAAATTTCATACATTATAGTTTTTGTAAACAACATTTTCTCAAACTGTTACTCATTATTAGATCTTTCTTTTCTTTTTTCTTTTTAACGACATTTAACCATCTCACTATATACAACAAATCAATCTCATGATGCCCTAAACAGAACTCACCCACAACCGTTTGGTTGGGGAACATTTTCACACATGAGGTATCATTCGGACACAAGCCCTTTGGTACTCAATTTAAGATCTTACTGTTTAAGTTTTTTCTTAGTAGTTAAGTTGTGGGATTTGTCGTTTTGAACTTAAATTTTATTTAAACATAAGAATTTAAATCTATAATGTGCTAATGAATTGCCGGTAAACCTCACTTTTTCCTTACACTATATATATAGGTTTGGGTTATTATGAAAAGTTTCTTATAATGAAAAGAATGAGAAGGCATGTGGAGGTGACATGTGTCACCTTTACCACATCATCATGCCACATCACCATACCCCACCCTCACCCCCCCCTGAAATTTTTTTTCCCGCCAAAAAAAATTTTTGAACAAAATTTTTCCAGCTAAATTTCCTCCAAATTTTTTCTTGCATCAGTTTATAAAGTTACTACATCACAATCATGATTTTAGTGCATTAAGGTTATAAATTCCTGCATCACAGTTATAAAGTTACTGCATCACAATCATGATTTTAGTGCATTAATGTTATAACCTTGATTTTAGTGCATCATAGTTGATGCACTTAACTATTAACTATGATGAAGTAACTTATAATAAAGATGCACAAAAACTTATTAGTGCTTTAAGGTTATAAGTTACTCTATCACGGTTATAAATTTACTGCATCATAATCATGATTTTAGTGCATTAAGGTTATAAATTACTGCATCACAATTATGATGCAGTAAATTTTGGCGGGAAAAAAAAAATATTTGGCGGGAAATTTTTTTTTTTGCGGGGGGTGGGGTAACACATGTCACATGACATGGCATGGTGATGTGGCAAAAGTGACCCATGTCATCTCCGTATGCCTCTCATTCTTTTCATTATAAGAAACTTTTCATTTTAACCCTACTATATATATATATATATATATATATATATATATATATATATATATATTCTTTAATGTAGAAATTGCAACAACCAACCTTGATTTGCAACCATAGCTTTGACATGAACTTGAAGACTAACAAATAAAAAAAAATATAATTTTGATTTAAAGGAATCCTGTATGGCAAGTAGTTTCAGTTTGTTTTTTGACTTACTACATCGACTGTCTAATGATTCACAGGAGAACCACAAAGACGACCTCAAATTGTCACTTAGAGACATAAAGTTGGCGACACAAAACTTCAGCCAAGACAATATCATTGGACAAGGAGATTTTGGGAAAGTTTATAAAGGAGTAGCTACTCACACTCACGGACATAACATCTTTGCTGCAAAGCGCTTGGATAGGAAGTCTGCTGAAGGAGAAGCTGAATTTATGACAGAACTGGAAATCCTTATGGAGTATAAACATGAAAATGTCATTGGTCTTGTAGGCTACTGTGATGACGAGGATGAGAAAGTTATTGTTTATGAGTATGCATCGAGAGGAAGTCTTGATAAGTACTTGGACAATGATAGTCTTACGTGGGTAATGCGGCTAAAAATATGCATCCATATTGCAATCGGGTTGGAGTTCCTTCATGGAAAGGGTTCAAGTCCAGAAATGGTGATACACAGGGACATCAAAAGTAGCCACATACTACTGTCTGATGACTGGAAAGCAAAAATTACTGATTTTGGGCTTTCCTTAGTTTGTCCAACAAATCATGATGCGGGTTATGTCATCGACAATGTTGTAGGCACAATGGGCTATCGTGATCCACTACACTCGAAAACAGGCTTCTTAACTAAAGAATCTGATATATTCTCACTGGGTGCAGTTTTATTTGACATATTGTGTGGGAAACTATCGTCCATAGAACTAGACGATGAGTATCTTTATTTACCCTTTTTGGCTAAACATCACTATCATGTCAGAAAACTTGATAAGTTAGTGTTTGAGGGTATCAAAGAACAAATTGTGCCACAGTCATATACTACATTTACAAGGATTGCCCTTCAATGTTTACATCACATGAGAGAAAGACGGCCAACAGCAGGTGAAGTGATAATACAACTTGAGAAAGCATTGGAATTCCAGGTAAGGTTTTTTTTTTTTTTTTTTAATTATTTCAATACTAGCTACCATTTCTTTCACATACAGATCTAAAACTATATTTATGGATATTCAAATAAGTTTGTTTTCCGTTGAACCATAAAACATGATAAATAAACATATATCTTAATGACACAGTCTTTTTTATCACTCAACAAAAAATAAATCAAAAGTCAAAACGAAAAGACAACAAGTTTCCATGATCCAGAAAAAAATTGTGCTGTCAATGTTTAGTAGAAGGTCTTTAGTTGTTTGTTCAACGATAGAAATGTAAATGCATGAAATATGAGCTTATTAATTGTTTGATTAATGTACAGGAGGATTATGAGATATGGGAGTCGAAATTGCCTAAAGACTACAAAGAAATAATCGAGATGTCAAAGTGCCCTGAAGATTATTCTACCATCAAGAAAGAGGATCTTTACAACATCTTTTTTAAAGGAATCCTTCTTCAACAGGACAAAGTGGTAATCAGTTCATTTTCATATCTCAGATATATTTTTGTGCATCCTCTGTTCTATGTATCCTTTAGTTTATTAGGGATGAATCAAAATCACGCAAGCATTCACATATCATAACATTGAGTCTAACTTCTTTTTTTGTCGCATAACAGTTGTTGTCATTCGATGGTATTGGAGAAAGAAACGCAATGGTTTCTGCGACAATGTTTTCCTACAAAAACAGCTGTCCACATGAGTGGAAAGCTCTTCCAGAATCAAGGTTATTCTCTCCACATTGTTGTTAGATGCATAAATTTATACTCTAATCTACAATCTAATATGATCAACGACTTTTAGAAAAAGAAGTATAAACAACTGAGTTTCATAAACAGATATAATACAAATGTAACTTGTACAGGTTCATTCCTACAACATCTTATATCTTTATATATCAACTCTAAAGTCTCTTCAAGCTTTAGTTTATTTATACGTTGAACCTTGATAATTAGGTAATAATTAGGTAAGAATGATCAAGCTTAAGGTTGCATGACATGTACTTTTTCGCTCATTAAAAGGAATGGAAATTCAATCTTAGACAAACTTATATTTTTTATAGGAATTGGATTACATAGTGTCCATTTTGAAAAAAAAACTGTATTTTATGTTAACTTAAAAGATTGTTCTTCCTATATAATACTAATAATAATGGGTGAATAACATGAGTAGAGCTACTTTAAAGTATGCATTTAAGGAATTCATATATGTGGTATAAGATTTTAGTGTCTTCTTGACTGATTCTTATAGTCTCAGATTTGGAATCTGGGGTGTTATGTATGATATTTACATGTTGCTTGTAGTGGAATATGCACACTGTAGCTTGATTTCGTATTTATTTTTTTTTTCAAAACGTGGCAGAGGTACGCCCTGTTTTAAGCCCTCTATTTGCACGGCCAAGAAACAAATTTTTTGCTAGCATCTTGCTTGTCTATTTTAAGATATAATCCCTATAAAAAAATAAATAACTTAATGGTTAAAAGAAAATTATCATAGTTAATTATATATTTTATTGATACAATAAGTTTCTTGTCCCAATTCCCAAAGAAATTGTTTTCTCGTTTATTTTGGTTTAAAGAAATTCTAAAGTAGAAGTGTACATCCGGGGGAATAATGGTTATGACTGACTGGGACTTGAATATTTATAATATGTGCAGATTTGAGTCAGTAGTGGAGATGTCAGATGTTTCCAATTTGAACATCGAAATTAAGACAGATACTCGATTATTATCTCCGAATGCTGTTTATGGGGTCTATTTACTCTTCAAACTCTGTGGTTCAAGAAAAGTTTCAACTAAACCGATGTATGTTAATCTAAAGTATAGAGTGTGCTCCGAAAATCTACATGCATATTTTGCAAAACAGAGAGACGAAGAGTGGATGATGATCGAGTTGCACAGATTCTTAAATCAGAACGAAGATGCCATGTTTACGTTTCTAATAGAGAGCTTTTCATCATGCTATTGTGGAGATGGTGCGATTTATGTCGAAGGCATTGAATTTCTAGCCATTGACAAAGTGAGTTTAGAAATATCCCTTGGCTCATTCAATATATATTTTTGTTTATAAACAAAAATCATGTCTATGCTGCATATTTAACACGATTGTACACAGGTGAAACATGAAGAAATCGGAAAGTCGAAGGATGTCCAACAAGTCTTGGAATCAAACTTCAATGTAGATTGTGTGCAAAAATTGCCAGCTAACTTTGAAGAAATATTTGAGATACACAGAAACTATGATGAGCTGTTTTGGTTGGGCGAAATAAATGGGAAGAAGCTTCTTGTGGTTTCGGCAAAGGCAGCTCTCTACAAGTTTTCTAATGTGGATCTCTTTACTTCAAAACCATCATCCCAGTCAAGGTTTGCTTTTTTGAACTAGATTTGGCACGTTTTCCTTTGAGCAGTAAACTTTCCTAATTGTAAATTCACAATGTGCACATCTAATCTTATCCAAATATTTGAAAATGCTTTACAAAAAAAACAAAAAACAGAAAACTAGATTTGTTAATTTAAGGCCAATCTTCTTTGTTGTCTAGTAAAATACTGAAGATTCGTGTATAAATGGTTGACAAAAGTATCACATCTTGGAGTTGTCTATTTGTGTCTTCAAACTTAACATTGTTTCTTGTATGTAATCATAATATATATCGTACATGCAGATTTCAAGAGGTGATTGAGCTTTTGCCGCAACAAGTATTCTATATTAGTTGCACGATTAGAAGTCAAATGTTGTCAACTGATACAGAATACACCTGTTATCTTGTATTCAAGCTTTCAGAAGAATGCCAGGGTCTGCATAATCCGGTGAAGGTACGAGATCTACTCCACCAAGTAGACGAAGAGGATGAATTTTTCTATTTTATTACCCCAAGCCCACTGAATATAAATGATATTACACGGGTTCCAAAACAAAGGGAAGATGGATGGATGGAGATTCAAGTGTGGAAATTTAACTCGACTCGTAATTTCAAGGATGACTCTCTTTCTATCCATATGAAGTTTACAAGTCATGAAGGAACTATGTCTGGCCTCATCATATGTGGCCTTGAGTTTCGGCCAGCGTTTATTTCTTCAAGCACGCTCAATTGATCCTTTATTTTCAAACTCAAGTGTGGTTAAGCTTTACTTTCAAACTCAAGTTTGGTTTCTAAATCGCTACATTTGGAGCTTGGCCCGACTCGAACTGTTCGAGGTAAATATTGACCGACTCGATATATTGAGTTTGGCTTGGCTTAACTTCGCTGGGGTCATGGTTGGCTGAGTGAATTAATTAGTTGTTAGTTGCTTTGATTTCATTAGTTTTTACAATGACGCCGTAAATTGAGATTAAAAATGGTATAAAAGAAATGTTGTTTAAATGCTTATGTAGCAATGCGTGTAGATTTTATGCCTAGTGATCAAGTTCATAAACTGCCTCATCTGTGTGATCTAGTTTAAATTGCTTTATGGATTTGTAAGTTTTCTATTCGAACAATATTGGTTTTTGCATCCCACACTGCCTCATAAACCAAATGGACCAAGGTGGATATGATTATAGAATGAGATGCCAAACAAATCATGAAACACATATTTCTTGACTTCTTATCAAAGTCATTGTTATCGTTTATTTTTTGGTTGCAATTACTATATATAATATTTATTAATCAAATACATCACAGAGTATCAATTTTAATTTTTTCAAAAAAATTGATGATTTGTGATGATTTGATTTTTAAAACATTGTAATTTGTATCTAATATTAGTGAAAAGCTTAGGATTGGATCGGATCGGTAAAAAGCTCGAACAAGTTGAGTCTTAACGAGTCCGAGCGTGAGCCTCATCTAATGTCCAGCTCGAGCCTGAGCTTTATATGTAAAGATTGAAAAGGCTCGCGAGCCTAAGCGATATAACTATGTATAAACGAGCACGAACATAGTGTACTTAACGAGCCGAGTTTCATTTGAGTTACGCAATTACTTTAGTGAGCCTATTGTAATGGCCAACAGATCCCCTAGAAAGATATGTGCTTCTTGGCCATTTGATATCATTATATCTGTGATTGAATGCCATTGTGTGCAGTGAAAGAAAAAGGAATTTGTGTACAGTGTTTGTATAGATATTGTGTGCAAAGTATTTGTGCAGATAAGGAATAAAGGAGGGAATTTTAAAACATGAAAAGTAAACTGTATTTGATAATTACAAACGAGAATTCTATATATATGTTTTGAAAGGGTATGACCAAAGGTTATGTTGTTTCATGGATAAGGAAGTTATGCCTTTTAACAACCTTAACTGTCATTGTAACTGCCCTTTTCAGTAATTGTATAAACGACCAAAAGCATGGCCAATATTATGTCTAAGTGGCTCTAGCCACATTTACCTAAGGCTGCAGTCATTTGATCATAAAGGATCAAGTCTGCATATGTCTTAATATTTACAAACAAATGAAATAGTCTTAAAATACATAAGTTCAGCATTTTAGAACTTAATAAATATTCAACATTCCTCCCTAAGGATAAAATGTTGTAGTTCTTGGTCTTCCTTCCTGGTTTAATCAAATGATGATTGTGAAATCATCACTGTCATAGTCTCCACAAATCTTGGAGCTTCCTGTCCCTTCTTCTTCATAAAAACTGTTGCTTGATCCTTCATTGCAGTTGAGATCTTCCAGCATCACACCAAAATGTTCCAACCTTGTGTCTTTACCTTGTTCTTGTGCTCTCCTTTTGGAATCCCTCCAATGCATTTCTCTATGCTCCCTGAAACAAGTCCTTCTGTTTCAGTCCTTGAGGCCCTTGCAATGCTATAATAAGACTTAAAGACATCCGGATATTGGTTGTAACATGTTTTAATCTCATGGCCATTTTCTTTTTCAAGGCCAAGTATTTCTGCAATAAATTCAAACTCTTGTGTAAAAACCACACTGAGGTATCCCCCAGGTGTGTCCACAATTTTATAGAGATCCATCAAGTGGATCTCTCTATTTTTTATTCTTGGTGGAATAGGGCCTGGTATATCCCTATTCAAATGGACAGTAAAAAACCATATATATGCATTTTCAAAAGCATTTCTAAACTTATCCCATTTGGCTTATTAGTGCATCTATTTGAATTAAGTCAAGAAATGAAACAAGATTATTAAAAGAAGAGATGTTAATAGGATAGTTTACACCTTTAACATGGATGAATTCATCCTGTTTTGGGATGGTGTTCATCTGATCCTCTTCTTCTTTCTCCAAGGAACTTTCTGCAAGTAGTTTATAGAAATCTTCCACATACTTGTTTTGTCTTTTTTTCATTTTTTTTATCAAAACAGCAATCCTGTGGGTGCTTGAACATGGGTATGGGTCTGCACTTGTTGCGCTTGAATGTAAGTTCCAATCCTTGCAATTCCAATTGTTTGGCTGATAAGATGTTTAGAGAAACATCTGGTGTGTAGTACACATCATGAATGATGAGGATATCAGACCCAATTCGAATTTGCACTTCTCCTACCCCATGGATAAACATCAATTTATGTTGTTCATGCATCTTTTCAACATAAAACTTTTCTTTGATCTTGGCAAATAGGTTCAAATTTGAACACACATGTTTGTCCAACCTATTACTGATGTACCAGATTTTATTCCACCCTTCTTCATCAGTAGATTCCATCATGAAATATGTGTAAAAGTGTATATATTCTGGGTAAGTAATCTGAACATCTGAATCTTCTGTCTTCTCCTTTGGTTCTGCAACATGCTTGTTCTCTTCCTTGTTTGGACAGTTGGCAGAGATATGTCCTCTCACACCACACCCAAAGCATATGTACCTGATAGGTCACTAGTTTTATAACACAAGCACAATAGAAAGAAATAGAGAGGCGGATGATCAATATCCAAACACACACACACACGATATTAAGAAAGGTTAGGCGTAGAAGTATGTGAGAGAAATATTGAACACTTGACCAACCCTCAAGTGAGGTTGCTCTAAGAGTATTTATAGGTGGGAAGCTAGGGCAACACTCCTAGTTCCCATCCTTTTCCTTATGGGCTTGGGCCTAAGCTTATGGGCCTTCTACATAAGCTTAAGCTAATAACAAACATAAAGGCCATAATTAAGCTAGCTATTACATGTGAATTACTAACACTTGATTAAGGTTTAGGAGTGATTCCAACAATCTCCCTTTCAAGTGTTGGTGATGAATGAATGTAAACGGTGAAGGTGTAGATGTAATAGTAGCCGGCGTCTTCGACATTCTTCTTTCTTGTGAGAAGAATTGTCTTGATCGAACAATCTCCCGGTGTAGAGAAATGTCTTCTTTAGAGCGGTTATGCTTTGGCGTCATCATTATCTTTGTTCTTTGATCATTGTTCTTTGTGATGGGAGTGATAGTATGTTTTGTTATGCGCATCAAGTGCATACCAGTGCCTTGCTCGGTGTCTCCGCGTCATTCTTCAACATGCTCACCGCGCTCTTTGGCGTTGGAATTCGATGTGATGAAGTTCTTTAAGTCTTTAAACTTTGTAGATTCTTTGATTTGTGAAGAATCATTCGACTTTGTGTTTGCTTTTGGATAAAACTTCCATTAGCGATGATGTTGGCGTGAGCATGAGAAGAATCTGCCGCGATCATTCCTCGAGCTTCCAGAAGAAAACATTAAAGCGGTTAGTAATAAGCGGATTAGGCACTTACAAGTTTGAACCGAGTGTTAGGCATAGTGTGAAAACACAACTCTAATTCTCACAAGGCGTTCTGAACCGGAGTCCCCAAGTGAGATAACACGATGTACGAAGTACACCTACGGTTAAGATGAGTCGTGAGGTACACGAAGCATCACCTCATATTTTGAACGTTTGAGAACCATACTAGCGTAATCCGCGGGGAGTTACCGGTGACCTGCTTGGGTGTTTGATGTTGACATTGGCGGGAATTTCCATTCAATCGCGAGTATCACAATTGTGAACCTCTCATAAATGTTCTCGACAGATGGCTAAGATCTGTGAAGGACTCGATAATGTGCCACTGAAGTTCTTATTGTTGAACGACAAGTGGTGAAATGTCAAGTGTACCTAAGAGATCTTTTGATGAGTCTCGTGGCTCTAGACTCAATTGTGCATTTTGGTTTTCCTGAGCGGAGACTAAGGAGAGGGTCTCCTTCTTCAATACCAACAATCTCAAAGAGAAAGCCGATAGTTTACGTAGGGTTCCCTGTGAGAATGAAACAAGCTTCTGTTGAGAGAAACTTGAGTGACTAAAAGGTTTAGTGCATCGTCCTTTGGGTCGTGGCGACTTTTAATCTTCAATACGGCGTTATCAAGTGACAACCGGTAGCATATGAATTGAACACGGTATGCGCCCTAAGTTGAATAATCTGGAGGGCTATTTCTTTTCACCCTTTTCTTTGCATTTCTTTTTGATTCTTCAACTCCTTCTTTCTCCGATTCTCATTTTCTCCTTTTTACAATCATACCTAAGGACTTCTAAATTCTAACTATTTGTAGTGTCCTTGGGTAGATCCCTCCGGCTCTGGCGGATCATAGGACGGTTATTCCTAACCTTAGTCACCTTATAACTCCATGACTAACCTATGTTGCCATAAAACCATTTTTATGAAACATCTCTCAAAGCATTTATTAATGAAAAACATTTTAGTATCACTGTTGAGAGATGAATATTTTGCATAAATACTCCCCCTCCACATGTGCTTAAGAGTTTTTACGGAAATGCATGCGATGATGGAAAAGCAGCACTTTTGAATTGATCAACTCAAGATGGACAATCCCCTGAGACAGTTCGTTGCATAGTTAAAGAGTTACATTGTCAACTTTTAGGTGACAACTAGCTCTAATAACTACCTTGAAGGTGTAGACAATCCTCGAAAGGTTGCCAAACCCGTCAGAGTTCATGTCTACCAAGAGTTTCTCGAATGGTACATTCTACTTGGACAAGTCCTTTGCGAGACGCGTTTACATCACTAGCGAACTAGCTTGAAATTATTACCGTCAGACAAGTCTTTTCGAGTTACTAACAGTTAAGTATCGTCAATTCGTTGGTTAAGTCTATAGCACAAAGATTCATTTTGCATTTTACACAACATATTTCTTATCACATAATTTCTCCCCCTAAAAAATGGCATATAAAATGTTATTTTTGAAAAGTTGAGAATAAATATGACCATTTCGAGTGTTGTGGGAAGAGTGACACAAAGAACATTTTGTTTGAACAAAGTTTTAAGTCAAATACTCCCCCTCAACAATTGATATAAACGGTTGAGGTTTTGAAAAATCATAAGGGGAAGTACTTGTTCTTTTGAGTAAAACCTTTGAAAATGAAAGGGTGGATAAGGTTTACTCAAAAGTAAGAAGCTTTCGCTCCTTTTATAAGGATTGTGGCACTAAGGCGTACCACAGGGTCCTTTCTTGACAAGTACGGGTTGTACACTGTTATGTATGCACAAGCCATAGTCATAATAAATCACACATCCAAATATAAGTGAAATAGAAGCAGTTCAAGGGGTACCAGGAAGTCCATCGAGTTTTCCAGGAATGCGAACAGGGCTTTGATAGTCGGCGAGAGCAATCCTGGGACGACCTCCTACAAAGCTCTCCAGAGTTCTGAACTGATCCCTTCGATACAACCTTTCATCAATCTGTTTAATGATCCTCCTTACATCCCTTCGCTCCTGAGAATTCCATCGCTTAGGAGACCCAATCTTTTCACGTATATCCTTTAACCTATAAGCTAATCCGTCCCTAACCATCTTTAAAGTGTGATCCCCAAACTTGTGAAGATCTCTGCACGCCATCAAGCAATTTCGTTGAAGTTCACTGTGGTAAACGACGCCGAATGGACTGCTGATGAGAGTGTATTGTGAAAGCTAGTTGATGTCGGGAAGATCTAGCTTAGGTGGAGTGAAGTTGACAGTGCGATATGATTCAAGTGCATTTGGAGATCTTCTACGTTCTTTGATGACTATGCGTCTGATGAAGATAAGCAAGGACTTGATGAATTCACGTTGTACTTCAGTCGCAAATTGTCTCATGCGACCACGTACTTTGGCAAGAATGGATCTTCAATGTCATTGAGAGACAATCTCTCAAAGTCAGCTTCACATAATGCATAATCTCTTTCGTCTTGTCTTTTGACCACGATATTCTTTAGGAAAGTGTAGTCCCATTTAGATGAAAGATCAACATGTTTGATGGCAACGATACTTTTAGGACTTAACACTGCATGTTGAGACTCCGAACTGGCGAGCTTCTATAGTAGATTCTTGATTGTTAGGCCAATGGTGAATCGTACATTGCATCACGGTCATACTCGGCCACGTTGTTGGAGAACATGTGGTTAGCTCTCCTCGATAGCTATGCGGTTTGAGTATTGACTACAGGGAATGGAAGTGTCGGGAGATGTAGCGTACTTCCTTGAACCATAAGCCGTGTAGAAGAATTCCAAATCTTTGTTGAAGAAATATCGAGAATGGAATCCTAGGCTGATCGGTTGGCCAATTGTTGGTAGAGGTTTAGACGGTCGTGTAATATGGAGGGTTGTCACGTTTGGTGAAGTCGATGTTTGCTACGGGTTGAGCCAATCCATGTTGTTAGACATAGCTCGTGCAATATTATCAAGGTGATATTCGACCTCGATGGCACTTTCCGAGCTATCCTTTAGCGATTGAAATGCTTCATTCTTGATTAAGCAACTTCGGATTTCGTCATCTTCTTCACCGGAATTTTTCTTGTAGAAGTTTAGCATGCTCCAATGTACTACATACGTAACCTCTTGACCTTGGCGAGGGTAGAGTGGAATTAACAAGTGTAGAAAACCATTCAAATTCCTCTGTGTTATCTTCTTCTAGCCATGATAGGGCGTCGACCTTGGGCGCTTTCTTCTTCTTTCTTAGGCCTAGATGAGGATTACGGTTTTGTACTTTGTTGGGAGAGGCGGGTTGTTGTTGGGGCTCATGGTATTCTCATTGTCACCACCGTATACTCAAAGTGATCACGGTTTCTTGAGTCTGGGTGGTAACTTCGGAATCACGAGGTTTATCGATAAAACGAGGAGGAGATCGTTGTTGAGCTTGAGTCCGTTGGGAGGTAGCATGAAGATGATTCACCGAACTTCTTGAGGCGTTTGGGCTTGTTTTCCTTATCCTTATCCTTATCATCATCGTCTCTTGGACGTTTTGGCCTTTCAGCTTCTTCTCTGCATGCTGACTTGAGTTGGTATTCCAGCAATGCTTCAAACAATTTACCTTCGTGAGAGGTGAATGATGCAGATCGTTTGGACATTTGAGCTACCAGCCAGTCAACTAATTCAGCATCTGAGAAGATTACGGGATCAACTGGATTAATGTTCACGTGCATTGGTGTTGATTTCATGATGCTTAGCCTGATGTAGGAGAGTTGGATAAAGTTGTCTGGTAAACATGTCCTTTGTGATTCCAGGAACGTTGTCTAGAAGGAACTTGTGAGTGTATCCTTTGATCATTTCGTTCATTTCCCCTTGAATATCACGCTTCATGTACTTCTAGACGTATTCCCTTTCAATTTGCATCTTGTCGTTCTCATCATGAAGATACTGTATCTGTTCAGCAAGAAAGTCTAACTTCTTCTTTGTTATATCTTTCTCTCGACACGTTGTGGCTTTAACGATTCGGACTTAGCATAGAAATCCAGATGTTGGCTTCTTCACAGATTTGGATGATGATTTGGTTGATCTTTTTGATGGTGGTGGTGAAGAGTGAGCAGACGAATCTGATGATGATGAGATGTGAGGAGACTCGGGATCCTTCGGTGGTTCAGAAGTTTCCTCCTTTGAACGTGTAGGACTTGTCAGAAAATTGATCATGGCGGTTTCTTCTTCATTTCGAACTTAGTCTTATCATCGTCTTAGGATCATCGGAGTCTTCCGATCTTATCCTTTTACGGTTCTTCAAATTATTATTCAATAGTATCCTCCACCGTTTGTTGTTGTGTCAAAGTGGTGGCACCGATCCCTTATCGGGTTGATTAACATCGAGGATTTGGTGTAGTTTGACACACCACTTGACCCTCGGGGCCACCCATTTGATCTTTAGCAAATTCCTTTGCCACGTGTTGGAGTCTAAGGAATTTGAACTTTTTCATGTCGGTTTTAGTGGCTCTTCATCTGAGCTTTCTTCATAAGGCACAAGTACTGGAGTCTTCCCTTTTCCTTGATCAGCAGGAGGACTGGGAGGTTTAGGTACCGTTGTGGTGTCATCTTTAGCAGTTTCAGCGTAGAAAATCTCTTCATCTGATCACGTACCCTCCGAGTCCTCGTCTGTCAGCTTTTGTTGCGGTTCATGCTTAGGAATGGGAATAGGAATAGCTTCCTTAGAAGGAACTTTCCTTTTGCTTGGAGGATTCCTTTTGGGGTACTTCCTCTGACTTTTAGTACTTACACTTCTGCCTCGTGCCTCTTACGGTTCTCGTGTAGGTGTTCCAGAAGACTTCTCATCAAGATGACCAACTTTGCCTTCTCTTACTGCTACCCGATACCTTTTGTATGTCTCGAGCTTTTTGATTTCGTTAGTCAGAAGGTGATCAGGTAACACAGCACCCTATTTCTTTGTTGACGATTCCTTGATTCCGTGATAGGATAGGTCGGTCAACATGTCGTGATTGTCGGGGTCATTGATCCTCTTGGGAATGTCGGGATGAAGTCAAGTGCTCTCTGGATCAACAACTTTGTGTATCGACATAGGGAATCTTTGAGTGAGCTTTTGAGAAATGACATCATGTCATCCCATATCGAGCTTCAATTTCGATGTCCTTCTTGTTGATTAATGACCAAAATATTTGCAGCTCCATGAGCATGGGATGCTCATAGCCTTATGCGAACGAGACAATTTGGTGATGATGATGTAGAGGGTTCTCCACGGTTGAGGAATGTTCTTAAGCTCCACATGAGAATGCTTAGTGATAATTCCTGAGGCTTCATCATAGCCAATATCAATCAGGAATTGCAGAACAGTCTCTTCAGTGGGTGTGGCATAAAAGTCGGTTGGCTCGATTTCAGGAATGAGAAGAACAGCCCGTAAGTCTGCATGTGTGATGGTGACTTGTTTGTGATTGGCGTCCATCGTACGCACTGACCTTTGATCCTTTGCATTGAATTCCATAACTATTGAATGTAGATCTCTGGTACTGTAGCAGAGTGTGAGAGCATATTCTGATAGGGATGATTCTTTAGAACATCCACAACAATGAGACAAGAAGATTCCGAGCAGGTGAGAGTTTCAAAGTCAACTCTGAGATTGTTCTTTCCAATCTTCCTCGGATAACCATTAGGGAATATATCGGCAACTGTGAGAACATCTGGTGTATCCACATTAATTTTAGCAGCCATGTCGTGATCTGAAATAACATTAGCCAAAAGAACCAACATATCGAAAGACATAATGTTAGTCAATAGAAGGTTTTATTGTCTAATTATTGAATGTACAATGTCAATGATTGTTACGAGTCCAAAGTCACTTGTGTGTTCAATAGTCTAATGACGTCGTGATAAGTTTCGTGAGTTAGTTAACTTTAAGTTTTAAAGTTTATGTTATCACATTTTATACACAACATATCAAACGTTTAAGCTTATTAGTGACATTATTGTTTCGTGACGTTATGATTTATTTATTTACAATTTTGCACACGTAACAATTCATAACGAAGGTTTGATCAAGGCTTATGCGTAGCAATGGTAGCTTATGCGTAAACAGGAGTTATATGCGTAGACACAAGCTTAGCGTGGGATCTTGACTTGGCGTAAGAAATATTACGCGTAGGAACAGGAGGACCTTATGCGTAAAGCTTACGCGTAGGCGTATATAAAACCTTACGCGTAAGGCTTACTCGTAAGAGTAGACCTTATGCGTAGAGGTCACTATTTACGCATATCCTTTACAGGATACGCGTAGTCCCTTTGTAGAACCTTACGCGTAATGCTACGCGTAAGATTTCTCTTACGCATAACATGCTACGCGTAAGGTGATCCTTATGCGTAGATGTTCTAACAACCTTGATTATGAGTTTTACGAGTAGCAAACCTGAAATAACATCATCATAACATCAATATTAACACTAACACTCATTTTATAACAGATCATGGCATAAAAAACCCACAAACAGTTTATGCGTAGAAAGTCTTACGCGTAGAACTTAAACACTAGTTTCAAGAATTACGCTTAACAATTCTAGCCATGGAAATTGCACAAAACTTTTTCTGGTAAGTCTAAGATGCCTATTGAGTTGTCTTAGCCAAGTTTTAACATCAAATGTGTCAAGAATAAAAAATACCCAAACCGTATGAACATAAACCCTAATTTCCAATTTATGAATCATTTAGTGTTTCTGGGTGAATTCTGGGCTTAGATATGATTAATTCAACTTGAAAACAACCTCATACAACAATCTTTATCACCAAAATCGTTCTCATTTGAAAACACCCAAATTAACGCATAAACCCTAATTTTGAAAATCAATCAATTCGTGTTTCTGGGTGGATTTTGAGGATAAACATAGTATCATTGATGTTATTAAAACGTTTTGACACTCTTATTTTAACCACAAACACACACCAATGATTGTGTGTTCATACGCTTATGCGTAGAACACATAATCACACATATCTCATGTTTTAGCCGTTGGATTTGCGTAAAAATCACCCTTGCTTGTAATTACGTTAAGATTATGAAAACACTTACGATTTGATGATCAAAAACACAGATTTCTTGAACGATTTTTGTGCGTAGGATATTTTTGGTTATGAGTAATAAATGTGAGGTGAAATTGTTAGGTGGGGTGATTTTATTAAAAATGACTTCAATATTTTGATGGTTTTAGTCCCTCCACCTTTTCCCTTTTCATCCAAATCTTTTTAACTTCCATTTTGGTTATCAAACAAAAGATTTTAGGAAAAAAACTTGACGACACTCCCCCTTGACTTAAGAAATAATGAAAGGTTATAAATTTTAGTCCGAGGAGTGTCAGTGAACCAGAAAATTTACCACCATTGATAAAAGAAACAACCGGGATAGGATAACATGCAAGTACACAGATATTTTGAAACAATTAAGTATTTATTTTCTCCCTCTCAACACTTGATCGGAAAAATACTGAATTTTGAAAGATTTTAGTGTTGACGGAAGAAATGTACTTGCCATGTTGAGAGAAAAAAAATGGATAGAAGAATATTTTAGTAATTTTATCAGGTTTTATATTTTTGTATTTTGTTTTTGAAAGATATTTACAAAAGAGATTTTGGTGTTTGACTGGTTTTAAAGAATGTTTTAAGAGTTCATCCAGTTCCTCTTGAGTCAAACACCGCATACCAATCCGGTGGACCAACTCATTAAACCTAGCAGGGGCTAAGGCTTTGGTGAGAAGATCTGCCAATTGGTATTCTGTACCCACAAAGCATAGTTCAACGGTACCCTGTTCCACGTGGTCCTTGATGAAGTGATATCGAAGATCGATGTGCTTTGATTTTGAGTGCTGAACTGAGTTGCACGAGATAGCAATGACACTTCGATTGTCGCGATACATCGGGATTACGTCAAATACGTAACCATAGTCTTTGAGTTGTGTTCTCATCCGATGACTTGAGCACAACACGACATGGCTACATATTCACGGTTGAGGACGGCGATGTGCAGTCACCTTCTTCGATTGCCAAGACACGGTTTGTCACCAAGAAATTGGAGTGCTCCGAGGTACTTTTTAGAGTCTAAGCATCTGCGTGATCGGCATCTGAAAAAGCTATTAGTTCAAAACCGAATCCTTCGGATACGGATCCCCAAATTAATGGTTCCCTTGATGTATCGGAGGATTCTTTTAGCCTCTGAGGTGGGTTTCGAGTTGGTCTTGGCCGATACGGAGCATAGATAAGCGGCAAAGACAATATCAGGTCTGCTGGTTGTTAGATACATGAGAGACCCAATAATACTGCGGTATTTTGTAGGGTCTGTAAGTTTCCCATGCAAATCAGCGTCCAGCTTCTTGGTATGTGACATAGGTGTGGCATAAGTATCACAAGTATTCATTCCGAATTTCTTCAGAATTTCAAGGGCATATTTGGACTGACTCAAGAAAATACCACGGTGTGATTGATGAACTTGCAATCCGAGAAAGAATGTAAGTTCACCCATCATTGACATTTCAAAATGTTTTGTCATTAGTTTTGCAAAAGCATTTGAATATTTTAAATGTGTTGACCCAAAAATGATGTCATCCACATAAATTTGAACGATTAAAATATGTTCCCCGTGATATTGTATAAAGAGTGTAGGGTCAACCGAACCTTTGGTGAAATTATTGGCAATTAGGAAAGATGATAACTTATCGTACCATGCCCAAGGAGCTTGTTTGAGACCATATAGAGCTTTGTTTAGTTTGTATACATGGTTCGGGAACTGTGGATCAACGAATCCTTCTGGTTGGCTGACGTAGACCGTTTCTTTCAGTTGACCATTCAGAAAAGCGGTTTTGACATCCATTTGAAAGACTGTGATGTTAAGATGAGCCGCGAACGCAAGAAAAATCCGAACAGCCTCAAGACGAGCAACCGGAGCAAAAGATTCTTCAAAGTCAATACCCTCTTCCTGACGATAACCCTTAGCCACCAGACGTGACTTATTTCGGATAACATTCCCTTCAGCATCCAATTTATTTTTCCAAATCCATTTAAGACCAATGACGAAGATCCCTGTGGGTCTTTCAACTAGTTCCCATACTTCAAGACGTTTGAATTGGTTGAGTTCTTCTTGCATGGATTCAATCCAGGATTCTTTTGTCATTGCGTCTTTGATGTTTTTAGGTTCAGATTGGCAGACAGTGAGAGCATAAATGCAATGTTCACCATCTGAGTGAAGACGTTGTCTCGTGACGACTGGTTGATTCGGGTTGCCAATAATGTTTTCTAGAGGATGGTCTTTTGTCCATCGATGTGTAGAGGGTTGATGTTGGTATACATTGTGCAGATTTTGAGGATTCAAATGGCTTGTAGATGATTCCGCGACATCAGGTGCAGCAGTTTCATTAGCAAACGGGTTAAAGAACGCATTTGGATCAAAATCTGCATGTGCGGGTACTTCATTGTTAAGAACATCATCAGCTTGTTCAGCGTCATTGGAAGCAGTTTGTTCAATTGTTGTTGTAGAGTCAGCTGGTGGTGCTTCTTCAACGAGTAGTTGTTGTGGCGTGTGTATCGGTATAAGAGTAGTATCGGGTTGGCAGCGAGCAAATGAAACAGCGGATACACACGAGCACGTTCATCAATATCGTCCATGCGAGCAGTGGAGCAAATAGCCTTTCCATTTGTTGGCGTAAGTAGGCGGGGGCTTAGTTCGGTGATGATGGGGTTTGGGGAAGTTTAAGCGGTTGTAACCGGGTTCCAAGCTGTTATACTCAGAAGCCATATCCGTAAGTTCATCAAAATGAGCATGAATCGTTTCCATCACTTGCTTTGTCCGACGATTCGGATCCGTAACCTTTAGAATTCTCACAATATCAATAAAGACTCCAATGTCAGCTTTGGCTTTGAGCTTTCCAAAGTCATCATGATCATTATTTGGATAGCGAAGGATCCAAATACATGAAAGTGTTTAAGATTCGGTTTTCGGTTGTGGAGAAGCTCAAATGGTGTTTTGTTGTAGCGTTTTGTAATCATGGCGGTTACGAGTGTAGCATGCGATGAAACGGCTTGACCACAAGTAACGGAAGTTTAGCATTGATTAACATCGTTCTTGCAGCTTCCACTAACGTACAGTTTCATCTTTCAACAACTCCGTTTTGTTCTGGTGTGCGGGCAATAGATGTTTGATGCTCAATTCCCACTTTCTCATAATATTCCTGAAGAGTTTGATTAACAAATTGGTTCCTTTGTAAATGCGAATTTGTCGTGTTATTGAGTGAACTTGAATTTTCGTAAGAAATGTGATGATCATCTGTGGAGCTTGATCTTTGCTTCGAATAAAATAAACCCAAGTCCATCTTGAATAGTCATCAACAATTACCAAGATGTAGCGTTTGCCATTAATTGTCTGCACGCGCATCGGGCCACACAAATCCATGTGAAGAAGATGAAGCACATGCTGAGTGTTGTGTTCCACCTTTGAAGGAAAATGAGCACGAGTGCTTTTCCCTTGTTCACAAGCTGAGCATAGGTGATCTTTAGAATACCGGAATCGTGGGAGACCTTCAACAAGTTTGTGTCGATCAAGGTTAGTTATGGTTTGAAAGTTTAGATGTGAGAGACGACGGTGCCATAGCCAAGATTTTGTTGATGTAGCCTTTGAGAGTAGACAAATGGGAGATGAAGCAATCATGTCTTGCATGGAGATAGTATAGAGACTGGATGAGCGTTGGCCAGACATAAGATCGTTTCCTTGTAGATCACGAATGAAACAAGTTTTCTCCCTGAATGCAACTTCCAAATCTCCATCACAGAATTGACCAACTGAGAACAGATTGTGACCGAGGCCTTCCACATAATAAACCCCGCTTATTTCGATGTTGTCGTTGATGTAATCTCCGTAGCCCATGATAGCTGCGAAGTGATCATTCCCGAATCCGACAGTGCCAATGAACTTTGCAACAAAGTTTGATAACAGTTTAAGGTTGCCGTCATGTGTGGGAACATCCGCTATCAACAATCCAAAGAATGATCGTATCACTTTGCATTACACCAATGACGACACGAGATGGAATAGAAGTAGATGTGGAACCGAAGTGTTAGTGGATTCGAAGCGGTTATAGTAGAAATACACACATCAATGATTTTAGGCATCCATTTAAATCCTAGTGTATTATGTATCCATTTCTGCCATCTCCAACTAGTCTTAGCTTTAGTCTTTGTGAAAGTACTAGGTGGTACTACATTCCTTGGGGTGATACTGGAGCTACAGGGACAATAATGCGTTTCTTAGAATCTAAAGAAGGCGGTCTACCAATTCCGATTCTTAGGATTCCTTAAACGAGAGATGATAGCTTTTGCAACACATTTGTCATGACAATCATAATTCATACTTTTACGACAAACAACACAAGGTGCATTGTAACACCCCCAATTTCGTGATACGCGGCGGAATTCAAACTGGGTGTTACTTCATGGCACGACAGTCATAACAATAGAAAACGAACTCTAATGGAGTCGTTTTAAAAGATTTATCATTCGATTTATATAAATATCAGAGTTTACAAAAATGAGGTCCCAGATGATTCCAAGTTTACAAAATACATTAAATTGGTTTTTGAATGATAATAAAATTTATAGCCCTCTTGAGTATCCATGCTCCTCCGTGCCAACCTCGTATAATATGGACCTGAAATACATGCTTAAAAGCTGTCAACACAAAGGTTGAGTGAAATTCATAGAGTTTGTTTGATGGTTGAACACATTATGTTTGTAGTGTGAGTTATAAATTCACACCAATGGTTTGAAAGCAAAACAGTTATTATTAGACTAAGCATCATGCAATCAAAGCGTTAACGTGTTCCAAAATTAATTGGTGAAAATGTCGGTGCGTGCCCTAATAGGTAAAATTGCCATTTTTACCTAATGTTACTCAAATATAGTGCGTTTGTTTGCCTTTAACGGGGCCAACACAAACGAGATTCGTCAATCCCAATAGATCTATTCACAAAATTCGCGCCCACTCTCACATAGTGATTAATGATTCATGATTAAGGGACTTAAGTTTGGCAAATGCGGTAACTTAGTGCTAATAACAATCAGATAAGTATATAGTTTGAAAGCAATGTGTTTGGTTTAAAATAAAGCATGTATCTCCCCCAAGGGTTTGTAAAACAATTAAGTAATAGAAAGTGGGGCTATGAACTCACTTCAGAGTAAATGATATCAAATGTATAATGAGAATGATGGATATGCCGTGAGAACTTCTACGAGCAACCTTAATATAGAATGCTTGAGTATTATGGAAAACTAAAATATTAGCGAGCTTCGGCGTAGAATTTGCAATCTTCGAAAACCCAAGGCTATTAGAAGATTATAACAACGCCTTCTTGAGAACCCGAAGAAGAAATGAAGATTATAACAACGTCTTTTTGGAGACTTGAAGTTATTTGAAGATTATAACGACTCTTTCTTGAAAACTTCCAAGAACGAAGATCAAGCGCTAGTTTTCTTCAAGAACACATGAATGTTCTTACAAGATCTATAAGAAATGCCTTAGGTTTAGGACTTTAGATGTTAAGAAGGGGTGGTGCAAGAACTTATGAAGGTTTATGCTTGGTATTTATAGGCTAGAGATTTTAGTTAACTATATATTGGGTTAAAAACTAACCATGGTTAAATTTACACATGTAATGATCTAAAGGTAGCATGCTTAGGGTTTTGACACCAAGGTGATGACTTCCCTCCCTAATTTCGTTCATATAGAGATAAGATGACTTAGGTGGATAGTTTTGGTATTATCTTGATTACGAAGTGAGTTTTGGTTCCGTTAAATGCTAACCGAAGCCATAAAACGTAAAACCGAATTGTCGTAAAATATGAAACTTGCAGGAATGATGAAACTCATCATTATAATCCATCTAAAAATATAAAATGGGTGATAAGTCTTATTGGGTGCAAAAAGCCGCTAAAGCTGGAAATACGGGTCAAAAAGCAGCGTAATTCGCAGCTTTTATCGGAAAAACGAAATTCGAGAAACGACCGTGAATTTATTTAGAGTATACTAAAATTAGTCTAAAAGTGATATGAGATGTCAAACTTTGGTTTTTGTCATATCGGGATAACTTAACAGTTTATCGTGAATTTTAAAAGTTACGCGATTTAAGCAAAAACTTAGAACGTACAAGCTTAATTTCTTTATGGTCAAAGGAGGAGGGAAATATGTTTGACTTTTCCAAAAAATGTAAAAGTGTAAAAAACATATTAGAAACACGTCTGAGAATCGTTAAGTGGATGTAAGTAGAATTGTTTAAAACGTAAGTTTAGTCTTCTTTGCTTATTTGGGCTTATTTGGTAACATAAAAAATAAATCTTAAAATTCTCAAATTTATTGTGAGTGATCTAAAATTTATCCGATCGCGAGGAAAATTGTCGAGACGGTTTTCGTTAGCAGCGTGATGACTAAATGGTGTTCCGACCAAAATGAAACTTTAAGACGATGTTTTCTTAATAACTTTTGCGAAAATGATCTAACGATGGTCGAACTCTCATGTTATTACTAAAATAATTTATCTTACGAGAATGTGGATTAAAAATTTTACGGGATGAATAGTGAAAGTGAATAGTAAAAGTGAATAGTAAATTCTCGAAAATGAAAAGTAACCTAAAAATGCGGGTGGTTACAGTCTCACCACCTTAATGGGAATTCCGTCCCGGAATTCAATGTGTGTTATCCGATGTTGAAGTGTCTAGGAAAATAAGGGTGTATACGCCAAATTCTAATCTTTGTGTTCTCAAGTCTCTAGTCATAGAATGTATTCTGTACCATGTGGCTTAAGTTGATAACCTAAAGGGTTTTGTTAAAATCTTATAGAGTCCAATATACCTAAAGTTTGGCTTTTCCCGATTCTCAAAACGAATCATATCTTATTGTATCGAGGTTATCAATAAAACCTTAATTTCTAACATGGAGTTTTTGGTGATAGTGTGCGGCATGGAGCATAATTTGTATTTGTATGGTTTCCTTAGTTGTTTCATGGGTGATCTTTGAACACCTTAGTCCATCAAATGGTTAACTAACACTTTCGTCTATATAGTGCCTCAAAATTGAATAGTTTTGTTGTTGTTAAGGTAACTGTTGTTAATCAAAGGTGTAAGATATTGTTGATGTGAAATGGTTTGTAATGATGTTGAAAACTGTCGTTGTAGGAAAAATCTTGCTAGTGGCAAGTGGTTATCCAAACCATTTCCAAAGTTGATCATGTCTTAGGTGGTTTCGAGATGAAGGCTATATCGTATAGTGTTTATGTCTACTAGTGTTTCAAAGAAACGTGATACTGTGAAGTTTTACATACTGAATTATAATGGGGTTCAGATAATGTTGTGATATGTTGATGATTAGATGAGTGTAGTATATGTTTACCAGTATTCTTAGAGATGTCAAGTTTGCTTTAAAATCATAAGTGGATTGTAAAGGATTATGGCGGAATGATATCCTTGAAACCTAAACAGGCTAGTACTTCTAAGAAATGACGAGAAGATTTGATGACTATCCCAAGATAGTAGTTCGGATTATCTCATGTATGAAAATTTCAAGAATGAAATTAGGTAGTATAAATGAGATGTTAAGATTTTGCTGAGTGGTAAGACACTATCGTGTCTCTAGATCTTTTTAATGAATTATGGTGGTTTATCGAGTTTAAGTAGGAAATTAACCTGAATATAACCCTTGTATAACTATTCTCAGTGTTTGAAAAATTTAAGTCGAACATAGTTAATCAGACTATGTTCCACTATCCCAAGATTAAATATAGGTGATTAGGCTATATTTAGCCGAGGTTCGATAAAATTTTCAAATACCTAAATTAGGTATACTTGTGATATGTCCATAGCATTTGAGAAATTGTCCACTAAGCAAAGGTGATATCAAACCATCCAGTTGTAAGTCCTGGCCATAAAAGACTTGTAACCTATGTTTTCACATTCCATTGCATAGAAGATAGTATGGGTAGATACGTGTGAAAAGAAAATCTTAAGTAATTCTAAAATAGTCCATACTTGGCTAGAATTACGAAGTTTTAACAATGAAGGTTTCAGAAGAGAACTTTGATGAATGTAGAGAATGTTGCTGAACTTCAGCTTTTGTAGATGATGAATTAGTTTGTCCTTTAGAAATTCCATTTCTTGTATTTCCATTAGGGAAATTGATAGATTGTGACGGGTTTCATGTAAAAGAATATCATATAAGGTTTTATAAGATAATTTCTTGAGTCTATTGTATAATTTACAATGTTTGCGAAGAAAATTAGACCATTGGGCAATTTACAATGTCTGAAAAGTAAATGAGACCACTATTTCACTCACAGTATCTGAGGATATAAGAGAGACTATTGTAGGATATACAGTGTCTAAGAATGTAATAGACCACTGTAGGATTTTCAATGTCTGGAAAATAGGAAAGACCATTGTAATCAGTTACAATGTCTTGGAGGAAGTTTCGCAATCTTAAAATGCATGAGTAGATACATGGTTTGGAAAAATATAATTGTGCCGTAATGCCTTAAAATAGGCATACGCAGATATGTTTAGTACATCGTTTAGCTAAAATGATTGAAAATATGTTGAGTGTATATATCAATATACTAGTATGTTTGTGCAGCATAAACTACCTAGAAGTCACATAATCGTCTGGAGGATGGAAGGCACGGAGAGCGAAAGGCTATAAAAATTTTTTTTGTAAAAGTGGTTATAGTTTAGGTCTCGATTAGACCTGTTTCTCTATAACTGTGGCTCTGATACCAATCTGTAACACCCCCAATTTCGTGATACGCAGCGGAATTCAAACTGGGTGTTACTTCATGGCACGACAGTCATAACAATAGAAAACGAACTCTAATGGAGTCGTTTTAAAAGATTTATCATTCGATTTATATAAATATCAGAGTTTACAAAAATGAGGTCCCAGATGATTCCAAGTTTACAAAATACATTAAATTGGTTTTTGAATGATAATAAAATTTATAGCCCTCTTGAGTATCCATGCTCCTCCGTGCCAGCCTCGTATAATATGGACTGAAATACATGCTTAAAACTGTCAACACAAAGGTTGAGTGAAATTCATAGAGTTTGTTTGATGGTTGAACACATTATGTTTGTAGTGTGAGTTATAAATTCATACCAATGGTTTGAAAGCAAACGATTATTATTAGACTAAGCATCATGCAATCAAGGCGTTAACGTGTTCCAAAATTAATTGGTGAAACTGTTGGTACGTGCCCTAATAGGTAAAATTGCCATTTTACCTAATGTTACTCAAATATAGTGCGTTTGTTTGCCTTTAACGGGCCAACACAAACGGGATTCGTCAATCCCAATAGATCTATTCACAAAATTCGCCCACTCTCACATAGTGATTAATGATTCATGATTAAGGGACTTAAGTTTGGCAAATGCGGTAACTTAGTGCTAATAACAATCAGATAAGTATATAGTTTGAAAGCAATGTGTTTGGTTTAAAATAAAGCATGTATCTCCCCCAAGGGTTTGTAAAACAATTAAGTAATAGAAAGTGGGGCTATGAACTCACTTCAGAGTAAATGATATCAAATGTATAATGAGAATGATGGATATGCCGTGAGAACTTCTACGAGCAACCTTAATATAGAATGCTTGAGTATTATGGAAAAATAAAATATTAGCGGAGCTTCGACGTAGAATTTGCAATCTTCGAAAACCCAAGGCTATTAGAAGATTATAACAACGCCTTCTTGAGAACCCGAAGAAGAAATGAAGATTATAACAATGTCTTTTTGGAGACTTGAAGTTATTTGAAGATTATAACGACTCTTTCTTGAAAACTTCCAAGAACGAAGATCAAACGCTAGTTTTCTTCAAGAACACATGAATGTTCTTACAAGATCTATAAGAAATGCCTTAGGTTTAGGACTTTAGATGTTAAGAAGGGGTGGTGCAAGAACTTATGAAGGTTTATGCTTGGCATTTATAGGCTAGAGATTTTAGTTAACTATATATTGGGTTAAAAACTAACCATGGTTAAATTTACACATGTAATGATCTAAAGGTAGCATGCTTAGGATTTTGACACCAAGGTGATGACTCCCCTCCCTAATTTCGTTCATATAGAGATAAGATGACTTAGGTGGATAGTTTTGGTATTATCTTGATTACGAAGTGAGTTTTGGTTCCGTTAAATGCTAACCGAAGCCATAAAACGTAAAACCGAGTGTCGTAAAAATATGAAACTTGCAGGAATGATGAAACTCATCATTATAATCCATCTAAAAATATAAAATGGGTGATAAGTCTTATTGGGTGCAAAAACGCTGCTTAAAGCTGGAAATACGGGTCAAAAACGCGTAATTCACAGTTTATCGGAAAAACGAAATTCAGGAACGACCGTGAATTTATTTAGAGTAGAATAAAATTAGTCTAAAAGTGATATGAGATATCAAACTTTGGTTTTCGTCATACGCGGGATAACTTAACAGTTATACGTGAAGTTTAAAAGTTACGTGATTTAAGCAAAAACGTAGAACGTACAAGCTTAATTTCTTTATGGTCAAAGGAGGAGGGAAATATGTTTGACTTTTCCAAAAATGTAAAAGTGTCAAAAACATATTAGAAACACAGTGCAGGAATCGTTAAGTCTGGATGTAAGTAGAATTGTTTAAATCGTAAGTTTAGTTTTCTTCTTGCTGGGCTTATTTGGTAACATAAAAATAAATCTTAAAAATTCTCAAATTAATTGTGAGTGATCTAAAAATTTATCTGACGCGAGGAAAATTGTCAGAGACGGTTTTCGTTAAGCGCGTGATGACTAAATGGTGTTCCGACCAAAATGAAACTTTAAGACGATGTTTTCTTAATAACTTTTGCGAAAATGATCTAACGATGGTCGAACTCTCAGGTTATTACTAAAATAATTTATCTTACGAGAATGTGGATTAAAAATTTTACGGGATGAATAGTGAAAGTGAATAGTAAAAGTGAATAGTAAATTCTCGAAAATGAAAAGTAACCTAAAAATGCAGGTGGTTACATGCATCAGACTGAATATCAAAAGTACTTAAAGGTTTAGCATTCGTTACATCACTATTTCTATTACATTTGCCAGATGCAATATCTATAGTGGAAGCAACGTGAGTCTTATTCATAGTCCTGGGGTGTTCTTCTACTTCAGCATTCTTTATTTGTCTTTTCTTAGGTCGCAACTTCCTATCCTTCCTTGTATTGCTCCTAGGCTGTGAAGTTCGGACTTTTGGAAAAGAGGCAACTAGTCCTGTTTCAGTAGAATGAAGCACGTTAGCAACTTGTGATTTGGCAGTAGGGATTCTAGGTTCACGATTACTAAGTGTTACTGGTGCTATTCTCTTAATCACGGTAGGCGGAAGTTGTTCATACTTTCCTAACATTTCTCTTAACTTAAAGATAGTGTGAATCAGATCTTGATTTTCAGACCGAAGATTTCCAGCAAAATTCATGACTTCTTTAGTATGTGCAAGAAAATTATCAAGTTCATTAGATGCTTCATCACGAGTCTGTTTGAGCAAATCATTTATGACACCATTTTCATTTTTGACTTTTGCAAGTTCTTGTTCATATTTTGAGATTTGACACTTAACAGACACGTTTTGATCATTCAGTTGCTCAAGTTTTGTATTAAAATCGTTTGAACGCAACTGGGCGATTTTCTTTTGATAAGCAAGTTGTTGATTATGAATATCTTTTTGACACCATTGAAGACGACGTTTTGCATCTGAAAGCTCGTTTGATAATCGTTCATTTTCAATTTTTAAAGACTCGATCTGAAGCACGTTGTCAGTATTTTCAACAATAGCAACAGAATCAACAGAATCAGCAAGGATATTATCATATGCATGTGCAACAGATTGTAATAACACAAGATTATTGATTTCAGCGCAGATAACATTTTCCAAGAGTCGATCAAAATCTTTTCTCAATAATTTCTTTTTGCGTTTAGTATTTGAAATTGATGTTTCTGTTTTCTCGAAAACTGTTTTCATGAGACCAAGTTCCTTATGAAAATCCCTTTCCCAATATAGTGCACAATTTTTCAAATTTTTGACATGGGGTAGAATTCTGGTCTGAAGAATTTCTCTTTGTTCTCGTGCCAATGGCGAGATAAAATGGTCAATTTTTATTTCAGAATGAAATTCAATTGCCCGTTCTAAAAGTTTGATGTCAGATAAGAAAGTGTCAAAGTATTTGATAACACGACAACTTTTGGCTTTAGTTTTTACTTCACTGAGTGAAGGTAAAGGACCATTAATTTGTGCACCATTGTGTTGGGGACTAATTTCAGAAACTGGTGTGACAACCAAAGGTGTGTTTGACTTATCTTGTTGTGTGACAAAAGTTACGGCTTTTGAATAGTCAAATGGTTTGTTATAAACGACATTTTCCATTTTTGACCGACTCTCGTCATCTGCATCGAATTCCTCCATGCGATTATATTCAACAACAGTCATAATCGAATCATCAATTCTATGTTCTGCACTGTAAACTTCAGGATTTGGTTTGAATGCTCTGTTTGAAAACTTAGGTTTGTAATCAGCAAGAATTGGTCCATATCCATTTGGATTTGGTTTAAAAGTAAACTTTTGAATAGTTGTGATTGACTCACCATGTTTATAGACAACATTTCGAAACTCTTTGATTTTGTGTTGTAAGTCGACAATTTCTTCAAGATAGTTATCTATTCATTTCGTTGAAAGCTTTTTGTACTCAGAGAACTATTTTTGACAACTTAACAACTCAGCCTTGGTTTTTTCATTTTCCAAAGTAAGAGCGTTAAGTTGTTGTTTATGTTCATGTTGCAGTTGTTCTATTTGAGACAACAAAGCATTCTTCGATGCGGCTAGATCACATATCTGTCGTTCTAAATATTTTTCGTTTTGATAAGATTTAGAAAAAGCGACTTCAAAACCTTTTTCCCGTTTTTCTTGAGTTTTAAAAAATTCGAGTTGTCGAATTAAGCAATCGTTATCCCTGGTTAACAGTGCATTTTGAGCTTTTAATTTTATATTATCAGCATTATAACGTTCCACTCGGGATTGTTGGTCTTTAACTAAGGTCCGGAGCTCAAAAGTTGGATCCGACAGAGGATCATTTTGTTCAACGTGAGTCTCAACATGATCATTATTTAGATCCTCAAGTATAACCACGGAGTCAACTTGATCATCATTGGTAACCATAAGGTCATCTTGATCATCAAATGTAACTATGGGGTCTAGTTGATAATCCTCGGAATGAGATGTAGATGGCTCATGTTGAACACTCTGATCCGTGTCGGATGCAAATGTTGGCGCAGATAGCAGTTCATTAATGATAATAGTTTGTTCAGGTACCTGAGACAAGCCATCAGTGTCATACACTGGGCCTGTGTCACTCATGTGTAGAGCTTGCATTTGTGCCATCAACATCACTGCTGAATTAGCCTGCAAGTCCTCCATATCATCATCTGAATCTGCATCTGCCATAAAGCTCTGTTCCTTGTTGGAGAGAGTTCCAACAGCTTCATCCTTAAGAGCCAAGAGCATAGCCTCTTTGAAATAAGCACTGCCTCTTGTCCTCGACTTAGGACATGCATTAGCCAGATGACCCTTATCATTACAGTTATAACAACGAAGACCATTTTCCTTGTTCTGAGCATTCCCCTGTTCAACCACTTGAGCCCTTTGCTGCTGTGGAGCACCCATGTTATTCCTTCCCATAGAATTGAACCCTTGACCACCTCCCATCTGACGACCATAACCACGGTTTTGAACTTCAATGCGTCCATTGTTCACAACAGCCTGATTTCGTGTATTAGATGAAGAACGAATGCGATTGTTGGATTTGTTAGTGTAACGGCCAAATGCTTTAGCAATCATAACAAATCCTTGTTGCAATTCATCGAAGGCATCCGCGTTCTCATCAGCTTCACTGTAAAGAGCTTGAGCAATGTTGTTGTATGGAACCAATTTATTTTGTTGAGGTTGTTGCTGTGTGATGGTTGCAGTTGGTTGAGGAGCGGGTTGTGGAGCTTGTTGAGGAGGAATATTAGTTTGAGCCCACAAAGCAAGCTGTTGATTGTTCGGAACTGACGGTGAAATAGTTTGACCACGGAGAATCCTTTCCTTATCAACTTCTTTTTTATGCGGTTTCAAATAATCATACAACAATCCATAGGTAGCATGATGCATATCCTTAGCTTGACGAAGAAAAATGACATACTTCTCCCATTCCGGACCAAGACTACTTAGGAACTTTGTGTTGACAGCAATTCGTGGCATGATGATATTGTGTTTTTCCAAATCATTAATGATGTCTGAAAAGCGATGATGATAAGATTCTAATGACTCTGCTTGTTCAATCATGAAGTGTTCATAAGCCAAGTAAATTTTGGATTCCATGTCTTCCTGATTGAGTGTAGTTCCTTGTATCAGAAGATGAATCTGTTCCCACATTTCTTTTGCGGTCTTTTGAGCATCAACACTTCGAAGGATTGGATTGGGTAGTCCTAAAAGGATGTATTTCATTGCTAGTTCGTCAGCTTCAAAGTGTAGAAGTTGATCACCCGTCAGTTGTGCAATAGTTGCAATTTCGGAGACATCATCTCTTGGAGGAACAGCATCTGGATCTCCGGGTGTAACGATAGTAGGCATCTGAAATGGACCTTCCATAATGACCTTCTTTAAGAACTTTCCATGTGGTTTCTTTAGATCACAAAACCTAAAGAACCTTATCACCCATTGATCATAATTACCGGGAGTGAGCATTGGAGGTCTATCAAGTGAGCCAGCTTCATGAATTGATTGTTGGCTACTCAAGGCTTCACACATCTTGCCAAACCATTTCGGTTCCCTCATAGTACTACTGGATGGATGTTGATTGTAGAAGTTTGTGTAAGGTTGTACTTGAAGACTTGTTGGTCGTTGAGGCATTAGAGGTTGTGGAATTGCTGCAAGTTGTGGAGTATGTTGTTGATTAAATTGTTGTTGATAAATTGCTTGTTGTTGATTCCATTGTTGATGTTGTTGACTTAGTTGTTGTTGTTGTTGTTGTTGAGGATAAGTGTAAGGGAAATAGTTAGAGTATGGTGGTTGTGACATGTTGAAAACTTGTGTTATAAAAATGGATCTTTGTAGTCGAATGAACCTTTGTTGATGAAGTATCCTTAGGCGTAGAAAACACTATAAACCAAGTAGCACTTATGCGTAAAAACACCAAAGTTACGCGTAACAATCAAGAGTTACGCGTAGGTTTAGCTTACGCGTAAGTAGGGAAAAGACACTAAAGTTATGCGTAAAACAAGAAGTTAGGCGTAGAAAACTTAGGCGTAGGATTACCTTATGCGTAAGACTAAGCTTAAGCGTAAGAGAAATCTTATGCGTAGGAATTTCTACGCGTAAGCTTTATGCTTATGCGTAATTTTAGGGTTTTTTAGCCCAAGTGATCTTTTACACTATCACAGTGCAAGAGATATCCCAAGTCGACGTATTTTCAGGCTTATCCAAGCAAGAAAACACGGAGTAAACCACAAAACAGAAGATCAAACCAAGGATAAAGTTACGCGTAGAACGAGGGTTTTGATATGCGTAGTCTTACTCGTAAAAATGATTTTGCCCAAAGATGTTTCTAAACCAGTTTTTCTATGATGAAATAGCTTCAATATCACCAAAGTAACACAAAAGTGTGAAACTTGATGATCCAAAGTGTCTAAAACAGTTACGGGTAGAGCGGGACCCACGAATAAAAACTAGCTCAAAAACGATGATCCACGCATAAAGTTTGCAACTTTTTGCCAAAAACAGTTAGTTTAACACCTTAAAACATTGAAAGGACAAGAATCTTGGATTAAAAAGTGTAAAAAACGTATTTTTAAGCGAACCAAAGTATCAAACCGTTGTTTTACGCGTAGGACCTAAAACCCACTTCAAAAACAAAACGATTCACCCAACTAGTAGGCGATTGATACCACTGATAGGTCACTAGTTTTACAACACAAGCACAATAGAAAGAAATAGAGAGGCGGATGATCAATATCCAAACACACACACACACGATATTAAGAAAGGTTAGGCGTAGAAGTATGTGAGAAAGAAATATTGAACAACCAACCCTCAAGTGAGGTTATACAAGAGTATTTATAGGAGGGAAGCTAGGGCAACACTCCTAGTTCCCATCCTTTTCCTTATGGGCTTGGGCCTAAGCTCATGGGCCTTCTACATAAGCTTAAGCTAATAACAAACATAAATGCCATAATTAAGCTAACTATTACATGTGAATTACTAACACTTGATTAAGGTTTAGGAGTGATTCCAACAGTACCTTCTATGCTTCTCTGTATTGGATTGTGGTTTTGGAAAGGCCTGGTTATAGGCTTCAATGTCCAACATCTTCTTCTTAAGCATGGCTTTGCATTCATGTGATAATTGTCATGCATCTCCCAAATCTAGTGCTGCTCTCCCTTTGTATCTGTCTTGCAATAAAGTCTCTTTGGAATCTTGTTGGCAGGGTTCTCCCAGTGTTTTTGCTCTGATGCCACTTATTGTAATGGCCAACAGATCCCCTAGAAAGATATGTGCTTCTTGGCCATTAGATATCATTATATCTGTGATTGAATGCCATTGTGTGCAGGAAAATGAAAAAGCAATTTATGTGCAGTGTTTGTATAGATATTGTGTGCAAAGTATTTGTGCAGATAAGGAATAAAAGAGGGAATTTTAAAACATGAAAAGTAAACTGTATTGATGATTATAAACGAAATTTATACGTCCTATATATATGTTTTGAAATGGTATGACCAAAGGTTGTGTTGTTTCATGGATAAGGCAATTATGCCTTTTAACAACCTTAACTGTCATTGTAACTGCCCTTTTCAAATAGCTGTATAAACGACTAAAAGCATGGCCAATATTATGTCTAAGTGGCTCTAGCCACATTTCCCTAAGGCTGCAGTCATTTGATCATAAAGGATCAAGGCTGCATATGTCTTAATATTTACAAACAAATGAAATAGTCTTAAAATACAT
The DNA here is from genome assembly GCA_910596185.1 of Chrysanthemum makinoi. Classification (NCBI taxonomy): domain Eukaryota; kingdom Viridiplantae; phylum Streptophyta; class Magnoliopsida; order Asterales; family Asteraceae; genus Chrysanthemum; species Chrysanthemum makinoi. Next base: position 320,241,167 of record OU343220.1, on the reverse strand, counting down.
AAGTTCAGCATTTTAGAACTTAATAAATATTCAACATAGCCATGCATCAACATCGCCTCCTGCCGTCACAGAGCCAGTGAAACGAATCCTCATTAATCGGCAGATAGAGCTCTTCAAATGGATATTGGAGGAAAAAAGGAAAGTGAAAACAAAAGATCCCCAAGAGAAAAAGAAAATTAATGAATAAAAAGCTTTACTCAAACACTTCATCGAAACAAAGTCCATCGCATCTTTGTAATCATTGTATTGTAATTTGGCAATGTACATTTTGTTTATAATGTGGTTTTCGTATTTGTTTGATGTTGTATAACTTGTGCAAAATGAATCGTTCAGGCTTTCAAGTTTATGTAATTGTTATTATCGTCATTCAACAATGCGGAAATGGTATATGTTCGACTTTCTAATCATAAGTTCGATTGAAGAAGTTCTAGCTCATCTCAACCTAAATCGACTCGACTATCAAATGTTTGCTCAACTCGATTACATCTGTATCATTGATAATTCATGCTTTCTTTTTACATATGTATTACATTTTGAGTAAATTGCATTTTTAGTCCCTAAGGTATGGCCAAATTGCAAGTTTTGTCCCTAACATTTTGAAAGTGGAGCGGTAGTCCCCATTTTGAATGTTTTGTTACATGTTTGGTCCCTAAATTGCAAATTTGGTCCCTGAAAGTTTGAAGTTTTTGTTGCATGTTTGGTCCTTAAATTACAGATTAGGGACCAAACATGCATAAAAACCTTCAAAATGGGAACTATCGTTGCACTTTCGAAACGTTAAGGACGAAACCTGCAATTTGACCATACCTTAAGGACCAAAAATGCAATTTACTCTTACATTTATATTAAGGAGAAAAAGGAAACCTTCTTTGAATAAGTGAGATCGGAAAAAAAACATATACTCAAAGGTTTCATTCGAATTTTTTGAAATTCATTGTTTTTTAACTAAGAATTATTGGTTAAATATATAGTATAAAGTTTCCGTAACAAACATTTCTAACAACTAAAGACAACATCTATAAAGATGTCAAAACCTCAAATGAAAGGCTCCATCATCATCATCAATGGCTACCCAATCTACTTCTCTAGCCAATGAGTCACTCGAACGCTTGTAAGGCTGGCATAGTTGATCGGTCCTTGAAATTGGTCGACCGATATTTTGCTCGGTCATCACCACTGTGGCCAAAAGGTCACCATCGGTCGTCGGTCAAGGTTTTGGAGAGAAGGTTCGACTGTGTCAAGCCTAAGTTTTCTATTCAAACAATGTTGGTTCACTTTTTTTCACTAGTGTAGAGTAGCCGTATTTGCATCCCACATTGCCCTCATAAACCAAATGACCAAGGTGGAGATTATTATAAAATGAGATGCCAAATAATCCATGAAACACATAATTCTTGGCTTCTAACAATAGTCATTGATTTTGTGGTTGCAATTAATAGTTATAATGTTTTATTAACTAGAATATTGTAGGAAATCAATTTTGTTTTATTAAAAAAATTGATTTTTTGCGATATTTTGATTTCTAAGACATTGTAATTTGTATCTAATAGTAGTGAAAAGCTTATTATTAGCTCGGTAAAAAGCTTGAACGTGTTGAGCTTAAATGAGTCCGTGTGTGAGCCTCAATTAGTTGTCCAACTAGAGCTCTAGCCTTTTATATAAAGATTGACAAGGGTTGCGAGCCTCAGCGATATAACAAGACACCAAGTAAGTATACTCTTACATCAATGACCATTTCAAGCTCTCAACTTGTTATATGGGTCATGCATCAACATCGTCTCATATCATCTCAAAGCAAAAGTAACCGATCCCTCATTATCAATCGGAGTATATGAAATCGATATTGTTGGATAAATGGGAAGTGGATACAAAAGGTACTCTAGAGAAAAAGTAAATCGACGAAGAAAAAATTTTGCTCACACAATTCATTTGATCAAGGTCCATCCCGTCTTTGTACTCACGAGAAAAAATGAGAAAAGGAATTAGCTTTTGTTCCTTTTCTTTTGTCATTCTTTTTCTTTCGAAAATGAGAACACAAACTACAACTTTATTTTCACTTCTTTTCTATCTATATTTTCTCTCATAAATCCAAATCAATTAACACTAGATATGACAAGTTATAAAGCAAATTACAGCCTTTGAGTTATAGAGGAAAAATACTAAAATAATATTATTTTTTGTTATAAAACGAGCCCTATGACTCATGAGCATTGGTGCTCTAAAATAAGTTAAATGCACATAAGCACTTTTATATCCAAATCATGAATCAAACAACATGAGCACTAAAAATCCAAATTAACAAATAAGTTCAAAAAAAGATGTTAATAGACGAGTCAAAAAACAACACAGAATATGTCTAACTCATGAGCACTTTAAATCCAAATTAAGCAATGTGACATATTGGTTTCACATCCTAATGTTGTTACAACAACATACAAGCTCATATATTCTTTGCTAAACATTTTTTGGGATGATGATGAAAAAGATCACATATATTCAAATCTAAGACTTGTATTTCTTGAATAATTTGAACATAAAAAACATTATTCATTTACATATCTTTAATCTCACGGGTCTTTTTTATTAAATAATGTCACCTTCTCGTGCTTATGTTTGGTGCAAAACTTCTGAATATTAGAGTTTCGGTCATATCAATCCTCTAATAATGAGAATTTATAGAAGTTTGAGTTTTTAAAATAAGGTAGTCTTTAAAACAAGTTTTGTTTGACACAAACATTTTACAGCTTTTAATCTAACTAAAAGCTTATAAAAGAAGCTCGTTGAAGGTAACTTTTAACGGAGCATAAGCTTTTATAGGTGTTCATTAACATAAATACCATTTGCTCGAGCTACAATACAAACATATCTATATCTATAGTCCTTTATAAAGAGTTTAGGACATTCTAAATATAGCAATCTTAAAATTTGTAAGACCAAAAACATTTCTATAAAAAATAAGTTACTTTTGCTAAGCATAAAAATTCAGCATACAGATAATTATAAGTTAAAAAAAACAAACCCTCAATGTCTCAAATTGACATACTTGTAACATACTCCAATATTCATGAGTCTTGTAACAACCCTTATAAATTGAGTCTTGCCCCAACCTTAAGTATACATACTGCACATAAGCCTATCACACACCAAACACATAAAAAACACACAACCCATTGTGAGGTTCTCTCTCAGCTCACTTACTTTCGTCACCACCGTAATTGTCGCCACCACCGGACCCCTCCACCATTCTACAACAAGACCCCTCCACCACCGCACCACTCTACCTCACGAACCTCACCACATAAACCCACATCACCACAGAAAGCCCATCACTACAAAGCCAAGACCATCATAAGGCTTTTTCAAGTATTAAGGTATTTTTGAGTTTTATAATACATCTATGTATATTAATTAAGCCTTGAGGGTTTTCTTTTTGATTTTATTTGTACATCTGACAATTTATAATACTTTGGCATTTTTTATCACAGCTGCCGCTTGCCGCCGCCGTTTTGCTGTCGTCGCTTCTATCTTGCCGGGACCTACCACAACTAAATATGTGGTTGTTATAACATTTTAGTCTTTTGAATGATTTTACGAGTTTTTTTTTTCTATAGTATATATAGCAAGTTTTCAAGATTTATTTTTATTATAGATAAGAGTTGTTATAATATTTTTGGGTTTTTTTATATCCACTCCTCGCGCGGAATCTGCCGTTGCAGTTGTTGAAACGATTTTTGTTGTCGCCAGAATTTAATGTTGCATCCAGAAATGTATTATTTTCTTTTAATATTTTGGTTTCATTTTTATAGTTTTAAATTGTATTTTTGTTGCTTTTACGTTTTCACTTTTTGTATTTTGCATTCATTATTTAAAGTTTCATATTTCAAGTTGTATTTACGTAGATTATAGCAGGTTGTGGTTGTTAATGGTGGCAAGCAATGATATTCTTGAGTTGGTTTTATTATTGTCTAGAAGGGTACCCCGCAATGCGGCATGAAATTCTTGACATTCGTACATATATTTAAAAAAATGTAATAAATTAAAACACGTAGATTAACGGATATTAAAATACGTAAAGTTATTGTTAGAAAGACATATATATAAAAAACCTTTGCTCACCACAAAAATAATCACTGGGTACACGACGTCGCATTGCGCGGATACTCTTCTGGTCTAAAAGTACAAGTTATAACTACAACTTAAGCTCTCATAATTTTCAATACTCCAACTTTAGCACATTTCACGGAACATGATATATATAATTATCTTTATTTTTTCTAACAACATTGATTGACACACCAAATCATATGTGGGTGCCTTCTATTAGTGACAATAAGGAGACATAATTCTTCACAAACCAAAAAATCAAATCACTGACACGTCGGTTTAGGCCTAAAAATTAGTTACACTTTCACATAGGTCTCCCGCGAAACCCTTAAGTAACTAAGATGAATTGAGATCGTTCGTATGAACATGACCGGTAACATTTCTTTACAAATAAAAGAGTGAGGTCTACTGATAGACCAAGTTTTCTTTTTGATTGTGAGAGAATGAACTTGAACAATTTAACTAAAAAAAACATTATCGATAATGTTCATATATCATTTTCAGGGTGTTTGTTTCGGCTTATATAGCGGGCTTATGACTTCTTTAGTTTTGAGCTTATGTTTCATAAGCTCATTTTTATGGCTTATTTTGAAGCTTTTCGACTTATATAAGTTTATATAAGTCAAAATATGTCAAAAAGTTTCAAAATAAGATATAAAAAGTGAGCTTATAAAAACATTATGGGTATGTTTGGCACGGAGCGGTGTGAAGCTTTTTGGAGCGATGAGCGGTGAGCAATGAGCATTTTGATTTTTATTAGTCGTTTGGCAAAGGAGCGGTGAGCTTTCCTATTTTTTAGAAATGCTCAATTTTCCAATACTTCTTTAAGAAGCTGTGAACGATGAACAGCAAAACTACTTTACCCTGAACCCAAAACCAAATAAGCCATATAAGCCTAAACAAAGACCCCTTCCTTCTTTTTAAAGTATGTACTCATGTTCAATTATTCCATAGAAGCCAGTTGAAGAAACCGATCGTGGTGACTTGTACAAACAAACAGCTCAACAACAACCTCCCATCATCATCAATGGCTCCTGAATCTGCTCCTCCAGCCCCACCACCACCACCACCACCACCACCACCAAAGGGTAGCCGGTCCAAGTTCATCTGGCCTCTTTTCCTCGCCGTCAATCTCTCCATCGGAGGTACATATCAATAAAAAAAAAAAAACAGTTAGCTTTCATACTGCCTTTTTATGCACATGAGGATATAATTTTAGTTTAAGCATTTAGGAAACTAGTACTAGTTGCAACCAGTATCTCTGTTATCCTCCCAAGACCCGGCTGTTTAAGACACTTAAGCTTTCAATTAAAACACTTACCTTTCTTAGTACACATGAGGATATTTAAGATTTTAGTTTAAGCATTTAGGAAACTAGCAGGGGGTACCATGTGACTAAATTTTCCGGCGAACAAATGTTATTTTGTTTTGGATTTCAGACTTATGTTTTGGAAGCTTAATTAGATTGTACATTATGGTTAAATAGTTGTATATTTTGATGAATGGGTGAATTAAATTGTGTATTAATTGTATGTGTTGAATAATGTGTTTTTAGTTTTATCACTGCAATTATACATTGTGCTTAGGTAGTTGTATATATTGGTGATGGGGTATATTAATTGTATGTATTGTATGTAATAAATAGTATTTGCTTAAATCAATTATGCATTACATAGTTGTACATTATGTTTTATAAGTAGTATTTGCTTAAATTCTAATTTAGGAAATCTTAAACTCATAAATAGGAGAGAGGTTGATCCCTCCATTATAAGTAGTATAGATATAGATATAGATATAGACTAGTAGTTGTAAGCAGTATCTCTGTTTGTAAGCTATATCCGGCCAAGACCGGGCTATATCCAGCCAACACCCGGCTGTTCTGGCCAAGACCCGGGTATATCTGGCCAAGGGTTATTCCAGCAATGACCCGGACCGGAATAACCGGTTCTTGTTCGTATAGTGGTGGTTTAGAAAGATATCCGGCCAAGACCCGGCTGTATTCGGCCAAGAACCGGCTGTTCCGGCCAAAACCCGGCTGTTCCGACCAAGACCAGGCTGTTCCCGCCAAAACCGGCTGTTCCGGCCAAGACCCGGCTATATCCGGGTCTTTGCCGTAATAACCGGGTCTTGGCCAGATATAGCCGCTTGGCCGGATATAACCGGGGCTTGGCCGGAATAACCGGGTCTTTGCCGGATATAGCCGGGTCTTGTTCGTATGGTGGTTTAGAAAAATATGACTTTCAAATTATGTTAAAAAAGCTTTTATAACCTCAAAATGTCACACATTATAAAAACTCAAACCATGACTAGTCATCTAATTTTTACGGTGACAACTGACAAGTATTGACGTAACTCATACTTTGTAACTACAAGTTTTTGAACAATGAAACATACGGTTTAGAAATAAAGATGCTGACCACTATAAGTTCACATAAGCTTCACAATGGAGTTTAATTTCACATGTTCAAACAATGTTAAACGGAAATTGAGTCTTGAACATACAACCACTGTATTACTGTCAAATAACACACGCTATTACTAGTTGTATACTTGTATGTGTCATTAGTTCTCTATAACAGTTGCACGTTTCTTTACTGTACCACAACTTCAGCAAAATTATCAGTTGATCCTTGTAAGAGATCACTACAGCTAGAAAACACGATGGTCAAATCTTTTATCTACACGAATAGCTTGGGGGTTAAAGGCGACTAGTCAGAACCATGGTCCCGTAGCCGTTAAGTGAATTAAAAGTAGTATTAGAGTTTCAATGCTTGTTTTAGGGTGTGTTTGGCACGGTTAGCTTGATAAGAAGCTTGTTTGGCAACAAGCATTAAAAATTGTAACACTACCTTTCTAAAACAAGCAGTATCTTTACCAAACCCATTTATAATACGAACATTACTGCTACGGCTAGTTTTGCAAACATAGTAACTTCTTTATATGTAGGTTAAAAATGGAATTAGGATACCTGGTTTCGTTTTTCTTGTGCAATGGAAGAATAATCAATTCTGCTGTAGATTTGGGAAAGTTTGTTATCTAGTTCTAAGGTTGTTATTAGCTTTTGATTTTCATTTCATTTCATTGTCACTTGATAGAGAACACAGATATATGTTGCTCGTATCATGTTATGGTTATACCTTCCTTTTTGGCTCTAGTATGATATCTGCAACTTCTTTTGGCATTTAAGCAACGTTGTCTATCTTGACTACTTGTTAGTAATTGTCATTGTAGGATTTAATATGTCTATTTATCCATCTCTTTGGTAAACACCGAGTAAGTTTTACCAAGCTGACTATGCGTTCGTAAGTTTTAGTTTATATGTGAATGTGAACGTGGTACAAGTGAACCTTAAATAAGTGATGCGTGAGCCCTAATGTGCAACAATCAACATTTCCTTACATTACAGAATATATAACTTTGTAGCTTTATTTTTCCAGATCCCCTATTAATAGATTGCTTTTAATGTTGAGAGTTAATATGTGTAACCCCAAAACATTTTCTAAGTGACATATATACTCATGTGATCCCAAAATAGTTGCTCCTTGACTTGGCACTGATATCGTGACTTGATTGAGCTTTTTGCTCTTCAGCCGCATTTATTTGTCAAAAAAGTCATTAACTCCTCTATAATAATCCACGACCTCCTTTGAAGCGAAATGTATAGCTCACTGCAGATTGTAGAAGTTCCACCTCATTTCTTTCTATATGAGTAACAAGGGAAAAGATAGATGATAAATATCTTACCCTTGACATCCCAAAACATGGTGGATTACTAATTTAGGAAATCTGTGATTTTTTTATAAGTAGTAGAAGTAGCTCGCATTATAACAGCTTTAAAGGTATCAAAATGTTCAAGTTAGACCAAATCAGTTGGATATCGATGTGCAGTGTGCAGATTTAATAAAAAAAAAAAAAAAAAAACTTAGGCTCATTTAATTTCAAAATTCAACATGTCCGATTCAGAACAAAGCAACGGACCCCTGGATGTACATTTGTCAAAAAAGTTATATTCTCTTTATTTTTCTTCCATTTCCTTCGAGTTCTATAAATAAATAAAGATTCAGTAATTAATAAGATCTAAACAAAATAAATAATGTTTTTCTTCCATTTCCTTTAACAAAATGTCATTCTTGATGTTTTATAGCTTACCTTTTCACGAGAACAAAGGAGGAGAAAACAGAGGGAGATGCGCCTGCAACTGCTGTTACTTCGTCTCCTACATCAACTGCTATTTCAACTGCTGCAGTGAACAATGTACCAATATCGCCTCCTGCCACATCGGAGCCAGTGAAACAAATCCCTGTGGATCAGCAGATAGAGCTCTTCAAGTGGATATTGGAGGAGAAAAGGAAAGTAAAGACAAAAGATCCTCAAGAGAAGAAGAAAATTGATGAAGAAAAAGCTTTGCTCAAACAATTCATCCGATCAAAGACCGTCCCATCTTTGTAATTACTGTACACATCTGGAATTGTACATTTGGTTCTGCGTATTTGCTTCAAGTTGTATGTCGTGAAAAGTGAAAATTTCGGGCTTTCTAGTTGATGTAATTGTTGTTGTCGTCATGAAACAGGTCTTGTAAATTTCTAAAATTGAAGAGGTTGAAATGAAATATGTGTTTCTACTTTCTTTCAAGCCTAAGCTCATGAGTCATGTATTGTGTTGTCATGAATGGTCAAAAAACAAATTTGAATGATTTCGATAGAACAATAATACTGTGCTACTGCATACAATATAAACTATAAACGAACTGTCTTTTAAATTAAAGACGAGAGAAACATATGTTCCTATAGAAATGTCTTTTAGATAGAAGAATACAAACATTAGAAGATCTCTGTCTTTTTAAAAGACAAGAGAAACATATGTTCCTTTTAAATAGATGAATGCAGACACTAGAAGAGGATCCGTAGCGCCAACACAAAATTTGACACCTGTGAGCTCTGACCATTTAATAAGTATCATGGCCAAAGATGCCATTGGTGCATCCACGGTTAAATTAAAGGAAACTTCTGTAGTCAATCATCTACTCCTGTGTTGAATATAAAACTTGGGAAGGCTGTCGTCACATCCCTAACAAATGGACAAAAGGGCTACATAAATCTTCAAACTTATACAAACCCTTAGGAAACGAAAAAAAGTCTTAACCGATGACTGAATGTCAGTCAAAAGAAAATTGTACCTAAGAGATGGAAGGGTCATGTTCTTCAAGAGTTGGGGTCGTTGGATAACAAAGTCCCTCCACTCTTCTTTGTTGATTCTTCCATCCATGTCCGCATCAGCATCTGCAAATGTCTGAGCACGCAAAAACACAAGATGAATGCCAGTTAACTTAGAAAGAAAAAGAAGTAATCAACTTTAAGAAGTAGTACATTATCAATTATCTCTTCAAGTATTTCTTCTGAAAGACGCATCCCGGTTTCCTTTAAAGTGGCAACAATCATTTCTTTAACCTGATATAAGAAGACGCCATTAATGATAATGACTGTGAGACAGAGCTAATATAGGAAACAGATCAACCACTTACTTCTTCCCGTTCTATGTACCCGGTTTTTCTCAAATCATATAACCTGAAGGCAACTGCATAAAATGGGAAAAAAATGAGAAAAGACAGTACCATACCATGAAGACAACTGCAAAACTAATTCATGTGGATTGTGTTCTTAGAACTTACAATCAATTTTTTCTTCTATTGGGGCATAAGGATGGAAGATGCTCAATACATGGATAAACTCCTCGAATTCAATAACGCCATTTTGCTTCTCATCAAATAGATCAAAAACCTACAAATGGATGAAAGATGCTCAATACAAGAATAAACTCCTTGAATTCAAGACCTCAACACCACCATTGCCTTAAACTTATTGCATATGAAATTCTGTCTGAGAATGTTCCTTAAGCTTGGCCTAGGTACAAAACTACATCATGTGACCTACAAACTGTTCTACTTTCAGAGTTTATTTGCAAGGCAAAAGCCTTTGATTGATTGTCAATAGAATAGGTCAATAGAGTAACGATTTTACATTCTAAACTTTTAATATAAAGCCGCCTTAAGATGGAAACATGGAATGTAATAAAGGATTTACCCTGTTCAAGAAAAGATTTTCTCCACCGGCTGAATTGAGCAAAGCCAATTGGAGCTCTTCCTGTTAAAGAAAAAACAAGGATAAGATGAGGAATGTGGTATCACTGTATCATGTTAATCTTGATGTGCATCGATAAAACTGTGTTTCATTAGCAACAATTTGGTCTTGTTTCTACATATCTGTTCTATATAGCGATGCAGCAGTCAGATTTAGTGTCACGAAATATTTTACTACACAGGTTGCATATCCCATGTTCAGAACTGTCGTATTATGCCTTTGTCTACTGACTCAGTAATGTTCAAAGAGTCAAATGAATCTAATGGGCCTCTATTAACATCGTACTATTCATAAGACGTAATTCCATTCTCGCAAAATATATGTTGCTTCATGTCAACTCAATTTGAATCCTTCTACTGTTCTACATACTTACATTGGTCTGTATTATGCATTGTCATTAGACTTCAGTGGAATGCAAGTCGGTAACCATGTTTTGTAATACCAAGTATTTTGCACGAAATTTTGTAAAAATCAAATGAGAAAACATACCTTGTGTATGAGTCCATCGTCTATAATCGAACTGCTCAACTTATTGAACAATTCACGTAACGCTTCCACTTCATTAACCGTAACTGAAACAATTCAACAACATTAATAAATCCTAAACCAATCAAAACCTACTAAAAGAAATAAACATAAACTAACATGGCGAACTAAGAGCCAGCCGTCTAACATCATCAAAAGTCTGTGCCGGCTTAGCTGCCTTCCTTCCTCGATCATTAAAACAAGACGAGAAGCTGTAAATCAACACCTCAGCTAAAACCGCAAAGGGTATCAACGCCGCACATAACTTTTCCCCCAATGTCAGCGAGCTTGATCTCTATTTCTCCTAATCCACATTCACGTTTTCAGTCCCATACACATACTCATTCACATTTGCATACACATACATACAGGGGGTGTTTGTTTAAGCTTATATAGCGGGCTTATGGCTTATATGGTTTTGGGCTTACGTTTCATAAGCTCACATTTTGTGGGTCATTTTGAAACTTTTCGGCTTTGTATTTATATAAGCTTATTATGACCCATAATAACCTTATATAAGCCGAAAAGTTTGAAAATTAACCCACAAAAAAATGAGCTTACGAAACATAAGCCGAAAACCAAATAAGCCATAAGCCCGCTATATAAGCCAAAACAAACACCCAATGTCAGCGAGCTTGATCTCTATATTTCCTAATCCACATTCACATTTTCAGTCCCATACACATACACATTTTCATTCACATTTGCATACAGGGAGTGTTTGTTTAAGCTTCTATAGCGGGCTTATGACTTATTTGTTTGTTTCCACGCTCGTAAGCTTGCTGGTCATTTTGAAACTTTTCGGCTTATATTTATATAAGCTTATTATGACACATAATAACCTTATATAAGCCGAAAAGTTTCAAAATAACCATAAAAAAAGTGAGCTTACGAAACGTAAGCCGAAAACCATATAAGTCATAAGCCCGCTATATAAGCTTAACATTTTCATTCACATTTGCATACACATACATACAGGGGTGTTTGTTTAAGCTTATATAGCGGGCTTATGACTTATTTGGTTTTGGGCTTATGTTTCGTAAGCCCACTTTTTGTGGGTTATTTTGAAAATTTTCGGCTTATATTTATATAAGCTTATTATGACATATAATAACCTTATATAAGCCGAAAAGTTTGAAAATAACCCACAAAAAGTGGGCTTACGAAACGTAAGTCCAAAACCAAATAAGCCACAAGCCCGCTATATAAGCCAAAACAAACACACAATGTCAGATTGTCAGCGAGTATATTTCCTAATCCACATTCACATTTGCATACGGGGTGTTTGTTTAAGCTTATATAGCGAGCCTAATGACTTATTTGGTTTTGGGCTTATGTAAGCTCACTTTTTGTGTGAAACTTTTCTGGCTTATATAAACTTATTATGTGTCATAATAAGCCTATATAAATATAACCAGAAAAGTTTCAAAATGACCCACAAAAAGTGAGCTTACGAAACATAAGCCCAAAACCAAATAAGCCATAAGCCCGCTATATAAACCAAAACAAACACCCCATAAGGATACTTGTTTATATAAGAGAGGGGAAAGTACCGATGATGACGAGCTCGCCGCTGCGCCCATCGTTGCGGGAATTGTAACTAACCTTTTCGATTACGTATGAAAATGTAAAAAGAAAAAAATTGTGTTTTATAAAATTTGCTGAATTTTGTAAGTTTTTTGGAAATGAAGGTTTAAAAAAAATTGGTCAACTGATATAACGTAAACAAAATCTATAAATTTATTATTTTTAATGAATTGTGTATCTTACTGGATCTGGATGGATTACAACCATTTCCCGAGTAGTTACGAATAAAATATTTGTTATTCATTTTGAGTAAAATACACCGTTAGTCCTTAAGGTATTGCCACATTTCATGTTTAGTCCATTTTCCGGAAAAAATTACCTGGCGAGTTACTGATTGTTACGTCGCGGGTCCAAAATCGCTAAAGATGTTAGCCACCAAATCACGAACAAAGTGAATGTCAATCACTATATGCTTCGTGCGCTGATGTTGCACAGGATTAGAGGAGAGATAGACATCACTCACATTATCACAATAGAATGATAGATAATCATAGCAGTCGAAAGTGGTGTATAAAGCTCCCTCAACAGATTGCGTAACAAAGAAGTCTCAAGAAGAACACTCGATACTCACCAAAGACTTGACCGATAAATGTAAACTGACGCTTAGATTACCAAGAGAGAAGATTTTTACAAAAGAAAAAACACAATAACCTGAGGTAGCTCGGCGAGTAGTAGGACAGCCAAATCAGTCTGCATCAGAGTATGCAATCAAAGAGGATGTGGATGATGAATAAAGTTGTAAACCATAGTCCAAGGTCCCCCGAACATAACGCAAGATCCTTTTGAGAGCAGAAAAATGCATCTCTCGAGGATTATGCATAAAAGACAAACCTGTTGAACAACATAAAATATATACGTTATGATAAATGTAAGATACAGTAGATCATCTGCAAGACTGCGATACAAAGTGAGATCAGAAACTGGATCACCATCAGCTGCAAGTTTGATGTCAATGTCGATTGTAGTCCGACAAGGGTTGCAATTGAGCATATTGGCACGCTTAAGAACCTCAGTAGCATTTTTTTTTTTAATTATGATATAAAGGAGTTTAACAAAAGTATAATGGTCTCACTTTTTTTAAACTATGTGTTCTATGTCCAGAACAATAATTTTGAAACGAAATGTGTAATAATGATTTATCACTATTACTATAATGTAAACCTTTTAAAATGGGTATGTGATTTGCACACTCACATAAATGATTGGGACACTCAAAATTTGAGTGTTTGACATTTATATCCTCACATTATTTTTAGTTATGTTTATCCTGTAATGGTATAAATGTTCAATCACTTAAAAATTTAATGTCCCGATCATTTATTGAAATGTGCGAATCACCTCTCTTTAAAAAGATTTCTCTTATACAAAGTACAAACAATAGAAAAGAATAAGTATGTACCAATTAAATACTACCTCCGTCTCAATTTAAGTGTCCACAATGGAATTTTTAGATGTTCCAAATTAAGTGTCCATAGAATATTCCAACCAATGAGATGAGACTTTAGTAGGTGAAAATGGTATTTGATTGGTGGAGAGTGTAATTAGTGAAATTTTCTAAAACTTTATGCATATAAAAAGTGGACACTTAATATGAGACGGATGGAGTAGGTAGTTGGCACCAAATGATTTATTTTCGACATACTAAACATAAAAGAAAATTAATTTTGCATAAGACAAATATGGGTGTTGACTTCAACTTGCTTACTTTTGTAACCCCAATTGTCCAAAATAAGCAATGTGTATTATTAAAAGGATTTTTCTAACTTGTGCCCTAAGGGCACAAGTTAAGCATACTAAAAGAACACCGGGACTCACAGAAAAGAACACATGAATCCACAGAAAAGTACAATTTTTATGGATTCCTGTGTACTTTTCTGTGGGTTCCGGTATATTTTTAGTATGCTTAACTTGTGCCTTATGGCACATGTTAGACAAACCCTTATTAAAACTTGTAAGAAAGTTATCTAAGCAAGGTTTTACTACTTAATGTTTTAAAGAGTTCGCTGAATAATAAATATGTTTTTCTTATTTGGTATGCGTGTATGATTCAAACACATACGATAACGATCATGTATATTTAATTTTAATGATATGATGAATAAATAATGTCAAGTATTTTTATATTATTCTCATAACGGCATATTCCTTTATTCATAATTGAGCTGGTTTGCCACGAGAGCTCCAATCTGATTCTAGCTCATTATCTATCTGCGTTTTCATTCATAAATAATTCTACAGGACAAACTCGATAAATTAATACTCGATTATTTAATAAACTCTTTAAGATAATATTTTTTGCCGGTCCTGATTCGGGGATAGGGTGCTAAATTAATAATTCGCTAAAATTATAAGATAATACATTTTTGATAATTTCTTTAGACCCCATATAGAATATAAATTAATAATTCCTTATATATAGCATATTACATGAATGATTTATGAAGGTTTCTTGAAAAATGACTCAATTGTCTTTTGGTTTTTGTTGAAATCAATTTCCCCTTGAATCTCGTCTCTAATTGTGCTTGCATAATGCTCTTCGAATCTCGTCTGCCATTGTTGTTTTTTTCACACCTTTAAGATTGGAAGCCATGTTGTGTGTATGATTTGTTTGTGTTAACCTATTTTGATCTTGAATTTATATAGAAAATATTTTTAATGTCAATAAAGTGATACATTGAACACAAGAAGCATGATAAGGTGGGAGATTGAAGGTTTCTTTCAAATTGGGCCGTTCATTTGATATACATGCATTGTATACAATAATTAAGTGGAAGCTTGAAAGGTGTTTGTAAACTAAGTATTCTACTATAAATTAATAAAATATTAATTAATATATAAATTAATAATTATTAATTTATCGATTAATTAATAACTCTTTTAATTAATAAATTTTGGTGGCCCCAAGTGTATTATATTATAGAGTTTCTACTGTATTGTGTGCATACAATATAAAATGTTATAATTCATTATCTACGTTTTCAATCAACCTAGCTATATACCTAATTTACAGTGCCGTATCTGAGTTTACGGAGGCCACGAGGAAAATTCAGTTTAAAGAAAAAAAACGAGGCCTAAAATAGAAAATAAATAATTTTTTTAAAAGATAAAATGAAAAATAATCGTTTTCAAAATGCTCCAGCTAGCATTTTTCAATGCAACACTTTAAATCAAATATTTGTAGTAACATTTATAGAATACATATACATATTATATAAAAATTTTGAGACTCTAGAATTTGGATGTTTTGCGCGACAGCACACCTAGCACAACCCCAAATACAGCTCTGCTAATTTATAGTCAACTTGGACGGCATAAATTTTTTGATAAGGAATAAATAATGTCACAATGAAAGTTTGTTATGCTAATCAACGATGTCAAACATATGGATGCATGCAACAAATGAGTGACATGACACTAGAGCTTTATGGTAAGAATCATAGGAACGCCAATGCAACAAATGAGTGACATGTCACTAGAGCTTTGTGGCAAGAATCATAGGTACGTCAATGATGTTTAAATCGGTTCGGGTAAGAAGCAACTCTTTCTAAAAAATGACTCGAATAGCAACATATCATGGTGTTCCTACTGTCACTCTTGTGGTGATGTGAGTTTAGGACCAGAGGGGTGCTCTTTGGTTGCATCATATGTTTCATTCAAGAGAGAATATTAATCGAGCTCGAGTATAGCTTTTAATGAAAGATAAAACACTTTTTCTTAAGAAAGTAAACATATTATTAAAAACCTTCGAAAAGAACAAAATACAATACAAGTTATTTCACCTCATTTAAACAAGATAATTTAAAAAAAAAAATAGGACCCAGTGATAAAACACACTATAAAACGGCCATAGTTGGTCTTAAGGCTGCCCCCAATAGAAGTAATCGACACACTCGATCGAGTGTATAGGCGATCGATTATAGGCGATCGTCTTGATGTGGTTGTTTCGATCGCCAACCAAACCCAACCTAATAGATCGTCTGGACGCTCGAGTTTAAAGGTTTTAATTTCAAAAAACTTTACCGTTTTTGCAACGGTTTAAAATAATAATAATAACCTTTATAAATATACAATACAAACACACTTCAATCCACAAATCTATCTCACACAATTCAAACTCAAAATACTTCTCAATACAAGATTTAATATGGCTTGCCGTCTCCCCCATTCCGCTGAAGATATGCGTAACGCTCAAAATCAATGCAATAACGACGTTGAGGCTCAAAAACGCTATTATAAGCGCCATCGAATTGTTTGACCAAAGGCGAAGTGAGAAGGAAAGATGAGAGAAAATACAAGAGTTGCAACGACATTACGCTGAACGAAAAGCCGTGATCGACAAATTTTGAAAGATCAAGCAGCCGCGAAAGATCGCGAGGTTGCTTGACAAGTTGTGGCGTGTGTTCAAGATAACGGACAACGCCAACACCAAAATCAATTGAACTATCGGAGAACAAAACGATGGTGTAGGTGCATCAACTTCGACTATCAACTTCGAAAGCTACCGGTGGGACCTCTCGCTAAACGAGGAAGATTTGACTCGCCGAGGGATTTGCCTGCCATCGTATTCCCTCGTATGACTCTCGCATGCGGGAGCATTCGATTAGATTTATGATTTATGTATTTCAGTATCGCTTTTATATTTAATATATTATTGTTTTTATTTCGTATCGTTTTTATTTATGTAACGTTTTAATTATTAATGAAATTTTATTTTGTGTTAAAAATGTTTTAAAAAAAAATGAATTTGGTCGCCCTTAATGGGGCACCTAATCCCTGGTCGCTGGAGAAAGTTCGACGCAAGAAATGTAAAAGTAAGGAGATTGAATCCCCCTACTGGGGGCGGGAGTTTTTTGTTTGACTATAGTACTTTTAAAATTTATTTAACAAAAGACAGTAGTTTAAAATTTATTTAATAAAAGATAGTATTTTTACATAAACCAATGGTTTTTGGTTGTTGACATTAAAATGAAACCAAACAATACTCTTAAGATCTCATTTTTCCAAAAAAACAAATGAGATAGTACTTGAATTTTTTTTATAGTCATTGAGAACCCTTTTCCTGAACTCGAATTCAAGAATTTTTTTATGGTCATAGTCATAACACTTTTACGTATAAATACGTTTTATTCATATGTTTTTCCAGAATATCAACTTTACCTAATGCAGCAAAATTATGAGATAAAGCAGGCAATAAATTGAGTATATAATAAAATCACCATAGTTCAGGTCAAAGAAAAAAACAACTAACCAAAAGAAATAAAGAAAAATTATAACCTGGTGGTTATTTTGGTGATGTCACTAGTGAATTTATAACACACAAAAAACAACCAACGTGTGACTCTGTGGTATTACCATAGCTTAAATCCCTACTGTAGAATTTTACTTTTGAATTCTTCAGGTTTTTTGGAAAGAATGGTTTTTGTTGATACCTTGAATGCTAGTGTGTTCATTAGTACATAGAGTCCGTAATATATATAGTCTTGTGATACCATATGAAAGCTAAGTTGAATCGAGGTGTCTCACATCATGCTTGCTTGAACTTCGTATGCTTAATGCCAACAATCAAAAAATCATCGTTAATGTAAAAGTACTATCTTTTGTTAAATAAATTTTAAAGTACTATATTTTGTTAAATAAATTATAAAAAGACTATGGTTAACTAAAAAACGGATATTGTTATCCTTCGTGATAATGTTGTCCCTTTCCAATTTTCCATACACCCTTTATATGTTGTCGTCATCTATATGGGCCTCCTTAAATGTGACGCTCCGTTCTCGAGTTCATTTTTAGAAGGAAAAGAAAGTAAATGATAAGAAACTGAAATTTTATTGTGTTCTTGAGTTTTTTATAGATGGAAAGGAAAGGAAACACAAAGGAAATGACAGGAAATGTCCTATAAGAATTTTCCACCTAAATATGGGCGGATTTGGACGGAAACAATTCTACACCCGTAGTGTTGAAGAAAAGTTGTTGGCGACACAAATCCGCAGTGTTGAAGAAAAGGCTTTGTTTCGGGCGATGAAGTTCTATAACCAACCGCACGATCACATAACCGATCCGAAAATGCTAGAGTTCACTCTTACAAAAAAACGTGAGCCCGCGGAGAAATATGGACGGAGTTGCAATTTTTAGATATGTATTTTCGATGATTAGTGATTTCATTTTTTTTAAGTATTAAATAATTTTTTTTTAATTATTAATAAAATATTATGTTTTTATTAAATTGTTTAATATAATTATGAATATAAAAAATAAAAAAATAAAATTAGGTGGGGCATGGGATCATGTTTGCCACTAAAAAGTATGGTGAGGCATGAGAGATGCATGAATGAGGTGAAATGATATTATTGGTGGGTAGTGAGTCATGTGATCATGACTGCCAACACCCTTATACCATAAGATATAGTATACATTTCACACATTTACATGGGTAATTAAGGAACACTAAGATACCACACTATTAGTCTAAGTTTGACAAAAAGTGGTAGCTAATAATAGATACAATTTGTGATACATTAAAGGTGGTGGCAACGGGCTTTGGGATGGAGCGGTTTGCCTTGATGCCGAGCGGCAACACCGCCGCTACGGTTGCGCCATGGCTATGTATGGAGGGAGCACGACAATCTTTGCCGAATTGGCATGAAGAGGAGGTGAAAAAAACTAGCCATTGTAACGGCTAGAAATATAGCCGTTAGACCCATTTTCAAAAAATCTCTTTAAATTTACACTTTAATCACCATTTTCAAATCACATTTTATTCACTTCTTCTACTTCCAACTCTTATTCTTTTAAAAAAGATGGATGCAAATAAATCAAAAGGTGTTTCAACCTCATCCAAAGGTCGTGGACGAAGCTCTCGATCACAACCCGTTCGTCCAAGAAGTTCAATCACAACCTCCTTCATACTATCCCCAAATGAGTCCTCAACCCGCTCACTATTATCCCCAACCTCCACCGGTGAATCTACCATCACATCAACGCCAATATTATCCCCAACCTCCACCGATGAATCCAAGCCAATACATGATGTCAATGACAAGTGATTTCGACCCGTTCAATGACTACCGTGAAGGTCCTTCGCGGCGTGAACCAAGTGTCGAACGAGAACTACCACTATATGATTACGAGGATGATGAAATTGAGTATGTTCCTGAAACGCAACACCTACACGGTAAGGAAAACACAACTATTAGAGACGATGGTGGAGAAAAAACTTGCAAAGGATGAACTGGCCGAAAAGTTGTTGGCGGCACAAATCTGTAATGTTGAAGAAAAGGCTTTTTTTCGGGCGATGAAGTTCTATAACCAACCGCACGATCACATAAACGATCCGACAATGCGAGAGATCACTATTACTAAAAAAACGTGAGCTCGCGGAGAAATATAGATGGCCGTGCAATTTTTAGATATGTATTCTCGATGATTAGTGATTTCCTTTTTTTTTTAAGTATTATGTAATTTTTTTTTATTATTAATGAAATATTATGTTTTTATTAAATTGTTTAATATAATTATGAATATAAAAAATAAAAAAATAAAATTAGGTGAGCACGGAATCATGGTTGTCATTAGAAAAGTATGATGAGACATGAAAGATGCATGAGATGAGATGAAATGATATTATTGATGGATGATGAGGCATGAATGAGACATGAGATCATGACTGCCACCACTCTAAGTAACGGGTTTATAACAAGAAAGAAAATAAATAGACTGCAAGGGATTGATGAGAATAATATACTAGAAGGATTGAGAAAAATATAATATTGAAATATAAAAACAGTGGGGCTTGATGACCCATTTTGTACTTTAGTTTTGTTTAACTCCCAATCACTTTAACATCATACACAACAAACACCTTATATCAAAATTTCCCCCCAAATCCACCAAAACCCTAACAACACCACATCACCGTCAACCATGACAACATACGGCACAATCCCCTCCTCCTCCTCCTCCACATCCCCAAACGTCGAGTACCTCTCACGCGCCAAACAACGCATCAAGTCCGGCCTAGGCCACCGCCGCCCCTGGAAACAAATGCTCACCTCCCTCAACGCGCCACACGGCGCGTCACCCGCACTCTCCCGCATCAAAACCAATCTCACCTACTTTCGAATGAACTACGCCATCATCACACTCGTTATCCTGTTCCTAAGCTTGCTATGGCACCCAGTTTCCTTGATAGTTTTCGTTCTCATGATGTGTGCTTGGTTGTTTTTGTATTTTTTACGCGACGAGCCGTTGGTTGTGTTTGGCCGTACGGTTGATGATCGTACGGTGCTTGTTGTGTTATCGGTGGTTACTGTGTGTTTGTTGTTGTTTACTGGTGCCACGTGGAACATTGTTTCCTCGGTTTTGATTGGGTTGGGTGTTGTCCTTGTTCATGCTGTTTTGAGGGATACGGATGATTTGTTGGAGGATGTTGAGGATGGGGGTGGTGGGTATTATGTCGCCTCTTCCTCGGCGTCTTAGGTTGTTGTTTGTTGTTTGTTGGCGTGTTTTGTTTCGTTTATGTTTGAATGATTCTTCTGTATTGTGTTTTATGTATATGAGATTCAATTTGTGTGCCGAATTTGGAACGTTTGATTGGAATATAATTGTTGTTTGTTTTCTGTCCAAGTAAGTAGCATGTTTTGTGCGTTAATGCTAGTAGTTTGCTCTAGTTCTATTAGTTGGTGATCAAAAGTTTAATCTAGTGATTGGAGTTTTAATGATTCGAATTTAGCTTGAGCTTCATAATGTTGGACTAGCATCATGTTTTGTGAGTGATTTTAGGTAACACGTTTGTGTCATTGCACGGATATGGATTTTTGTTGTTTTATTTCAGTTGGTTAGTCTGAAAATAGCAGATGAGCGATTTTAGGATTTGAGTTTGCATTGCACTTCATATTGTTGGACGTTTAACCTAAGTTCTAACTAGATTTGTACATGAATTTGTTTAGCAAAAGTAGAAGGTTGAACTATGATGGGATTGGTATATAGTGGATGAGGAGCTTTTAACCAACTCCAGCTTTATAACTTTATACTCCAGTCATTACGTAGAGTATTATGAAATGGAAAATTTGTAGCTACTTGCTAAAAGTCGTCTTTGCTAGCATAAACACTTTGAAACATACTCTGTATGATTTTGATGTGGTATAGCTCTTTCTGCATCACACGTTCCTAGTCAAGCTTAGGTTGTGCATGCTTAACCATCCAATGAAGGGGTTGGTAGATATTCTGTTAATTTTGGTAATAAAAAGTTAGGACAACTGCCCTAATTAGGCACTCCAGATAGTGATGGCTTGATTGTAATCTAGTTTGCGAGAATGAAGTACATGAAATGCCTGAGTTAAGAATCCTTGGATTAAACTACCGTTTGGATGTCTTGATGATGGATTTAATATGGAACTTCACGATAGGGATAATGTCAGCGAAGATTTGATGAGAGTATCACAAAATTAACACAGGCAAACTAGGAAATTAGTCATAGAAAACTGTATCGGCTATAGAATATTGGTTAGTATTCATAGTGATTACTGATTTACCAGGCATCAACTACTTATTCATTGAGGTTTTGTGTTGTAAGTAAAACTGTATATATCCTCCAAAGTTGTTGCAAGTGAGGTAATCCTGGACTATCTTTTATCTGGTATTAGATGAAGATGACAGCTATAGTCAAAGGCACAAAATGAGGTAATCCTTGAGTTTGTCAGACACCACATGGTGGTAGGACAACAAGAGATCCATAAAGTGTTTCACATGTAACAAAACTATATTCTACATATATCTACCAAAAGATTACTATAAAGTTATAAATGCTTGATTACCACTCATATACAATTAGAAATGAATATATATAGATTACATCCAGCATACTATATGCATCTAGGATTGATATGGCTCTTCACCTGTATTCCTCGCATGAAATCCGGCTTCGCAGTTTTTCACTTTCCCAGTAACAATCCATAGTTGAGTTATGAGAGAGCTTGCCGCTTAATCCTTTCAATGTTTCATTCATTCTACCAGCGAGATATCGTTGTTGATCCATCAAAATCCTTCCACTTCGGTTTCCCACATCATACCCGGGTGTCAATACATGATTGGATCCTTTCATCATGTCGCCCTCTAGCATACGTAACACCTTCTCTCGTAAATAAATTTGAAACAAGGAAATAAATGCTTATTAGTTCATGAAAATATTGCTAAAGGTAGCCAAACAAGAAATGCCGACAAACAAGGAATTACCTGTGACATGCGAGGTCTTAACTGAGAATCTCTTTTAATGCATAGAGCAGCAGCTTGCATCATGCAATAAACCTCATGCGCAGAATAACAATTTCCCAGCCGAGGGTCGATTAACTCATTAATGCTACCTTGCTCCAACAAAGGGCGTGCCTGTTGGAAGAAATAGATAATCAAGAATCAAATGTGGCAATCTGACCTCTTTGATACCAAAATGATTAAGTAAATGAGAAGTTGCAAAATAGGTCAAATATTGTATGAACAAAAAAAGGTTTCTAGGTCAACCCAGCCATTTGAAAGTGTGTTTTATGAATATGCCATGTGAGAACTCACCCATTCCGCGAGACATTGTTGGCCCTTAGGACGCTTAAGATCCACTGCTTTCCGTCCTGTTATAAGCTCCACCAATACGACCCCAAACGAATACACATCAGCTTTTTCAGTAATCTGCCCACTCTGTGCATACTCTGGAGCTAGGTATCTACATTTAAAAAGATCAAATTTTTTAATTCTCCATATCATGGAAATCGTTGAAAACAAGAACAAGACCAACTAATGACTTACCCAAATGTTCCAATTACTTTTGTTTCTTCTTCTGTATCCCCGTCAGGCTGCCACCTTGCTAGGCCAAAGTCTCCAACCTTGCAAGAAAATCGGCAAAACTGGTCAGTTTAAATGAATCGTTCTGCTTGATGCAAAAAAGGTAAAACTGAACCGAACCATGTTAACTAATGACAGCATATCGCATCTAAACAGGACATCACAGGATACATCAGTTTGAATAGGGGAGGTTTATACCAGAGGTTCAAAATCATGGGTGATCAGGATATTGTTTGGCCGCATGTCACGATGCACAATGCAACCCACTCTGCATTCTTCATGAAGATACCTCAATCCTCGAGCAGCCCCCAATGCAATTTTTTGGCGTGCTGGCCATTTCAATGGATCTCCATCACGTCCTGCACACGTTACAAAGGCCATATAAAGAGGGTTTATTAATGCCATCAGTAACGAATATTAAATTATTAATCTTATAATTGATACACTTAACTTAAGAGTTACCATAAAGATGAGAATCAAGCGAGCCATTGCAAACATATTCATAGACAAGCAACCTCCTTCGGTCCTCCATACAGAATCCAATCAACATAACAACATTTCGATGCTGAGCACAGCTCAGTACTTCAACTTCTGAGCAGAATTCATGATCCCCTTGAGAACTTGCTAGTTTATGTTGTTTAACAGCAACGGCCTGTCCATCTGGAAGTATCCCTCTGTGTACTGACCCGAATCCTCCTTCAGCCAAGAAATTATCTTGAGAAAATCCATTAGTTGCAAGCTCTAGCTCGGCGTAACTGAACCATCTTGGAGGCTTTCCAAATATAGGTGCCTTGTGCTGACATATTGAGCACAATGGAGGTGAGCCTGAAGGTGTGTTTCGTGACAAAGATATTGCATCTCTAACATTTCCTCTAAATTCTACATTGTTTCTATGACTCGTATCGAGGTCAAGTTCAGAGAATTTTCTGAACGAACCTTCATCCCACCGTTGAGACGGGTGACAGCTTGAAGTGACAATATCAGCCATCCATGGTTGAAACCTTAAACTAGAGTAACATGAAGAGAGATGCTCGCTTTCAGAATCTGAGCCCGACTCAATGAGATCCTGGTTCTCCTTTCGGGCTAAAGATTCCACCCTCAGGGAACCACTGGTTACTGGAAGGAAAAAAGGTGAAGCTCCTGGATCAGAACTTGAAACTGATGAGGTCCCAGCTTCAGTAGCAGTTAACGCCTCGGGACTACTAATTGGAGTTACAACTTGTTGAGAGGAATATACAGACGAATTTTTGTTTTTCTGTAGCTTTTCAGATGACTGGTTTTGCATAGAAGGCAAGTGACGGTCTGCTTCTGGTCCCTTCTTAGGTGATCCAACTAAATTTAGTCGAAGAACTTTCGGCCGTGACTTATTCATTGTAACGATGTTGCATTGCAACTCTTCCACACATCGCTTTTGTTCATGTTTCAGTTTTCTACAAGAAAAGAGAGATCGGGGAGTCAACATAATACTTCAGAAAACAAATAATGTCAAAATAGTTAAGAGTAGTACTTGTCTAATACAACCCAAGTAGCACGAATTTGCTTGGCCTCTGCCGCAACTGCTCCATATGGTGATCCAGAAACCGTTTTTATCTTCACGTTTATCTGTTAGGCAAATTGCTTTTGAATAATCATGAAGATGATGAAACACAAAACGATATTCATATCTAGGAATGTATGAACGACAGACCTTATTAGGGTCATACATGTTATGTAGCTGAAGTATCATCTGTGAGCAGGAATCCGCTATATCAGTCTTCCCTAAATAAGACCTCCAATGACGACTAGCACAGTCTCCGGTAAATCTTGGAAGACCCCATAATTTTTTACCAGAAATTAGCGAAGGCATAACAACGATCAATGTAATGCAGTGCCCTGGCTGAGCCACATGAGTCAAAGTCCAAACCAAAGCATCCTTTGAAATATCTCTAGACGCTTTAACTGCAACAATGACCGTCTCAACAACCTCTGACCCCTTCTCATACTTCACGATGCTCCTTTCCATACTCATTGAGCCAAGAAACAGAAAGAACAATGTTTTCTGATGCGTCTTTTGCAACGGGTCACATTCACCAAACACATTACACTACATTAATTTCTTCAACTGAAAACTGCGCAAAAGAAGCTATTATTACAGTATGTTTTAAGAGTACAAGACATTTAAAAAGTCGCAATAAGTGAAAAACTAATGCTTATTATTGTGTGTGTTACATTGTCTTGAGCATAAACTTTTTAAATCTCAATAATGTAAAAGCAAAATAATACTAAACTTTCATGTAAGAGTAACTAGCATTAACACCTGAGTGACTCTAATCAATGGATTATCACAATTGGGGATGAAAACGTAAGGTCAAACTCAAATCAGGCTGAACTAAACCGGTACAAGACTACACGGGTACTCGTTAGTTATTACCATTTATAGAAAAAAAGCCAGTTTCGGGTATGGAAATTCTCGGTAGGATACTTTACTTAGACGGCATAGGCCTAATCACTATTCCAAAGTTTAAGTAATGTTCAAGGCATCAGTTTTTAACCAGGATTGTGCAAATATTTAACTTGTACTATATATACAGTCTGGTTTCGTACCATTACACAATATCGAGACTCGTATATCTCGCTTTTGTTCACACAGAATTGCACACACACATTCAGTCACTTCATTTTTAATATAACAATCACCAACAAATCATACTATCCACTTAACACCAAAACTATACTACATTATACACAAAAAATCTAATATATCACACAGACTAACGAATTAAAAATAGTTCTCGTATAATTCACGCTTAGAAGGTGGTATATAACAATCCGCCTACTCAGACCACAATATTGTTCACTTTGCCTGCAGGCTTACAGCTTTGTTTTGTGGCACTCATGTGAAGACTTCCCCGTTAAGTCACCCAAACCAGTACTTCTTTCACATGAGCACGCATAACTCCACAGTTACTAAGAACTCCACCCACAGTAGACCACAAAACGCGTTGGGTCATTATAAGGCAAATGTTATCTTATGACCTCAACATCACCAACATAAGTAGATCGAACCTATACACATAAACCATGATTTACAAACAATGAAATGAAGAAACACTTACAATGTACAATGTGTGTATGAAATGTACCTAGTTTTTTGCAAATACTAGAAACTGACTATTTTTTCTTTGTTTTCAGGAGTAGTAATAAAAGCTTTTCTTGATTGTCTCGATAAATGTGAAATGATTTAGATATCAATGCTCCTCTTATTTCACCACTGTCGGGAGAGACGACTTATTATTATATAGGTGGTGTCATTTGGTGATATAGAAGAGTTTCATTTAGGTACTTAGAGTTTTAATATTTGACAAGAAATGTCCTTTTTATGATTAGTACACTAGTACTTACCAGTATATGATAAGCTAAATTATTGCCACTCATGTGTTAATAATTAATATAGTGGTCCTGAGAACTGTAAGACTAAGCACAATGGTCACTTCTCTCTCGGGTCTAACTTAACGCACATCATCATTCAACATATCACCACTTCTTTTACCTTTCATTTACAATGGTCATTACTCTCCTTAAATTTTTTAAAAATACTCATTTTATACAAACATACCTCATAAAATAATTACACACACTCATAAATAAAATAGGTAAATAACAATAAAAACACCATGAGGCCCGCATATTACACAAATGATGAGTGGCGAGGAGATAACCTTTCACTCTTTTTTTGTTTGCTTGCACGTGACGAAGGACACCCACAATGGAGTGGCGCGTGAGGTGGGTGGCGAAAGGTGAGGGGTCACACCCATTAAACGAGGTATCGTGTCATGCGTCAACAACAAACGAAAGGGAGTGGAAAGGTGAGGAGGCTCGCCTCTCGGCGTTTGTGCAAAGTGGGCATATTTTATTACTAGTATTAAATATTTGATTTGTGAGTGTGTGCGAGATATTTTGTGGGGTAAGTTTCATAAAGTGGGTATTTTTAATGATGGTGAAAGGAGTGGTGACAATTGTGGGTGAAAGGTTAAAGGAGTGGTGATAGGTCTAATGATGTGACACTAAGGTGGAAGATGAGAGAGTGATAACCACAACTTCTAGTCTAAGTGTCCATACAAATGTTTCATCCTTTTTGAGTTGTAACGGTGTTTATTAAACTTCGCAGTAGTTAACATTATGATGCACGAAAAACTCTCGTGCATGACGCTATACAAATCAAATCTAGTCATCTGAACAAACGAAGAACTTATGTTATTGCATAACTACTGATATCGTCCTATAGGTAGTGGCAAGTGACATCTATGAGCTAGCGATTACTTAGAATGCGTTGATTTCACACATTTCATAAGTTTCATAAGTTGTCTAATCGCAACGACTATCAAAGGTCAACATGGTAATTGTAGGAGCAATGTTAATTTGATTATATAGAGCGCTACTTAGCTAGAAGAAAAAAAAAAAAAAAACGGTTACTTTAGGGTGTTTGTTTATGGTTATATATAAGCTTATACGATTTTCGCATATATTTCATGTTTATATATTTTCCAGTTTATTAACTTATTTCTTATCTTCAAATCATAATAATTCCTGACTAATTAGGTCAATAAGAACACGTGATCATTGCCTGAGTGGGTCTTTAGAGAAAGAAGATGCATGAGAGTGGGTATTCTAAGCGATACTTTTTAAAGAATGTTAAACAAACACGCCTTATATAGAATGGTAACATAATTGTAACATGAATCTTGCTTTGATCCTTTGTGAGCTCAAACTCAAAATAAAGGTCATGCATGTATCATACCTTTTAATATATTCCAAATTCAAATAACTCAACTCAACGTATTAATTTATTTTTTTAGGGTAAGGTCTTTATATGACAAAAAGCAAAAGTAAAAGGAAGATTGTTTAAAATTTGAAATGATAACAGCGGGTTTGTTTCTGCAGACTTTTAAAGTGAAAAGAATAGCTCCATCATGGAGATCATCGAATCTGCGGCTACCTATCAATATATAAAAACACTCAATATTTTTATTTGGTATAAATCAATAAAAACAGCTGAACATATTATAAAGGGTCTTACTATTAATACGGGGGCTACCCATAGCCCTGCCACTTTTGTCCAGGGAATATTCTCTTTGTCCCCCGCTTTCAAGATAAACACGCTTTTTGTCTGTTCGTATTTCGATAGCTTTAAGCGTTTGACTTATTAAACTTTATATTTATAGTTCCGCATTTTCAGGTTTATAGTTTTTTGATAAAAAAAAAAAAAAAAAAAATAGCCACCGTATGAATAAAAACATAGTCACCGTATGAATAACTCATCCCATTATAAAATTTCACTTATTTTTGTTGTGGCAATATTTTTTGCTTAATTTGACCAACATTATATTCGGATGAGGTTGTGAATAACAGAATTCTAAACAACTTCTCATGTCAAACCAAAATGTTGCTATAGGAAAATATGGTATAGACTATCGGAAGGCTGAGCATAATAGATCACGGACCGAAACGATTTGAGAAATCGGATATGTTTCAACTTTTTTTCTTATGTTCGGTCTTTGATCCGGTTTAGTTTTATGCACAACCGACCACAAAGCTTTATTGGACCGAACCGGACTGATCTGGAACTGTACTGAACATTTTGGTCCGGTCTTTGGTTCAACGTTTTAGGCTAAATCGGTTTTCGAACCATAATCAGCTCTATTATATCATACTCACAATGAGTTTTTAGGCTCAAACCTCGCTAACTTCGTATATTGAGAATGGTCAAGTAAATAGTTAAAAATAGTTACGTGAACATTTTAGTTAAGTCGTACATTTGAGTTAATAAATTGTTTTTATTAGACAAGCTGAACATAAATAACTATTGATGTCTATTTTGCAGAATTGTGTGATCCCACCAAACGTTATATTCGGATAAAGTTGTATTTTTTGTAAAACAACAAAACTTAAAGTCTTACGAACAAATGATGTTATTTGTAAATCTACTAAGATACTCGTGCGTTGCAGCGGCGGATACTTTAAAGTAGATGTTAACGGGATTAAAAGTCAAAAATCGCCCATGCTCGTTTAGCTTGTGCTCGTTCGGGTTCGAGCCCGTTTTGCCTATGCCCGTTCAGGCTCTAGCTCATTTGGCCCGTTGCCCGTTCGGGCTTGAATATTTGTATAATGTGTTTTATTATTTGTATTAGTGCATTTAATGCAGGAATTATGTTTAAGTTGGTTGTACAATATACTTGATAATTTTTATTTTTTATGTAAGAGATATTTTAATAACTCCATTAATTGTATTTGTTGATCAGTTAATTAATTGAGTAGATTAAAAACATGACTATATTAATAACATTAAAGTAATTGTACTTTTAGCTTAAGAACTTGTAAAGCTTAAGCTATTGAATCTTACTATAATAAGCAATGCTGAATTTTAAACATTTCTATATTAAAAAGGCATTTGTGAATTACTAGACGAGTACTTGTGCATAGCAACGGAGGTTCCTAGCGGCAGACAATTAACGATATGCGATATTGTGGTAAGTGTTTCGTATAACGTTCAAAATAAAACGTGAAAAAATCAAAATGTAATTTGCAAACGGTTGTACCTGTGCCTAGCAAAGGAATTTTCTAACGGCTTTACTTAGTTTTGTTTTCATTTGAAAGTATAATGGGTGTTAAAGGGAGTAAATCAGACAATTAACTTTAATTTTAAAATAATTAAGTTTCTTTTCAATTAGTTTTTATAATTTTCAATCTTTGCCTTTTCATTTACAATATTTCCTTATTTAAGTTTTTCAATATTTTAACATATTCAACAATTTCACTTTAACTATACACCCTTTATAGATAGCATAAATAAGATAATATGATAACAAAACTTAAAGTCTTAAAAACAAAGGCTATTTTTTGTAAAATAATAAAACTTAAAGTCTAAACAAATGTTATTCTTTGTAAAATAACAAAACTTAAAGTCTTATATAAATGCAAAAAGAAACTATTTATATATATTTTTTACAAATATATAACCCCACCTAACATTATATTCGATGAAGTTGTATTCTTTGTAAAATAACAAAACTTAAAGGCTTAAACAAATGATATTCTTTGTAAAATAACAAAACTTAAAATCTTAAACAAAGGCTATTCTTTGTAAACTAACAAAACTTAAAATCTTAAACAAATGCTATTTTTTTGTAAAACAACAAAACTTAAAGTCTTATAAACAAATGTTTTTTGTAAAATAACAAAACCTAAAGTCTTAAATAAATGCAAAGAAACTATTTATATACATTTTTTACAATTATATAACCCCACCTAACATTATATTTGGATGAAGTTGTATTCTTTGTAAAATAACAAAACTTAAAGGCTTAAACAAATGATATTCTTTGTAAAATAACAAAACTTAAAGTCTTATAAAGTATAAACAACTGCTCATATGAAACCAAAATTGTTGCTAGTGATAGGACGATATGGTTGACTGGCTTAATTAGGTCAATTTTGTCTTCGATCTTAAAGTAAGCTTCTTTTTATACATTTGGACCCACATTTTTCTTTTTGTAGTGCACTTTTACTTTTTCTGAATTTGATGTCCCAATGATATACAATTCGACTACACTACTTCAATTTGTTCACACACTTTATCTAGTGATTCCAAGTTTTTTAGTGTCTCAAACTCTCAATAGTTTTGTCCACACTTTATCTAGTGATTCCAAGTTTTGTATGAAATGTAAAATATGGTTCTAAAATAAAATGATTGCAATTATAAAGAGTTAATGATCCCAAATACATTTTAAGCATTAGAAGACTCGAGACGTTGAAGACGAGAAGCGTTAAAAAATTTATGGTTTTTGACGATTTATGGTTATGAGTAACTTATGCATTTTACTTTATATATTACAAGTTACATATTTGTCATCGTGAAAATATAATAGACCATTTAGTTTAAATATCTTCATATTTACACTAACAAATTAGTCAGTCCATTAGTAGGCGGAAATTGAGCTGATCATTTATTTAACTCAATCATTGTAAAATATTTTTTTTTGTTAATTTCTTTTCGTTATACTACGGTTAAAAATATATGTGCAGTTGATCACTTTTAGTTATGGTTACGTCACTATTCTTACATATTTTTTTCCTAAAAACCACTAAATTAGTTATTTCAACTGCTAATGTGTCGTAAAGAAACTTAGATATAATGAAACGGATTGAAAGTTGGCTTTAATCGAGTTGAATGCTTGAACATCTTCTAAATCGATTTGGTAGACGGTCATATTGTCATGTTAAGGGTTGTATTTCTTTAGATTTGGTGCATTTTGTTACGTATAGAGTAGGAATATAGCACTTTTAATTCTGAAATGTGTTTTAATTTACAAAGGGTTACCAAGTTAATTAAAAATAAAATGTCTTTTCAACCAAAATAATGGTGCCATGACAATTTTTTTGACTCTGGCAAATCAACTTGGCTTACCATCTTTAATCCTCTTGTAGCTATAGAGGTTCACATGCATTGACTTCGAGCTATTTAAAAAGTAGACGCTCTAAATTAGCTCGGCTCGCAATATCGAATTAAAACCCATATAAATCAAGAAAACAACAAAAAGTGAAACGTTTGAAGATGTTAGATAACGTTAACTTTGGTTATAGATAACGTCAAGCTTAAGGATTTGTTTATGTCCAACTGAAAATGTGAGATATATAATTGACTTAAAACATTCTAGAAAAAACTTATTTTACACTTGGGGTAAAAACAAAAACAAATCACGGAGTTGGTACCTAATTGCACGCCCATTTTCATGTACCCCCTCAATCTAAGGTAGCTTCACATGGCCATGAAGTAAACTATAAACTACAAAATCCTTTGTTTGAAGTGATTTATTTAGTAAACTTTAAAAAAATGTTTTAAGTAACGGGTATTATAAGTTTTCCATTATAGTAAAACAGCTAAACGAATAAGATTTTCTCTGTTCAGATTATTTAGTAAGAGTGAGTTTTGACTCAGATGTACATGGTTTAATTAGTGTACTCTCGTAACCGTTTCTGACTCATTCCCTTATCACACTATATGTGTATGTAGTGGGGTGAACATAAGGACTTATAGTGAAAATATTATGATTTAAGATCATTTGTGGACAAAAACTTTTTAGATACTAATGGATCAATCTTCACCCTCCATTTTTATTAGATTTAATTGATGAGATTAATCTCAATAATTAAAAAACCCACTTTCATTTTTTTTTCTCAAATATAAATATCTTTCAAACCGTTAATCGCCGAAAAAAATATACCATTTACGACGAACACTTAATTATCTTGCTATAGATAGGCACTTTGATATACTTTCGACAAATTTTTTTTTTCATGTTTTTCACTTTATTTTAAGTTTTTTTTCGTTTTTTTTACGTTACTGAAATTTGCATGAAAAATCATATATGATTTAACACTAATTTGAATACCACATGTGATATTAGTGTTAAATCATATATAATATGTATATCATATGTGATTTATCATATATGATTTAACACTAGTATCCATATGATATTACATATCATATGTGAGTTAACACTAATATCACATGTGATCTTCAAATTAGTGTTAAATCATATATGATATTTCATGTAAATTCCAGCTTCGAAGAAAAACGAAAAAAAGGAGAAAAAACGTGAAAAAAAACACAATTTTTTTTCTTTTTTCGAAAGTATATCAAAGTACCCGTCTATAGAAAGATAATTAAATGTTCGCCGCGATGGTGTAATTGTTTTTGCTTAACGATTAACGGTTTAAGAGATATTTAAATTATGAAAAATATGTAAAATAATAAAATGTTTTTAATCTCAGTCATTGATTTCTTTTTAGATGGATGGCGGAGATGAGTCCCTTTGTATATAAGAAAAGTTGGGTATGTAAAATAACTCTCCTCAAACATTATAATGTATAACCACTAAACCACCACCCTTATAGTAATAAGGTTTGGGTTTTTTTGGTTTTGGGTTTTTTTAGTTTCGAATTGAGCATTTCGGTTCAGTTTGTCAGTTTCTAGTGTTTTTTATACAACCCTAAATTGAAAGCCAAACATTCGAGTTTGAACTTCCACTTCTATACAAGAACATAGAAAAAATAAATTCAAACTATCTGTAAGGAATCTGGGCTCTTAAGGCCCACAAAGAAGTAGAATTGTTTAATTAGCCCATCCCGAGTTGGGCTTCACTTTATATTACACCCTACAAAGTTCCAATAAACAAGAACACTCTTTAAGGAAACACCTTATTTTTATTCTTAAATTTATGACCGAAAATGACATTTATTAATATTTGGGTATTACATTTACTTATCTTAATTCAGGTATTTTTTGTTTGAACACTAAAAGTTAGATGGAGGGAGTAAGATTCATGTGAAGTCATTTATCAAAAGGGTTTACTTGCAGGTTTTTCCATCATCCAGAAGAGAATGAAACCTGGCGAAAAAGAAATGAACACTTTGCTGAGGAACGAAGCATCAACAAATAGCAACGAACTTTTCCAAAGCTTTGTACTTGAACTATAAAAAATAGCATTAAATACAATGAAATTTCATAAATTGTTCTAATATTAACATTTAGATGTGTTGTAACATGTTAAAAAACAGTAACACTATCAGTTTTTTATGGTATGACAACACATTAAAAGGCATATTGAAACAATTTATGAAAATTCTTTGTAACATTTAATCATCCAAGAATGACTCCAACTTGAAATGAGTTCATCATAGCCAA
This sequence comes from Chrysanthemum makinoi, assembly GCA_910596185.1. Classification (NCBI taxonomy): domain Eukaryota; kingdom Viridiplantae; phylum Streptophyta; class Magnoliopsida; order Asterales; family Asteraceae; genus Chrysanthemum; species Chrysanthemum makinoi. The sequence continues at coordinate 320,207,261 of OU343220.1, read as the reverse complement.
TTTTAAAATGATGTTCGTTAAGTCTTAAATATGAAATTCTACACAGGTAAGATTATTCAACAAGTAACAATTGTGTGTCACGTAGGTATATAAATGGCTTAAGGAGTTATGACATTGACACTATTCTATCGTTTATAACTTCTTTAAACATTCAGTTAAGGTTTTCTATAAAGTTGGACATTTATCTTCTTTATGTATTTACATTAGCAAACATTTTAGAACAAATCAAATATTTAGCACGAGTAACCAACTCACTTAGCTTAGTTGGCCACTTGAGTTTTTTCTGGAGCTTGGGGAGGATTTTTATCAGGGTTCGAGTCTCGCAAGTGACAAAGAAAATTCGGATTTTCCTCTTACTGCGAAGCCGTGAGTTTTAAGGGTTTCCCTTTGCGGGTCTCTCCTAGTGGTTCGGGTCCCAGAGCCTGCCCGTTTGGATGGTTTAACTCGAGGGTCGGATTTCAAGTGTGATGCAATTCTAAATACTCCCTCCGTCCCATATTATAAGTCCATTTTGCTAATTTTTGTTGTCCCAAAATATTTGTCCATTTCATATCCCAACCAATCAAAAGAGACTTTAGTGGAGAGAAATGATATTTGATTGGTTAGTAGAGTAGTTAGTGGGAATTTATTAAACTTTGTGCAAAATAGAAGTGGACTTATAATTTGAGACGGAGGGAGTATATATATTTAATAGTTGATAAAAATTATATCAATAAAAAATATATTTAAAACTCAATTCATCTATATATTTTTCATCAATTATTATAATATTAAAAGTCAAAGTTAGATTTCAAAAAGTTAAAATAAATTTATATTTTAAATAAAAAAGAGAGAGTATTTAGCACGAGTAACTGTTACAGTACATTATTAGAATTCATAACTTATCTAACAAAAAATATGATTTTATTTTTAGCAAAAACAAAGATTACGATTGATCGCGACATTTCTTATGAATATTAACAAATGTTTGGCGCACATGTTTTTATATTTGGATATTTTTATATTTTTGTATTTTTAATGGTCACAATTTTTAATTTCACCAAACAAGTTTGTCAAAGCGGCATCTGCACCATCCTATTTGTAGTGACTACTACTAAAAATTATAAGACATGCTAAAATTTATAAATTCGTATCAACATCATCATATATTTGTAGTGAAATATTCTTTTGTTTTTGATACCGACATTTTGATAATGCCATTATACCGACTCAAACTTTCATGCTGGGATTAGTTACCAGTTCAAATTTGATGCAAATTTATATTTTTTTTGAGAATTAACTGAAATGTGTGTGTATCTATTAACAAGATTTTGGTTCACACGACCGGTTGCAACAAAGTCTTGTCAAAAAGCGTTTGTAGGCATTTTAGGGTTTTATTGGGTAACGAGGAGTTTCGAATTTCGTGATTTATTCCAACTAGTGAATAACTTGATTTATGATAATGAGGTCAATTATTTGCATTATCGAAGCATTTAATTTTGGATGTCGATGAGGATTGAATGGCATGGTCGGTTAGTATATATAGATATCTGCCTTTAATGGGAATATTGCAATAAAATGATCTATCACTTTCATTAAGTCAAACGGATAAACAAAACTGTTATTCCTTGTGTAGGTTAAAACTTAAGTGTTTTGCTAATATCTGTCGATTGGTCAAATAATTGAGCGCAATTAATGAAGACAAAATATTATTTTAAATCAAAAAATACATTTAAGACAAAATTACACGTTTGGTCCTTGTGGTTTACCTCAAATAACAGGTTTAATTCCTAAGTCGTTTTAATTACACCACACATACCTATTTTTGAAACATGTTGCCCATTTAGTCCTTATTATGAGAAATAGGGATTATCCGTGTAATAAAAAAAACTGCAAATAATTAAACAAATGATCCCTATTTTTTAAAATAGGGACTAAATGGGCAACAGGTTTCAAAAATAGGTATGTGTGGTGTAATTAAAACGACTTATGGACTAAACCTATTATTTGGGGTAAATCACAGGGACCAAACGTGTAATTTTTTCTACATTTAATGAACATTTATTTATCTCTAAAATTACCGTAATTGATCATCATTTTGATATTAATTAACTAAAACATTCTTTAGATTTATAGCTAAAAAAATGTCCAATGGGCAAACATAAGCAAAACCAAAACTTAATATCTAACTAAATTTGTGAAGTTGACCTAAGATACGAAGATATGTTTGTATACTTTTCTTTTTGCCTTCAAAGCTTTGGTAAGTATATTTTGTTTTTTAAAACTTTATTATGTTGCAATTAGCCTCGAAAAAGTATTCATATTATAAATTCAATTTTATAGTGTTAAATAGTCTTACTATCTAATAAAGCATGAAGATCTTCTATAAATAGTAATACTTAAAAATTCAGTTTGCTCATTATAGAAACATTTTAATAAAACACAATTTTTTAACATGAAAACACATTTTCTAACATTAACTTATAAGTCTTAAAGCTTAATGTACAAAATACAAAACAATATTAATGTGGTCAAGATATTTAATGCAGTCATTTAATTAACTGGTCAATAAATACAATTAATGCAGTTATTAAAACACCCATTACATAAGAAATACAAATTATTAAGCATATTGTACAATCAACTTAAACACAATTCATGCATTAAATGTCACTAATACAAATAATAAAGTACGTTATACAAATATTCAAGCCCGAACGGGCAACAAGCCAAATGGGCTCGAGCCCGAACGAGCGCGGGCCAACGGGCTCGAGCCGGAACGGGTACGAGCTAAACGAAACTCTTGATATCCGTAAATTTATTGTCAAAAGAACATAATAAACTAAAATACATGATTCACTGGAAAATTTTATTTCAGTGTACCCGCTGCCGCAACGCGCGGGTACCATGCTAGTATTTGTAATACGCAAACTGGTATGGCCAATGGTGGGGCTTAGGATTCTCTAGTGGATGTCTCAAGTTCAAATCTCACATGCCGCAACTTTCGGACCCACCCTCAGAAACATATTCATATTGAATTGACCTAGACATCAGGATCCCCAACGTAAAAAGTAAAATAATCCTAACTTCCTCCGGTTCACAAAGAAAATTGTACATTGTTTGATGCTAGTCTTTAAAGAATGATCAATCAACACCTACGCATGTACGGAGTTAGGGTTTCTCTGACGATTTAAACCTTTTGAAAAATATTTTGTAATATGCTCAAAGTTAATTTAAAGAGTGCAAAAAGCAAATAAATGCTATGATGATCAAAAGGCAAGAATATAAACATGTTATGGTCAAATGCATAAAAGCAATGATGTTGTAGAAGGGATATTTAGTGGAAAGGAGTGATTGACATTGAAAGAGGAAAAAAAGAATTGTTATTTAGTGAAAAAGAGTGTTACTATGAGTCATTTTGGAGTCAAAATTAGTTTTACCTGAAATGATGTATACTAATATTGTGAATTTGTGATTGTTGATACTATAAATCACATACTATTGAAGTAAATTAATGAACAATATAGCGAAATATGGTTTATTAGTTGATGATGTAAGAAATGTACAAGCGGGGTAAAATAGTAATCGGACACTAGTCTTTAATGTTGAATAATGAAACCCGTCGGTTGTTATCTTTCATTAATCATATATTTATATTTTATAGTGCTAATACATAAAACCCTAGAAGCCATAAACCCACACATCAGGCTTGGGCCTATTTATTATTCATCTAATACCCTCCCGCAATCCGAGCGACGAAATCGCGAAAGCTCGGATTGAAATACAAACGAGAAACATAAATTATTAAAAAACAAAAATAAAACTAAAGATAGTTACTTGATGAATAATCAAGACTTTGATAGGTAGCCAATCGCGTAATCCGTAAAACATGATTTGGTTTATGAATGACTGCTTGTTCTTGCGGACTTGCGCCCTTATGACTACGATTGCGATTCCGGTATGCTTTTCTTCGAATTTATTTACGGGCCACGGCCACATCTCGTCAAACACTTGCTGCAGTTTTTTTTTTTAGCACGAATAAACGACGGTGGCTAGGGTTTAACAGGGCGACATTGAGGCGGCGGCTAAGGTGGCCAACCACGTCCAAGGATCAGACCTAGAGCTGTGATACCATGTTGAATAATGAAACCCGTCGGTTGTTATCTTTCATTAATCGTATATTTATAGTGCTAATACATAAAACTCTAGAAGCCATAAACTCACACATCGGGCTTGGGCCTATTTATTATTCATCTAATATTTAAAACTTACAAGATTTGTTTAGCTTAATCCAAACTCAAATTTACTCTCATTAGCGGGGTAAAAGTTCCTTCTTAAGCATACGCGAACAATCATATATTAATAAGGTTAAGTATTTGATTGATCGAACAATCATCAAATGATCTAGTAAGTTACCTAACATTTTCACAAGAAGTTTAGAGTTCAAACATCATTAGATACACATTTGTGGATGCTAGAAAAAATGTGAAAAACAATCACTGAATACCTCGGTCAGGCCGCATTTATATCCGATTAAAAGAATTGCTAGAAGACCTTTTTCGTTTACTGGTTTACGTCCTTGATCGACAATGGTATATTTTTTACAGCAAGTCGGACAAGGAATTTATGCTTATCAGGAATAACATATTTTACAATGCCAATTTGACAAAGAATATATGCTTAATGAAAAGAAAAAGTGTCTTTGCATTTTATATTAATATATTGGGGTTTTCTATCTTGTGCCATAGGGGCACATGATAAGCACGGAAAAAGTACATAAAAAGTACTTAAGGCCCCACAAAAAAGGACAAAGTCACTTATAAAAAATGTATTTTTGGTAGGTCTTTAAGTACTTTTTGTGTACTTTTTCTCTTCTTATCATGTGCCCCTATGGCACAAGATAGAAAAACCCTAATATATTATAGCCAACAGTCCAAACACTAACCAAAGGTTAAAAATATACTTTATCAAAGAATCTAGACATATTTTATAGTGGGGATTTTCTATCATATGCCATAGTGTCATAGGTTAATCCTCAATTAATGCTAAGAATATTCTTCTTCCAACTAGTACTACTCATTAATGGCGTTTATTTTTTTTTTCTTCCACTTTTGCCCTTACCTTTTAACAAATATTATAATTCAATATTTCTATCACTAATTGAAATCAACTTTTTGCTAAAATGTTGAAATCGTAACAAAATCATTTCAAAGTTCCCTCTAAGAGCACTCCCAACGGTAACGCCGTAACGGCGTTAAACGAGAAAAACGGCGCATTTACGGGGCAAGTATTACCTGGGACCTCAAGCAAAAGAGAAAAACGGAGCCCGCAAGGTTGCCAAAGCAAGGCTATAGGGAGGCGCAAAAAAAAAAAAAAAAAAAAAATTTCAAAAAATTTACACTTTCTACCCTTAAAACGGCTACTAGCCGTTATTTTCAAAAAAAAAATTTCAAATACCACCCTAAACGGCTACTAGCCGTTATTTTTCAAAAATTTTCAAAAACCTTTTTTACCACTATAAATACCCAATTAAAACACCATTTCTTTTCACACTTCCACTACTAAATCCTCTCCATTCTCTCAATCTTTCAACTTCTATTAACTGCAAAAAAAAACAATGTCGGGAGGCAACGATGATACTTTCTACAATCTTCTTGCTAGTGGGTGGAATCCCTCAAACCTGGGTTCATCATCTAACCCAACGGCCTTCATCTTCAATCCCCAACCCACTAGGCTTATCGAGCAAAGAAATGTATCAACAACATCAAGCATTTCAGATTGGCAACAACAAAACCAACAAAACACCTTAAACTCTAACTTTCAAAACCTACAATTCACACAACAATCACAACAATCACAAACTGAAACACATGATTTTGCTGACACACCCACGCCTCCTCCAAAAAAAGGAAAAGGTCGCATTAAGCGAAAAGCAAAGAAATCCAAAGACCCCGAGCCCGAACCAGTTGATTCTGATGAAGGCGAAGTTGTTGTTCACTCACGCTTGACTCCAGCCAGAGGAAGCATTACTTGCAAGATGTTACATAGCTGTTTCTGAGGATCCGAAAGTTGGAAAGTGCCAACCCAAGGATACGTTTTGGTATCGGGTGCGAAATGAGTTCAATAGAAACAACTTTCAACGGCGCAACAAGGACATGCTGTCAAGCAAGTGGAAAACTTTGAACGGCATATGCACAAAGTTCAACTTTCATTACAACCGTTCGAAACGTGATCAACGAAGCGGGAAAGTGAGTCGGATGTGATGCAACGGGCAAAGCAATGGTATCGTGAGGAAACCAAGGGATCAGCTTTTGGCCTCGAAGACGCTTGGGAGGTTTTGCGTCATTATAAGAAATGGAGCACGCCGGAACCGGTCGATTTAACCGGCGAAGTCCCAAGCCAAACAAACGAGGATTTGTTTGGTCAAGATGAACAACCTCGCCCCATGGGAAAGAAACGTGCTAGTAAGAAACCAAGATCCGAGACTACAACAAGTACCGGGGAACAAGCACCTGGAGGAACGAGCTCGTCACTTATTTCATCGAAACTATGGCAAACGAGTTTCGATGAAACGAAGTCTCCGGCGGCGTATCGGCCGCAGAAAAAGATCTGACAATAACCCGGTTGGAAGAAATAAAGTTTTTGATGACGCTTTCGCGGGGCAAGATCCAATGGTCGTGCAGTGGATCAATGACGAAAAAGATCGAATCATCGCAAAATATAACTTGAAACCTCGTCAATAGATCGTATTCTCGTCATTTCCTTTAATTTGTTGTAATGTTTTATTTCGTTGTATGGTTTTTTTTATTTCGTTGTATTTTTTTTTATTTCGTTGTATTTTTTTAGTCTCGTATTGTAATATGTTTTAAGTTTTAATGAAATGTTTGTTTTAGTTTAAAAAATGAAGTGTTTGATTTAGTTTAGGGGTTGAAATTGAAAATATGAAATATTAGTGGTGTTATGGTGTTATTGGGATGTTATTGTTGTGGGTGTTTTTTGAGGATGTTAATGTTAAATGGTAAAGCTGATGTGGCGCTGACGTGGACGGTGTTATTGGTGTTATGGTGTTATTGTTGGGAGTGCTCTAATGATTCCCTCCATTTTTTTAATTGTTTTCCCTCTAAAGATTCCCTCCAATTTTTATTTTTTAGGTAATATAATATCACTACATTCACAATATATATACATTGTGATTATGTCACTGATTTGTTTAAAGAAAGCAAAAGGTAGTATACTTTTACTATGTTAGTAACTTAGACTTTTAGGTAAAAATATATGACAATTTCATGATTTTGTTTATTTTTTCTTTGTAGATGGTTGAAAGATTTTCTTTTGATTTAAATGAAGTACCCATAGATGAAGTTGTTTTCGAGGAAGAGGGCCTAACCGAAAAAGAAAATGTTGACGAACCTTTTGTTGGTCAATGTTTTCTTAGTGAAGAAGAGGCTTTGCCTTTCACTAAACATGCATTTTGTATATGGCATATCACTAGTAAATTTAGTGGTTGGTTTGTTTCAATATTAAGAGGCGAGTATTCAAGTTGGTGCTCCGAATTCTACGAGTTATATAAGTTAGATACGGTTGAAGAATTTGAACACAAATGGCCTTTAGTTATTGAAAAGTACAACTTATATGAGAATAAGCATGTTGTTGGATTGTATAAGATTAAGTAATTTTGGGTGCCCGCATATCTTCGCGACTTCTTTTTTGGTGGTATGACAACAACGGGAAGATCGGAAAGCATTAATGCGTTTATAAAAAGATTTATATCTTCTCGTACATGTTTAAGTCAATTCATTAAGCAAGTAAGTGATCACATCTATTTAACTATGGTCTTATATTCTATGTTTCTTGACAGCTAACTTATTTTTATGTAATAATATTTTAGGTTGATCTTGCAATTGAAGATGTTGAGCAAAAACAAATGCATGATACTGTGTTTGAGGTCACTTTCTCCGTTAGAAGAACAAGGTCGTCGATTGTTTACTCCATTTGCATTCAAAAAGTTTCAAGAGGAGTTTGGAAAAGCAATTCAATATTCGGTTAAGGAAGAAAAACAAGGCTTCATTGAGGTTAAGCATCATAAAGGGAGTCGATTGCACAAGGTAAATTGGGATGAAAAAGTGGCCAAGTGTAGTTGCAAATATTTTGAATTTATTGGGATACTTTGTCGTCATATTTTAAGTGTGCTCGTCCATAAGGATTGCTTTGAAATTCCGTCTACTTATTGGTCTCCCCGGTGGTGTCGACAAGAGGTTGAACATGATAAAATCTCTATTTCACATCAACAAGAAAGTAGTGCAAAGAACAATTTCTTTGGACAATGTTGCTCCACGTTCGATTGATTTGGTTCAATGTCCACCTAAATCGACACCGAAAGGAGCACCCAAGAAATATCGATTTAAACCGCAAAAGGAATTGACAAAACAACTAAAGCGTTGTCAATTGTGCAAGGGTGTTGGTCACAACATTAGTACATGCCCGAAAAAAGAAAAGTTGGATGGTCACGTTATTGTCCAAAGCTGCTACGAATAGAAAGAAATCTATCCAAAGTGAAGATTTGAATCCTGTTTTTTGTTTAAAGTGCTAGAACTTTATTTTCAATGTCTTTTTTTCCTACTGATATGAACAACATGCAAGTTAATATATTGCTTAGTTCGTAATTCCTACATCAGTTATATGATTTGTCCTTTTAATCACAATATATATATATTGTGAATGTAGTGATATTATATTACCGTAAAAAATAAAAATTGGAGGGAATCTTTAGAGGGAAAGCAATTAAAAAAAATGGAGGGAATCATTAGAGGGAACTTTGAGATGATTTTGTTACGATTTCAACATTTTAGCAAAAAGTTGATTTCAATTAGTGATAGAAATATTGAATTATAATATTTGTTAAAAGGTAAGGGCAAAAGTGGAAGAAAAAAAAATAAACGCCATTAATGAGTAGTACTAGTTGGAAGAAGAATATTCTTAGCATTAATTGAGGATTAACCTATGCCACTATGGCATATGATAGAAAATCCCTTTTATAGTGTATCTACCCATAAAGCTAGATGTGCTTAAACTTTTCTTCACGTCTATCTCATTAATCTCATCGTTAGTTTTTCATCACAACATATAACCGATCACCCAAACATCACTACATACAGTACTCCACATACACCCTCTCCCAATCACCCACACTAGGGATGAACATTTCGACCCGAATCCCGAACCAACCGAACCGCACTGAATCAGACGAAACCGCATCGAACCGACCGAAACCGTACCAATTCCCGATATACGGTACGGTACCGGGGCTACGAAATAAGGTGAAAAATCGACCACTAATTCGCACGGGACCGTACCAAATCGGAAATTTCCGAAAAAACGGGAAAACCCGATTTCCGGTACCGTATCCGAATCCCATTGTACGGTACCGGTACCACTAATTTATGCTCGGGAAAAAATCGGTTCCACTAATTCGGTACGGAACCTGTACCGTGCTCATCCCTAACCCACACACCATAGCTAGTAGCTAGAACTCAGAGTAATGATTAATAGACTTGTTAAATCGAAATTGTGGAAAACTAGAAAGGGGGGTTGAATAGTTTTGCCGATTTTAAGTTGATTTCAAAAACTTTAGATTCGATATTATGTGAAATCGTATGGATGTTGAGAACGTATAGATCTAATGATAATGCAAGCAAATAAATAAAGTTAAGGGATAGAAAAGACACAACCGATTTATAGTGGTTCGGCTACAAGGTCACCTTCCTTGCCCTACTCCACTCCCCGAGTCACCTACTCGAGAGTTCAAGCACTATGTCAACAAACTCCTTCACTTGGCGGAGAAGCCTTCACTACGTTGCTTACACTTTTCCTACAAAGCTAGATACCGAGTCCGTAGCACGGTGGACCAAACCAACACAACTATTACACAACAAATATGTGAAATATCAAATACAAGATCTTCGCTACAGAAATCTTGCGGAGTGACAAATCAATCAAGGACCCCTTGTTTGGATGACTTGTAGAATGCTCGTGATCTCGCCTTAGAGAAGGACCTATATGAGGATCACAAATAGAAAGAAAGAAGAACAACTCTCTAGATCAAGTGATCAATATGTTAGATGAGAATGAGAGTGTATGAGAGATTTAGTAAGAAGAGGGGTGAGTTAGAATGAAGAAATGACTTTCTATTTATAGGCAAATTTCTCCTCTGTTCCACGGATCCCACGGATCCCTCCCACTTGGGATCCGTCTAGTGTAATCCTAGGGATCCGTGGTACGCTCCTCTTTGCCCATGGGTTTTTTGGTTATGGGTAATGGGTTATGGGTTGGTTCATGAGTTTTCTTTAGATTCAATGTATCTAAGTATACATTGTATCTAGCCAACTTGGGTATGGGTTATGATCCATGGGTTATGATTTTTACCCATCCTAATAAACTATTACAACAAATGCTTAATTATTACATTTTTGTATTTAAATGGCTATATGTAAATGCTTTACAAAAATAACATGTATCATTATAATTATACTTAAGATAACATTACATTTGTTATCAACAAAATACAAAGAGATCGCAAAATATTAATAAACGTTTTTACGGTTTATTTGTATTAACAGAAATGATAATGATAATAGGTATAATTCATTAAGGGTGCGTTTGGTATCTCACTATGGGAATGAAACTATAACTATGAAAGTGATTAAAAGTGTTTGTTTAAGATGAGGGGGCCCATCACTATGGTAATGAATGATAGATATAATTCATACTCTATATACATCAAAAGAGTTAGGAATGGATCTTTCATAGGTGAGGGACCCACCAAACCTATCAAACTCATACCCATTGTCATTTATGACCGCATACAAACGCACCCCCAGCGTATGTGACATTCACATTTTACTCGTTCTTCATCTTAGCTTTTTCTCATCGTCACGACATCTTCTTATTAGCCCTAGAAGTTATGCTTTATGAAAAGCAACAACGAGATTACAAGTCTCTAAGACTACATATAATGGTCGTCAAACTCAACACCTCCACACCATTAAACTAACAACCAAACAATCGTAGTGTGATCATCAAACCAAACATGAAAATGTGTCCCACTTTAATTTATAGAGTAAATTGCAAAAATCGTCCTTGTGGTATGGCCAAATCGCACGTTTCGTCCTTGTGGTTCATTAAGTGCAAAGATGATACGTTGACTGCACTGTTACGAGCACTTTTAGTCCTTTGACCTAACTGTCGTTAAATGGACTCCGTTAGTAGTTACACTTTAGCCATTTTGGCTAACCACCGTTGCAGCAACCATCCTTAAACCACAAGGACGATTTTTGCAATTTTTTTTTGTCTAAGTAAAAAAAAAAAAATCTTTTTTTCGAATTTTTTTTTTGAATATTTATTTTCAAAAAAGTTTTTTATATAAAAATGTTTTATATAAAAGCGTTTTATAAAAAAGTTTTTACATAAAAATGTCTTTTTATATAACGTTTTTGCATAAAAAGCTTTTATATAAAGCTTTTTTATATAAAAAAATTAAAAAAGTTTTTTTATATAAAAACGTTTCATATAAAACAACATTTATATAAAAACTTTTTTATATAAAATTGCAAAAATCGGACAAAAACGTAATTTATAAAACGTAGTTTTTATATAAAAATGTTGTTTTATATGAAATGTTTTATATAAAAAAGTTATGTATGAAAACGTTTTATATATAATTTTTTTTATATAAAAATGTTTTATAAAAAAGTTTTTATATAAAAATGTTGTTTTATATGAAACGTTTTTCTTACGTTTTTTTAAATGTTGTTTTAAAAACGTTTTTCTTACGTATTTTTTACGAAAATGTTTTTCATATAAAAATGTTTTAAAAAAAAGTTTTTATATAAAAATGTTGTTTTATATGAACCGTTTTTATCAATGTTGCAAAAATCGGTCAACTCGGTCGATTAATCGTTAATCGGCCGAGTACCTTGTCGATTTTTGAAAATCGGTCGAAAAATCGGCCTAGGAAAAAATTGACACTAAGCAGTCAAAAAATGGGCCAAATCGGTCAAAAATCGGCCGAATCGGGCAAATCGGTCATTTAAAAAAAAAATTTAGGCATTTTACTTAATTTGGGGATCGTATATTTCGCTTATAACGCACTATGGGCTTCATAATCAGAATTGGAGCATTTTATTGAGGTTTGGAAATATAGCAGGCTTGGAATCGGTTAAGATTTTTAGTTTGGTCTCCAGAAATACCAAAAATTGCAGGAAATGCCAATCCGATTAATCACCGATTAATCCCGACTTGACCGATTACTCGCTGCAGGGTGGCGACCGCCCGACTACCGATTCACGATTTTTGCAACATTGGTTTTTATATAAAAAAGTTATATATAAAAATGTTTTATAAAAACTTTTTTTATATAAAAAACTTTTTAAATTTTTTTATATAAAAACATTTTTATATAAAAAAGCTTTTTATAAAAACTTTTTATATAAAAATGTTTTATATAAAAAAACATTTTTATATAAAAACTCTTTTATAAAACGTTTTTATATAAAACATTTTTATAAAAAAACATTTTCGAAAAAAATATTCAAAAAAAACCGGAGGCAAAGTTTTTTTCAAAAGAAAAACGAAAAAATAAATTGCAAAAATCGTCCTTGTGGTTTAAGGATGGGTGCTGCAAAGGTGGTTAGCCAAGAGGGCTAAAGTGTAACTACTAACGGAGTCCATTTAACGGCAGTTAAGTCAAAGGACCTAAAGTGCACGTAACAGTGCAGTCAACGTACCATCTTTGCACTTAATGAACCACAAGGACGAAACGTGCAATTTGGTCATACCACAAGGACGGTTTTTGCAATTTACTCTTTAAACATACTTTAGAATACTAGCAGGGTACACGCGCGCTGCGGCGACGGTTACCCTGTAATTAAACGTTTTAGCAAACAATTTCTTTCGATTATACGTTTCGTATGATAATAAATTTATGGATGTCGATAAATTTAGGATGTAATAGCTTTAATCATAGCAACCCATTTCATATAGTAATAGTAGGATAACCACGCGATGTTGCGACAATATAAATGCGGCAGTCCTTAATATTATGGGGGTAAAAGATCATAGTGGTTAACATTGGCTTTTAGTCGCAAGAAGGTAGGAGATGGTATGATATGCTTCATTAAATTTGTACGATAAATATCTACACATCACTAAGTGTGATGGAGCTTTGCTTGATTTACATTATATTGTTTGTTTATTGTGTCAAGTAGGTTGTTTGGTTTGTACAATGTGTTTTGTTAATTGTATTTTTCATGGATGGGTGTTTTAAAGAACGCTATTAATTGTAAGTGTTGATCAGTCAATAGAGTATGTGTTAGTGCATCAATTAATTGTGCACATTGCATTAGTAGTTGTATTCTTTAATTAAATTGAATTTTTATTTTTTATTTTGAAAAAAGGACTTCTAATAATAGCAAGTGTGTAAGCTAAAAATTTATAAAACTTCTAAAAATAAAAATTCTAAATACATTATAAAGTAGTATAGATACCACTTAAATGGTATACACCACCAAACAAATGCTAAAACGTCACCAATGCGCGTGATGGTGTAAAAAGGGTGTAACAAAAACCGCGCACCAAAAATGTAATAATAATTATTACCTTTTTATATTAATTAAATCTTTATCACGAACAAAATAATAATTATTACCTTTTTCATATTAATTAAATATCTTGTTAAATATTAATTAAATCTCTATCACGAACAAAATAATAATTATTACGTTTTCATATTAATTAAATCTCTTGTTAAATATTAATTAAATCTCTATCACGAACAAAATAACAATTATTACCTTTTCATATTAATTAAATATTTAAATCTCTTATGGAATATTAATTAAATCTCTATCACAAACAAAATAATAATTAATTATTTCCTTTTCATATTAATATGAAAAAGAATATTTCCTTTTCATATTAATTAAATCTCTATCAGAAACAAAACAACAAATCTAGTTGGGTCCGTTATTGGCTTTCGCCACAAAGTTAGGTAGACAATTTTGATGTATCTTTGTTTAAAATATTACAATAAGGGTCCCTTGGCTACAAAAAATATCCAATTTTGACCATCGGTTTTCAAATGATTATATGTTTTCTTAAGACATGCCATAGTACTTTGAAAGTGACAAAATTACATTAATCGAAAAAAAGAAAATTTTAATTACGAAGAAACCGCACTTGGGTCAGTTTGATGACATAAACTCCGCTAGCACATAAAGTCGGGTAATCACTAGCATTTCACGGTTATGAATTATACAATCGCGCAAGAGACTTCAAATTGTAATAGCTCATGTGATAGCTTTTAGATGAAAAAATAATCTTTTGTCACAGCCAATTAATCATTCTATCAAGTTTGATAACCAAATGTATGTAAAAAACAAATAATCATATATTCTACCTTTCTCATATCTCGCTTTGACGAGAATGGGTATTGTAAGCTTTTACATTACATACTTTTTTGACAACAAAATTTAGCTTTTGATTTTTATTATACGCTCGTAATGAAGCATTAACGTATTTTTTAATGTTCAGGATTATATACGTGTATTACACTTATAGATGTCAAACTCATTTATAAAACTAAACACCACTTACAACTAGGGGTGAGCATTATAGTCTATTGATCGGACCAAATTGAAAGGTTCGAATCGAAACGGACTGAACCGGTCCAAACCGAACGTATATAGGTCCGATCCTCGATCCATCATTTCGGATCATTTTCAGTCTTCGGTCTGGTTCGGTTTCCTATTATGCTTTGTTGGACTAGAGTGGATTGACGGAACATTTGAGTCCGATCTTTGGTCAGGAGTTTTAGACCAAATCAATTTTTGATCCTGTCCAATTCAGTCTGATTTTCAGACCGTGATCAATCCTACATACAACACCTACCAGATTACTACAACAAAACTTGTAGCCACCGCTAGTTTTGCTAAAGACGACCCTATCCGAACAATATTCATATATACAAGGGCCAAAATAGAAAGTTACAACAACCAGATATAATAGTTGTAATCAAATACTACTACTAATCAAAGCCGTTAATAGATACAGTCACTCATTCTGTGAACAAGCTATTTAAACACGTTAATCACACCTGCAAAACTACTCGACAACATGATTACAAACACACACTAAAAACACACACACACACACACAGATCTTCAACGCCGATGACGTCACTGCATATTAATAAGCCACTAGGTAACCAAATTATCTTATTTATAATCATTGCATTTGCAGATTTTATGTTCGTTTTAGGGTTTCAGTTGCACATTTTTTATATAATAAAGTATGAGACTGATGAAGAATATTAGTTTAAGCTTATTTTTGTGCTTACGAACTTATTTGATTTTGGGCTTATTTAGAGCTTATGGGCTTATATAAGCTCATACTTAATGGTAATTTTAGTGTTGTCAACTATTTTAGGTGATTGTGTTTTACTTGAGACCAACGGCTTTTATACAAGCTTAGCTTAAGACGAGTTAGGAGGTGCAGAGTGCACACTCGTTATTATAATAGTTAGCTTGATACCGGCACAACAAAGACGCGGGGGTCAAGGGGCAATTTTCTGAATTTCTATAAATCTGATTTTCAATCTTTACTCGGAACTTAGATTTCATAAGCACAAATTTCTCGTGCCTTAGTTGACATAAGCGTATAGGGTTGAAATACTTTAATCTGAAAGTGATTACACGATTACCATTCACACACCAATATATTTCCCTACAATACTTAAGAAAATTAGCTGAAAATTGAGCTTATGAAATATAAGCCGAAACAAATAAGCTCATAAGCCCAAAAAATAAGCTTAAACAAACACCCCCTTAGTTTTTTATTACGGGGTGTTTGTTTTTTTGCTTACGAGTTTATGCGATTTCAGCTTATGGCAATGTTTCGGGAAGAGCTTATGTGAGCTTATAAGAGGTTGAGCTTTTAAGATAATCTAGCTTATAAATTAAGTTTCGTTTGTCAAATACACTTATGGAATGGAAGCTTTTACAACGTATAAGCTTTCATAAGCTCAAGCTAATGAAAATGAGCTTTTAGAAGCTTGTAATTAGTTAAATATCCTTGAAACTTTAGCTTATATAACTTTATTATTATATCATTATAAGCTTTTATAAGCCATAAATTTCAAATAAGCTGGAATAATGAGCTTAAGCTGAAATCATATAAGCTCATAAGCCCAAAAGTAAACAAACAGTTACTTGCTAGATTTTTGCACTCGATCACTTTTAGTCCTTATTCCGCCACTAAATCTGTTAACTGTTTACATTTTGCAGGAGGATGCATATGTGAAGATGAGTGTGATTTGAAATCACCAAACGATCAAAGAATGATACTAGTTTTATTGAATTTAGTGTGTGTCATTATATTTTACACGTTTTTGTTAGTTTTTTATATGAAAAGATATGGAGTTAGTGAGAGTAGGCATAGGAGAAGTGACTGGATTAATGTATCAGTTGCGGTATGTTGTATTGTGACTGGTGGTGTGTGTTTATGGGAGATGATTGGTGGAAGTAGGAGTTACGGTTGTTTGGATTGGGTGAGGGACGTTGGTGGAGTAGTTGTGTGGGTGACGTTGGCGGTTTCGGTGCTTGTGGAACGGTGGAATTTGGTTAAAATTTTGAGTTCTGTTTGGTGGGTGTTGGTGTTTTTGCTTATGTCTGTGATAGGAATCGAGAAGTTAGTTGAGAAAGACGGGATGTTAGCGTTGGAATATGTCGAATGGGTTGTTAGTTTCTTGCTTTTGATATGTGCTTTGAGAAATGTCAAAGAGTTTGTTACTAAACGGGCAGACGAGACCTTATTAGATCCACTATTGGTTAATGGAACCGATGTAGGGAACACAAGTGAAATAGAAGAGCCTAGTTTTTTCAGTAAATTGGTGTTTTCTTGGGTAAATCCTTTAATTTCTTTAGGTTATAGAAAACCTTTAGTTCTTGACGACATACCCTCTTTAGCAACTAAAGACCAAGCTCGTGTAGCATATGAGCAGTTTAAAATGGCATGGGACTTACTTCAAAGCGAGAAGACTTCAAACGATGTTAAACTTGTTGGCAGGGCGTTACGACGAGTATATGGTAAGGAAATGGTAGTGGTAGGAATCTATGCCTTGGTTAGGACTATTGCCGTCGTAGTTGCCCCATTGTTACTCTTTGCATTCGTTAACTATTCCAATAGCGAGATAAAAAATGTACGCCATGGACTTGCTTTAGTAGGGTGCTTAGTTGTCGTCAAGGTAGTTGAATCTTTGTCTCAAAGACATTTTTTCTTTGATGCAAAAAGATTAGGCATGAGGATGAGATCGGCTTTAATGGTGGCAGTATATCAGAAACAACTTAAGCTATCTAGTTTAGGGAGAAAACGACATTCTACAGGTGAGATTGTAAACTATATTGCTGTCGATGCTTACAGAATGGGTGAATTGCCTATGTGGGTTCATATTTCGTGGACTTCTTTCGTTCAGTTATTTCTAGCCATTGGTGTTATGTTCTATGTAGTAGGAGTTGGTGTTCTTCCGGGGTTAATCCCTCTTGTTGCGTGTGGGCTTCTTAATGTGCCATTTGCAATAGCACTTCAAAAATGTCAGTTACAATTTATGAGCGCTCAAGACAAGAGACTAAGGTCCACTTCTGAGATCTTAAATAATATGAAGATCATCAAGTTACAGTCGTGGGAGGAGAAGTATAAGGAATTCATCGAGTCTTGTAGAGAAAACGAATTCAAATGGCTAAGCGAGTCCCAGTATCAAAAGGCTTACGGCTCTATTTTATACTGGATGTCACCGACAATAATTTCTTCAGTTGTGCTTTTTGGGTGTGCATTTTTCGAGAGTGCTCCATTAAACGCTGCCACAATTTTCACGATTTTGGCAACGTTAAGAACAATGTCTGAGCCAGTCAAATACTTTCCTCAGGCTCTTTCAATATTGATCCAGACTAAAGTCTCATTTGATAGGATCAATTCGTTCCTGGTTGAGAATGAACTTAAAACCGAGGAGATGATGGAAAATAGAGAACAAAGCGATTCAGGTCCCTGTATCAGAATACAGCATGGCGATTTCAGTTGGGATCCCGAATCACCTCTTCCGACTCTCAAGGGCATAAATATAGAAGTTAACAAAGGTCAGAAAGTCGTGATCTGTGGGCCCGTTGGTGCTGGAAAATCATCACTATTATATGCTATACTCCAAGAAATTACCCGAACCTCAGGAACTGTGAGTCTACAAACTTCCTTCTTAATTTCGCAATCTTAATATATTTCTAAAGCTTATTGTTATTGTTTATGTGCTTGCATATAGGTGGATGTTTCAGGATCAATTGCTTACGTTAGTCAAGCTTCATGGATTCAAAGTGGGACGGTTCGGGACAACATACTCTATGGAAAGCCAATGGACACAATCAGATACGAGAATGCCACAAAATCATGTGCTTTGGACAAGGATATCAATGATTTTAACCATGGTGATTTAACAGAAATAGGTCAAAGGGGACTTAATATGAGCGGTGGTCAAAAGCAGAGGATTCAACTCGCTAGAGCAGTATATAATGATGCTGACATATATCTTCTTGACGACCCTTTTAGTGCTGTAGATGCACATACTGCAGCAACTCTCTTTAATGTTAGATACTTTCAATTCAGTTGTTTTCCATTACGTTTCTTTGTTGGTAAATTAAAGTTAGATTATTTAACTTTCAGGATTGTGTAATGACTGCTTTAAGGGAGAAGACGGTTATTCTCGTCACTCATCAAGTGGAGTTCCTCTCGGAGGTTGACAATATTCTGGTAATGAGAGGGTAATCGAACCCATTTTTCACACTTTTAATGCGTTACACGTAGGATTCTAGAATATTAGGGTCTTATACCATTCTGTTATTGACTGAAGGTGATGGAAGATGGTCAAATTACTCAATCAGGAAAGTACAATGATCTCATAATGGCAGGCACAGCTTTTGAGCAGCTTGTGAATGCTCACAAAAACGTGATAAATGATTTGGAGTCATCTTATGAAAAGAAAAACAGTCGCATAAAAGAAACAAATAAGCTAAACTATAAAAAGGAAAGTATTGAGGAGATATCAAAAACATCTGTACAGTTGACTGACGAAGAAGAGAAGCCAATTGGTGATGTTGGGTGGAAGCCTTTCTTGGATTACATTGTTATCTCAAAAGGTCATGGTTTCTTCTTTGCGAGTGTGTTAAGTCAGATAGGTTTTTCTGCTCTTCAGGCTGCAGCCAGTTATTGGCTAGCTTTTGCCGTTAAAACTCCTAAATATACCAGCGTCACATTAGTCGGTGTTTATGCATTGATTTCAACTGCAAGTGCCTTTTTTGTTTCTTCGAGATCTATATTCACTACCCTTTTGGGATTAAAAGCCTCTAAAGCGTTCTTCTCAAAGTTCACCGAGTCAATTTTCAGCGCACCTATGCTATTTTTCGACTCTACACCAGTTGGAAGGATTCTAACACGAGTAAGTTTTTTTTTCTTAATGTATAATGAACAGACAGATATAACGAGATGCTTATATCTATTATTGCTCTTGTAGGCTTCAACAGATTTGAGTGTATTGGACTTTGACATACCCCTTGCATTTGGTTTTGCGGCGACTTCTGCTATTGAACTGGTCACAATACTTATCGTCATGGCATCAGTAACATGGCAAGTCCTCATTGTTGGCATAGTTGCTACGATAGCTACAAAGTATTTTCAGGTGAATTTAGCTCTTTACTTTTCCGGATTTTGCTTAAAGGGGCAAAACTGAGCGGGTCAGGCGGGTTGGGTAATGGTTTAAAGCGAAAATATATGATATGAGGGACATGTAACACTTTTTCTCTGAACTTCCTATAAATATATAAAGTCAAATAAGTATTACCCAATAATATTTATTTTTCAAAGAGAAATGTTGAGGTTTTATGCTTTTTAGATACACTTTGGAAGAGGTTTGACCCATTTGATTGTTCTCTTTTAGCTAAACTTATTCATATCTTATTCATTTGACCCTTATACATATAACCCATGTTAATATTCCAGCTTCTTCTTGTGTGCAGGG
Source organism: Chrysanthemum makinoi (assembly GCA_910596185.1). Lineage (NCBI taxonomy): Eukaryota > Viridiplantae > Streptophyta > Magnoliopsida > Asterales > Asteraceae > Chrysanthemum > Chrysanthemum makinoi. Next base: position 320,187,175 of record OU343220.1, on the reverse strand, counting down.
TTATTATCAACCATCCGCGAGGGAACTTATAAGAATCAATGGTACTACAAAAGCACCTGTGGTAAATTATGCTTCCGAAACATCACTTGGAGTAGCCACGATAAGAGCATTTAAACAGGAAAAAATGTTTTTCAAAAATTACCTAAAGCTAGTAGATATAGATGCACGTGCCTTCGTATTCACAAACGCAACCTTGGAGTGGTTGGTTTTGAGAGCCGAAGCGCTTCAAAATCTGACACTATTTACAGCTGCTTTCTTTCTGGTTTTACTTCCAAATGGTTATATTCCTCCAGGTATGCATCTTTCTGTTTCCTATTAATAGTTGTCATAAGTTTCGAATGTATAGTAACTTATTAGAAGAATTTCACACTTCTGTAGGCTTAGTCGGACTTTCACTTTCATATGCACTAGCGCTGACGAATGCCCAGGTGTTCTTGACGCGATGGTATTGTAGCCTAGCCAATTACGTCATTTCAGTAGAACGGATTAAACAATATATGCACATTCCACCAGAGCCTCCAGCAGTTGTGGAGAACAATAGGCCTCCATCTTCTTGGCCTTCTAAGGGTAGAATTGAGCTCAAGGATGTCAAGGTAAACTAATCATTTCAGGTCACTTAGAGGTGACAAATTTCGACCTGTCACTAAGTCAAACATGTTGAAATTCGCCAGTTTTTCCAACTTTAATGTGTCTAGCCTCATAAATGCTTTTTATCGAAAAATTTAGAATTATTAGTGTTTGGTAATCATCGTAATTATTAACACATGTCAACCCCTACTAGTAAATGGTCCGTTTTAACCCCTAAAGTAAATGGCTGACCCGGCACAATCAGGTCCATGTCTACCCCAACTAATAAATGGCCCGTTTCAACCCAAACCCATTTAATACTAATACATGTAAATGGTCCTACTAGTAAATGGCCCGTTTAATATTATTAGTGTTTGGTGATCATCATAATTATTAATACATGTCAACCCCTACTAGTAAATGGCCGACCCGGCACAGTCTGTTCCATGTCAACCCCTACTAGTAAATGGCCCGTTTCAACACAAACCCATTTACCTGTTGCCCAACCTGCATGACCCACCCATATTGCCAGCTCTAAAAAAGTAACATGAAAATGCTTGTTGTGTCCTGCACTTCGGCAGTCCCATTTCTACTTAACCCTCAAATTTGTTAATATGATTTTGGATGCATGTTTCAGATTAGGTACCGTCTGAATGCTCCATTAGTTCTTAAAGGAATCACTTGCACATTCAAAGAGGGGACTCGAGTAGGCATTGTTGGGAGGACAGGAAGCGGCAAAACAACGCTTATAACTGCACTTTTTCGTTTAGTAGAACCTGCTAGTGGAAGTATTCATATCGATGGTCTGGACATTTGCTCCATAGGCCTAAAGGACCTCAGGATGAAACTAAGTGTCATACCTCAAGAACCGACCCTTTTTAAGGGCAGTATACGAACAAACTTGGACCCTCTAGGACTTCACTCTGACGATGAAATATGGCAGGTAAGAGAATGTAATATACTGCAGTAATTTCATTCTGTTTCAAAAGAAGTGGTATACCTTGACCTGTATATAGTTGCAGTCAGAGATGTCAATTCTGACCATTTGTGTAAAAATGGGTCAATTTGGATCGATGTCTCTATCTCTAACAGGTCAAATGGGTCAATCTAAAAGTTTTCATGTAGGAGCGGAGCTACTATTGCAGCATTTATTCAACCAATTAAATCAAATTTACGATTATAAAACTTACTCGTATCTTCTGTTTCCTATGGAGTTCGTGTCACTTTCCTAAAAATCCTTATCATGTTGACTGATCCGTGCAGGCATTGGAGAAATGCCAGCTTAAAAGTACCATTAGCAGTCTCCCACTTGGTTTAGATGCTTCTGGTGAGTATCACACTATCATTAGAAAATTCCAGCTAATTCTTAATTGAACTATATTTACGCCAAAATTTGGAGTATGCTACAAAATCTAGTCTTTAATATCTGTGTCTATCTTAAAAATAGTGAGTGATGAAGGGGAGAATTGGAGTATGGGTCAAAGACAACTTTTTTGTCTTGGAAGAGTATTGCTGAGACGAAACAAGATTCTAATTCTGGATGAAGCAACTGCCTCCATTGATTCAGACACGGATGCCACTGTACAAAAGATTATAAGACAAGAGTTCTCAAGCTGCACTGTTGTAACTGTGGCTCACAGAATTCCAACCGTTATAGACAGTGACATGGTCATGGTCCTCTCTTCTGGTACGTTCTTCTCACCCATAAATATAAACTAGGCCTATGATACTATAATACGCAGTAGTGTATAAGCATTTAGTTCAGGGTGAAAAAGACGTCCATGAGAAAATTGCTTATATGATTTGTGTTATTTCGCATGCAGGTAATATGATGGAATATGATGAGCCATCAAAGCTGATGGAGTCGGATTCCTATTTCTCAAAGCTTGTTACCGAGTACTGGTCCAGCTGCAAGAGTAGCTCCGCTCCTACATGAAAACTTTTTTAGGAGTTGGAACAAGGGTACCCTATGAGTTGAAACTGGTGAAACTCAAACTCGAGACATCCTTCGGAGAATCCCAAACATTGTATGTTACTGGTAATTTCCACTCATTTTTTTTTAGCAGAAGTAAAATTTTCACAATTTGTTATAAATAAAAATGTATGTATGTACATATATACACATGTATGTATGTGTATATAGTAATATACTGTATAGCTATTTTATTATTCTTTTACACATTGAATTTTGTATCACATTATATAACAATAATAAATTTTACTTTGGTTTAGCAGAACCACACCTGTCTTTTGTATAGCCATTTTCATATTACTTTGTGCAACTTTCAAGTTAGGAATCTTTAACATCCGGGTGTTATGATCACTAAACCCACCAACTTCACGCCAGTGTCATATCACCATTCAATACAGTATCAAACCCACTACCAAACAAGTGTTGTGATCACTACCAAACCAAAAATATCTCATTTTATATAATCATAACTCACAATATACCTCGCATACACACAAAAAAAGGGTGCATCAGTTAGGTGGTCTGCACCACCAAACCAATACAAAATTTTGAAAATTGCACGTGATAATTGGTGATGTTTATGAGAATCCCGCGTGAAGGTTAAAGGTGGTGGTGGTCCTTTATTCCATTTAACAAAATCTTAATGAAATTGATACTTATTCCATCAAATTGTGGTTTGTTAAGTTAATTATTGTACGAGTAGTTTTTTTAATGGAATGAAAGGATTGTATTTGAACTTTTATTATGGTTTCAAAGTAAATCGATGATAATAAAGAGACGATTTGTCATTTTGTAAAAACTGTTTATAAGACCAATATTCTATTAAAAAAGTTGAAGGATTACGTTTGTCTCCTAGTAATAATCTAATATGCCTTTTCTATGGTTCTCGCATATTCTTAAGTCATATTCGTTTTTGTTTGTTTCTAACGAGAATCAAATATTTATTCGGCCGGTTTTCAGTCCAGGTTCACGCTTATTAACTATAGTTCTACACTAATATTACCGATCTTATAATATAATCTAGTGTTTTGCTAATGACAGGCCTAAAAGTTGTGATAAACATGGTTTTTCTTTATTATGTGATCACCATGAATGGTATGATTGCAAAATCTAATTTTGATTGCCTAAATTAGAACTTCAAATTCTGTAAGAAGTACTTTTGCATACTCTATAATCATACAATCAAAACATCAGAAGCTAGAGATTAGTGGTGGTGCCATGGGTATAAATTTTCCATGGTATTTATAACCAAAATCATTAACAAGGTACGCTAGTGGTAAGACATCACGATGTTTTTAAAAGAGATCTTAGCTCACTAGTAGCACATCTCGAGGATTGTCAGGAGAAATGTTCTCGGATACTCCGATTAGATCGTGTACATATGAATTAAAAACTCGTCTTTCTCAGATACCCCGACCAAACTATGTACATATGAATTCAAAACTTGTCTTTTTTAATAAACTGAAAAACAAAAACTTCGAAAACCTCATCCTTTTAGTAATTACAAAAGCCACAAGTAACAAATATTGAGATAGCTTTTATGTGATGAGTTTGAAATAAGTCTCGAGGTTCATTGAACTAGTAGTAAGAGACGTAACAAAATCAAAGAATGAAAAAGTATAACATATAGGGCATGTTTGGCGTAATAGGCTGAAGCTAGGGTTAAGGCTGAGCTGAGACTTATATTATAAGTGAAAAGCTGAATTTTATATATTTATAAAGCTGTTTGATAAATTATTTGAGCTGAATCTTATTAATGTAAAATTTTATAAAAATACATCAAATTAAATTCACATGTATTTTCAACTTTTACGTGATAATTAATTATATATTTTAAAAAATATTTTAGGTAATTTAACTAACTACAAACCCTTATAAACCTTTTCTATAGGCTTAGGCTTATAAAAACTTATGACTTACTACCTCCGTCCCAAAATGATTGTCCTCATTTGACTTTTTAAAGTCTTAATTTCTCAACTTTGATTCTTAATATTTTTGTATGTGTTATATAATACTTGATAAAAATTACACCAATGAAAAACCATTATATAACCAATTCATTCATAAATTTTGCATCAATTATTATATAACACAAACAAAAATATATAAGACCAAAGTTAAAAAATTAAGACTTTGAAAAGTCAAATAAGGACAATTAATTTGAGACGGAGAAAATATTTTATAAGCCATAAGTTTCTATAAAATTATGTAACAAACGAGATTTCTTTTATTAGCCATCTTATATTATAAAAACACAAACCCGACAAGCCATAAAGTCTTGTGTCAAAGATAGCCAACATAAAAAAAAGGGCACTTCAACTTGATCACCATTCGCCTCGTACAAACACCATGCCAATACAACAAAACCCACCCGCCACGTCCCCACAACACCACCACCCAACCACCAACGGAACCACCACCACCACCGTCACATCCAACGGCACCCCAACAACCGAATCCCCAGACTGGGTCTGGGCCCAAATAAAAGCCGAGGCACGTCGAGACGCAGAATCCGAACCAGCGCTCGCCTCCTACCTCTACTCCACCATCATCTCCCACTCCTCACTCACCCGCTCCCTCTCCTTCCACTTAGGCAACAAGCTCTGCTCCTCCACCCTCCTCTCCACCCTCCTCTACGACCTTTTCCTCAACACCTTCTCTTCAGACGAGTCGCTCCTCAGCGCGACCGTGCAGGATTTGCGCGCTGCTAGAGCGCGTGATCCTGCATGTATTTCTTTCGCGCATTGTTTGTTGAATTATAAAGGGTTTTTGGCTATCCAAGCGCATCGTGTCGCGCATAGGCTTTGGGCTTTGAATAGGAAGCCCATTGCTCTTGCGCTGCATTCGCGGGTGGCCGATGTTTTTTCGGTTGATATTCATCCTGCTGCCAGGGTTGGGAAAGGTATATGTTAAATATTTTTTACTAGGTTTGTTTGGCGAAAATAGCAATATGTGATTTGTTTTATAAAAGTGTTTGGTAAGACAGCTGTAACCAGGAGGGGGCAGGGTGGGCACGTGCCCTCGCGAAAAAAATTGTAGTGTAAACTTTTTAAAATATCATGATATTTTTTCATTTTGCCCCCTCACGAACCAAATTGGAGTGTAGTTTCTAAAAGTTATCAAAGTTTGTGCTGCCCCTCATCTAGCTCCGCATATATAACTAAGTTTGAGAAATGAATTAAAAAGAGCATTAGAAATTATAAAGCTCATTTTAACGCGTTAGGAAAAGTAACGTTGATATTCTATTGAAACAATGTTTGTAGCCCCCTAAATGTTCCGCACCAAACATACCCTACATCCTACCTCTTACCCATAGGCGGAGGCGGAGACAGGAGGGGGCAGGGTAGGCACGTACCGAAAAAAATTGTAGTGTACATTTTTTATAATATCTGGCTGTTTTTGTAATTTGCCCCCTAACGAACCGATTTGTAGTGTAGTTTTTAGAAATGGTTTCCCCTCCTATAACTTTCTTACCCCACCTGTGCTCTTACCTCCCCATACTACGTTGTGCCAGGATTAGATATTGTTGTTGTTGTTATTTGGTGAAAATTAGTAGACATTTATTATTTTTGTGTGATTGTTTAAATAAGCTGGTGTTTGGGTAAGATTATCAGTTTATCACAAAAGCTTAGTGCCTTTTGAAAAAGTTTCTATAAATGGCTTTTGCTAAGAAAAGTTCCTTTTTAGTTTTTAGTAACTTATGCTAAGCACTTGTTAAATGTTAATTGATGTTAAAGTAAGTATATTGTATTTATAAAATACAATATGCCATTAAGCGCCTTAAAAAACCTTCGCCAAATATCCAAGGGCGCACCCAAGGGAGTTCCCCGTGATTATTTGATTACCATATGGCTTTTTGTTGCGTATTGTAATTTTTTGTCAAAAATCTCAATTTCTTGGAAATGAACTAGGTCCCAAAATTGTGTCACATGCCTTGTTTAGTTAGTCCTTTGAACATTGTCTTATCGTAGAAAGATATGTGAACATGGTCACTTATAGACGTTAGGTCCCCCACAGCAAATATCCCTAAGTCACTCGAAGCATATAAGCTGCAAGAAGCCGTTAAGCGCCTTCAAATGGCTTTTGCAAAATAAGTTCTTTTTTGTTACTAATTAGTGATCTTTTATAGTAGACATTACTTCGTACTTAAGGTGCAATTTGAAAAATGGAGTCAGTATGTAGTAGTAACATAGTTTCATTATTGTTTCATTTTGGTGTGTCATTTAGGGGTGGCCAGCGAAGGGTCGGAAACGGTCGCGGGATTAACCCGCTGAGGCCACGTACATTCGAGTCAAAAGGCTCGCTCTCCCCGGGTAACCTGAATTGGGAAAAACCTCATCCATTTACCTGTTTGTAAATTTAGGTGATTGTTTTGGTTAACGGGGTGTTTGGGTAAAGATTAGCGTATGCTTTTTGCGAAAAAAATATCTGCAAAGGGCTTTAGCAAAAAGCTCATTTTTAGCCTCTAGTAAACCATAACAAATGTTTGAGTTAGTTTTTAGAAGTATATAACAAGCCATTGCGTGCCTTAAATAAGCTTAGCCAATATATCTTAGATCACCCAAAAAGTATAGTTACAAAATACACTCAAAAAAATTACAGATTTTGATCCAAAAAAAAAAAAAATTACACTCAAAAGTTTTGATATTGTTTCGTTCTTGTGGAAATTCTATAAAACGGTTATGAAACTTGGTTACTCATTAGTGACTTTATATGCTCAAAATTACACAGTGTAGTACTTAAAATGCAACTTGAAAACAGAAGTTAGCAAGTAGAAACTTAGTTTCATTTTGGCTAGTTATGTTTATTGGATTCTAAAAAGACCGTAACAACTTAGATAGAAATTTGAGTGGTTTTTGGTCCTTTTGGAAATGATAAACTTGGTTTTTGGTACATGTAATGTGATCTATAAGCTTTGTTCACTGTGTTAAATAAGTCCAATAGTGACGAAAGACTTAGTCGCTAATACATATCAAGTGACTAATTGAACAAGATAAAGACAGTCTATGATAGACGTTGGATGTAAATTAGTATAGGATTATATCTTGTAAAAGTTAGAAGTAAAAACTAATAGTCATGCAGATTCATATTGAATTGTGAGTTTGTGACTAACTATGCATATCTTTTATATGATAGGTATTCTGTTAGATCACGCAACAGGCGTGGTGATTGGTGAAACTGCGGTTGTTGGGAATAATGTTTCAATATTGCATCACGTGACATTAGGTGGGACTGGGAAAGTAGGTGGAGATAGGCATCCAAAGATTGGTGATGGTGTTTTGATAGGTGCTGGTGCGACAGTGTTAGGGAATGTGAAGATTGGTGAAGGGGCAAAGATTGGGGCGGGATCGTTGGTTATGATTGATGTCCCTGCTTGGACTACAGCAGTTGGGAATCCTGCGAGATTGGTTGGGGGGAAAGAGCAGCCCAAGGTTCATGAAGACGTGCCTGGTGAAACAATGGACCATACGTCGTTTATCTATGTAATTTGAAGGCAATGGTAAGATAGTGATCTCTGGTATGTTTGAGATCACTGTAATTTGGTAATAGTAGTTTATAGTGTGGATTTTAACACGGTTTGATGGTGGCTATAGGAATCATCATCAAACTTTTAGCAATAATGTCTTTTGACTTGTATAAGCCGAGCTGAGACTCGTGCTTGATGCCTTGAGTTGAGTATTAGTTTTTCAAGTGTAGGCTGGCGTCTTGATTCAGCTCATGACCTACGTGTAGTTTAGATAATTTAGCTCTAGGTCTGCGTGCAGCTTGAGCTTGTAGTTGTTTGGGCCTGAGTATGTTTCAAAGAGCTAGTATGGTAGAAAAATGTGAGCTTGAAGTATGCGTTAGAAACACGGTTAACTCATAGATCAGTATATGTACTACAGTACTAGAAATTTGTTCAATAAAAGGTTGTTTTTAATGTTCAAAAGGCTTGATGTGGATTTATGTCGTTTGTATTGACATGAACTTGACATTTTATTTGTTTGAAATGACCAGCAAGTGATATCTCAACTGAGAACCAGCATTGCTCTTTGACTCTATTAAGTTAGTATTTACTATTCGAAGTTATATATATGGCTCCATGACTTCAAAGTATGTCCGCTTTCGCATATCAATCTCCGAACTTTGAAAAAATATTGATAGGAAACTGCATATTTAGGACTTAGATTAAATTCGTTCAAGGGATGAACTGCTTTCCCTTAAAGGTGGAAGTGATTGAAATAGAAGACTAACTTCTATAGTAAATGAAATTTACAGTTTACCAAAAAGGACTTTGGCCCTAGTAGTATGTGACTGTACTCCTCAACCATGAGGTTAGTTATAGATTTAAGTCGCATCTGTTTTTCTGACGGATGGAGTAGCACACTAGTATAGAAAACATAGAAGCTTACAAACTAACCTGGCCCAATCCGACCCATCCCATTTCGACACATGCTAAAATTTGTTCATTTGACCTCCAACCAAAGTACATGTGCCAACTCGACAAGGTATATTGACACCATAGAACATTATCGTTGGTTCGCAATGCTCCATTAATGATCTATTAAACTGCAGACTATTATATGTTGCAGTTATCACAGGTTAATGGAAAATTAAAGGATGTATCATGTAAAACGCAAAGATTTTAATCATATCTATGCTCCCATGTAAAACTAGAGAGTGAGCATGTTACAAAAGCATATGCATCGAACTAGAGGTAATTCCTCACAACAAACATCTCAGTAGTGTGGATACCATAGAGTAAGCATACGCCACTTGCAGGATAGTAGTATATATACAGATGAATATAATGGCTTCAAATCCATAATCAAGGTCGCTGTAATAGGTGATATCCACTCCTAACAGGATCCTGTAGTTGAAATGAAAAGAGCAGTCAGTAGTGTATAACCACACATCATTTGAAACCTACCAATATTTGGGGGTTGTTTGGTTATGATGAAATGGGCCTGACAGTTTGGGATCATGTTTGTTTTTAAGGATATGGATCTGATACCCATAAATTACGCATCCACCATACACACTTACATGGATGGGCTTTAAAATCCATACCCATTATTCTTCAGTCATTCCCCTCCTATCTCAAACCCTTACCCATACTCCCTTAGTGATTCCTTGGTGCAAACCAAACGCCCCTTAACGAACATAAAAGAGAAGCTTTTTATATATGTTTTTTGCTTTGCATACCAAGGACATGTAAATTTCTTAAAGAATGAAACAGGCAATGTGAAAAGTTGACACACCTAGCGTGATTTTTTTAGGCGTTTGGGAGGCCTCATTGCTTCTTTCCTCGAGTCTGCTACAACTTTCATATCTGCATAGGGCTGCAACAATTTTTAAAGGACCATAAATAATGATTATTGATACAAAAAAATTTGGTATGAAACAAGTTCAGGTAAGCTATATATGATAACATCAATAGTCTACATTCCTAATAAGAAAAGCAAATGATTACAGATGGAGTCAAGTACAGTCAAGACTCAAGACCGGCCCACAAGTAAAGGTCCATAGAGGACTCCATTTGAATCACATAGCAGTGTCGCTTTACTGATTGATGGTTTTGAATCACATATCTAATGGCATGGATCAGGGCTATCTATAATTTGTGTTTTTTAGATCACAAAGATGGGTTCTGAGATTATTTGTTTTTCCACTTATCATATAGAAATTAACCATCACAATTTATAAGTGGAGAGGAGACGGGCCCCCTCATTGGTGAGCAGTTTAGTCGTATTTGTGAGGTCGCATTTGACACAAGTCACTTTTACTAATCGATGAGTAAACTAACCTAGACACTTCGTTTCTCGAAGGAGAAAAGAAGAAATCATATATTCATACAAACTCTTAATCACCGATGATATGATTGCCCTGTTGTAGTTGAACTCAAACTGGTCTTCACTAAATAAATATGCACACCGCAAGTACACCCACCTAGGTACAAATGAAGGTAATCATGTCAAGACCAATGAATTTCCTATATATATTAGAACCTTCACAAGAAAGTTATCATGAAAATGTCGCAAACGAGTAATAGAATTTACCCGGTGTCCTACCGATGCAAGCTATCAAAATTCCCTTACCATACACGTTCCAACATATTAGAACTTGGAACTATAACTACATAATGCATATGTGCTATCAGTTCACTTTTGTAAAATGTATTTTAACAAATAAGAAGAGCATTGGCTTTTCTCATGCAATGTAAGTCATACAAACTAGCATGTTCGTTCTAAGCATGTCTAAAGCACCAGAAATTATACAGACTGGAAAGTACCGAAGTAATCCAGTATAGGAAGTTTAGTTTAAATTAACTCCATATACCAAATTACCCTCTGTATGATTTACGATCTGCTAAATATCACAGTCTGCAAGTTTGAGAGTTAGAAAGTCAAATGAATAGAGGATTAAAGATACGTGTATGTCATCCAGCTATCATATATCCTGTGCACGTAATATATGCCTTAAGGAATTCAAGTTATGTTATGTCTTTACTCAGATTACTTTACTTTCGACATTTTCTGCACCATAATATGTCAAATACTGTTTCTCCTGTATTTATTCTCTTTTTATTTCAACTATCTTTTGTTTCTAATGGTAATGTAGCTTTGGTTATGTTCCATTGCTTCAGATTTCAACATTCTAGTATGTCATTATAGAATTTTTCAGTTATTTTGCCTAAACTTAAGAGCTGCATGCCGAATTCATTAAATGTGTTTTTTTCAAAATATAATATTGTTCATTAATAAAAGCAATGTGCACCACACCTACATTATGCCCATTTCTATGGACTGTGGCACACGCGATAACTACCACGATAAATTCTGCTTCACGATCTCATCCTTAGATCTTATATAGTTATATGGACCATGATCGGTTATAATTTTGAACTAATTTTGCTGAATTATCTATCGACAATATACGTAAATGCAATAGATACTATCAAACATATACTACTGTAGGCATCACACAATTATATCAGAGATTACTAAACCATAATAAAACTGAGCAGCCATACTTATAAATATTGACCAAAGACTGATAATTAACAAAACAAAAAATGTTCTGGCTTCTTCAATGAAGCAGAAGACCATGCAAAATTTTATCTTACTTAAATTACATATAACCATGCACATACCTCTTCGCATTTTCTTTGGAGTTCTAAAAGCTCTTGGCAATAAGCAAGACACTCAGCATGGTACACAGCAGCCAAATCTTTAATCAAAGCTTTCCTTTTGATGATACCAATCGCTTCACAATAACAATAATGAAGGAAAGCGTTATTATTTTAAACGCCACATTAGAAAGTTATGCAGTAGCCTTTTGGAAAAGACAGCAATTCTCATAGGCAAAAATAAACATAACAGATTGCGCGTACACATTGTAATTTGATAACTCCTTGTATATTAAAAAAAAAAATTGAAAATATTAATTGTGCTTGCAAAATCCTGGAAAACTTTCTAGTCAAGCAGCACGAAGAACCCACCCTATAAAAAAGTTGTTGCACAGTAAGGTAGGGGTGAGCATTATAGAACGTGGACCGGACCGAACATATTTCGGTCTCGGTCCACTCCTTTTCCTCATTTTGGTCTTCGGTCCGGTCCAGTTCAACCGACTATTATGCTTTGTTGGACCGGAACTAGACTTAACATTTCGGTCCGGACCAAATCGGTTTTCGGTCCAAAACTGTGAATTGTCTCTAAGAAAAACACAGATAATCAGTTTACTCATAAGGTTTGCCAAACACGCTTTCTTGCATTCACAAACACAATAATTACATAATCTCCTCCAAAACACCGTATGTTCGAATGAAGCTAATTATTTCCAAAAGTGATTATTCATATCGTCACAATGACATATAATACAGTCTAAGGTTAGTTTTTATGGTCTTATTAAAATCTCGAAAACCTACTTTTTTTAGCTTATGAGCATATCAGTATTAGCCATAAGCTGAAGCTCATAAGCCCAAAAAGGTGAGGTTTTCTCGAGATTAATAAGACCATAAAAAAAGCTAACCCCCCTTAGACTGTTTTCGGCATCCAACAGAATAATCTAACAATCATTATATCCAAATTAAGTAACATTTAAATAAAAAGTAAGAATTGTGAAAAATTAGGGCTTACTTCTGCTTGGATCGAAACGACGTTTAGGAACGTCGTTCGGTGGTTCAGACGGTGGCTGGAGATTGGAGGCAGGTGGTGGAGATGACGGTTTGTCAGTCATCTGGTGGCCAAGATGTTGATCGCTTTCTTTCTTTTTTGGTGGACATGTGTTATTGTTATATAAAAGGGTTTATAAAAGGGAGGAGTGATGTGTGGTATCGAACCCGGACCTCTATCTTTCAAAATCAGCACCTTTATATCACGCTAGATTTCGATTACTTATAAATGTTTATACTATTAAGTATTAACTTCATATAGAACATTGGAGAAAGTCATAAGGTCCAAACCTTTTTTTTCAAATAGATTTTCTTGGGTGGAAAATTAAAAAGAATATTAATTAAATTGAACCGGCCGGTTCAACCGGAAACCAATTTCGTTGGTTCCACTGGAAAAATCCGGGAACCTGAAAAACCGGTTGGGTTTTTAAAAACACTGGTTAATTGAGATAATTTGTAATATGTTAGAACGAGATTATATTCAGCGTTAGTTAAAAAAGTATAACCTCTCACAAAATTAGGATGAAACACTTTACTTTAATAATCAACAAAAATACACTAACTTTCATTCCATTTCTTTTTCTTTTTCTCCTTAAGTGCTGCTCGAGATTCGAGAATACAACTTCTTTTTTTCTTTTTTCTTCTCTTTCATTTTCTTCCTTAACTCTAACTCGAGAAAACGGGGGTAAAAAAATAGAGCAAAAGTGAGGTTGGAGGATAGACATAAGTTTGACATGAAGGAGCTTTTGTTTATCGAGCACATGATCTTTTATAGGAACACGTGAAGATCTAGATTTATATTTGATGGGTAAAGTGTTTTAGGTGACTACATAAATCACATCTCTTTCATATCTTACTCTAACGATATATGATATTGTTGTATATGTTGTCAAAAACTTTAAACATATATATGTCGATAAAACTTATCCAAGTTTGTCTAATGGTAGTAAGTGTGCTTTGTTAAGTCAACTTTACAAACTCAGCCCGAGACTTTGAAGATAGTACAAACCTATGTTCTACCGAAACTCCATTGGGGTGACGTCTCCCATACGTGAAATATTTTGGAAACGCGAAACACCTGGAAACGTCTCAGAAACATTTCTGGAAAGTAGGAAACGTTTCACGTTATTTGGAAACGTATTAGAAACATTTATGGGCTATTTAAAAGCGTTTCTACTATTAAAAACGTATATTTAAGCTCAATTGAAGGCCAATCGTTTAAGAGTCCATTTTAAACATCAACAAATTAACAAGCTTTATTAGTAAATGAATCTCATTTCAAATGCACATCTAACTATCTTATAAAACACAAAGGACTTTTCTATCAATAAATGTCTTAAAATTAAGCAATCCAACTAATAAAGCAAAATGTACAAGTAAATTAAACACAATTTTGAAACATTAAATATCTCTAAAAATTAATTTTCTAACATTAAACACACTAAATATCAAAAGTTTAAAATTAAGACAAACAACATATAAAGCATTTGGTACAAATTAATTAAACACATATATCAAAATCTTAAAATTAAAAATACAACATTAAAGAAACTAATTAATATTATTTTTAAAGCACCCTTTAATAAATAAAAAAATACATGTTATTAAAAGTGTTTGGTATGATATATACATGTAACTATATTTGTAAAAATGAAGTAAAAACAATCCTCCCTCACGCTCCCTCGCCTTCCACTTAGGCAACAAGCTCTGCTCCTCCACTCTCCTCTCCACCCTCCTCTACGACCTTTTCCTCAACACTTTCTCTTCAGACGAAGCTCCTCGCTCCTCGGCCAGGACCGGGCAGGATTTACGCCCGCTAGAGTGCGTGATCCTGCATGTATTTCTTTCGCGCATTGTTTGTTGAATTATAAAGGGTTTTTGGCTATTCAAGCGCATCGTGTCGCGCATAGGCTTTGGGATTTGAATAGGAAGCCCATTGCTCTTATGCCGCATTCGCGGGTGGTCGATGTTTTTCGGTGGATATTCATCCTGCTGCCAGGGTTGGGAAAGGTATATGTTAAATATTTCTTTTTTTACGGTGGGTATGTTTGGCGAAACTAGCTGTATGTGTATGTGTATCTGTTTTGTTTTATAAAAGTGTTTGGTATGATATATACATGTAACTATATTTGTGAAATGAAGTAAAAAGAGCGTCCTCCCTCCCTCACGCGCTCTCTCTCCTTCCACTTAGGCAACAAGCTCTGCTCCTCCACTCTCCTCTCCACCCTCCTCTACGACCTCTTCCTCAACACGCTCGTCGACACGAAGTCAGCCGCCCAGCGCACTGCAAGATTACGCGACTGTTAGAGCGCGTGATCCTGCATGTATTTCTTTCGCGCATTGTTTGTTGAATTATAAGGGGTTCTTGGCTATTCAGCATCGTGTCGCCGCATAGGTCGTGGGCTTTGAATAGAAGCCCATTGCTCTTCTGCATTCAGCGTGGCCGATGTTTTTCGGTGGATATTCATCCTGCCGCCGTGGTTGGGAAAGGTATATGTTAAATATTTCTTGCTTTTACAGTGGGTATGTTTGCGCTAAACTAGTTTGTATGTATGTGTATCTGTTTTGTTTTATAAAAGTGTTTGGTATGATATATACATGTAACTATATTTGTGAAATGAAGTAAAAGAGCGCCCTCCCTCATGCGCTCCCTCCTTCCACTTAGGCAACAAGCTCGCCCTCCACTCTCCTCTCCACCCTCCTCTACGACCTCTTCCTCAACACGTTCTCGTCGACACGAGTCAGCCGCTCAGCACGCGGGTAAGATTTACACGCTGTTAGAGCGCGTGATCCTGCATGTATTTCTTTCGCGCATTGTTTGTTGAATTATAAGGGGTTCTTGGCTATTCAGCATCGTGTCGCAAGATAGGTGGGCTTTGAATAGAAGCCCATTGCTCTTTTGCGTGCATTCGCTGGGTGGCCGATGTTTTTTCGGTTGATATTCATCCTGCTGCTAGGGTTGGGAAAGGTATATGTATATATTTTTTACTGGTATGTTTGGCGAAGTAAGCGTAATGCTTTGTTTTATAAAAATGTTTGGTAAGGTAGTCAAGTAAATTTTGGTGTGTGAAATGATGTGAAATGAGCGTTAGGAATTTTAAAGCTCGTTTTAGCAAAGATTAGAAAAAGTAGCGTTGATATTATAATTAAGTAAGGTTTGTAGTCCCTAAATGTTCCACGCCAAAAATACCCTACATCCTACCTCTTACCCATAGGCGGAGACAGAGGGGGGGCATGGTGGAGATGTGCCTCTAAGAAAAAAAAAAAATTGTAGTGTAAAATTTTAAAATATCTTGCTTTGTAATTTGCCCCTAACTAACCTGATTTGTAGTGTAGTTTCTAAAATTATCAAAGTTTCCCATCAACCATAACTTTCTGGCTGCCTCTCCACCTTCTTATATGCCCGGCAAGATTGGATATTGTTGTTGTTATTTGGTGAAAATTAGTAGAGTAGATAGTTATCAAATTATTGTGATTGTTTAGTTAAGGGGGTGTTTAGGTAAGATAATTATCACAAAAGCTTATTGCCTTTTGTAAAAGTTTCTAGAAATGGCTTTTCCTAAGAAAAGTTCTTTATTAGCCTTTAGTAACTTATACTAAGCACTTGTTAAATGTTAATTGATGTTAAAGTAAGTTTATTAAGCGCCTTAAATAACCTTAGCCAAATATCCAAGGGCGGACCCAAGGGGATTCCCGTGAACCACATGGCTTTTTGTTGCTTATTGTAATTATTTGTCAAAAATCTTGATTTCTCGGAATTGAACTAGGTCCCAAAATTTTGTGTTACATGCCTTGTTTAGTTAGTCCATTGTACATTGTATTATCGTAAAAAAAATTGTGAACATGGTTACTTATAGACCTTAGGTCCGCCACTGCAAATGTCCCCCCGTCACTCAAAGAATATAAGCTGCAAGAAGCCGTTAAGCGCCTTCAAATGGCTTTTGCTTAATAAGTTCTTTTTTGCTACCAATTAGTGATCTTTTATAGTAGACATTACTTGGTATTTAATGTGCAACTTGAAAAACGGAGTCGGTATGTAGTAGTAACATAGTTTCATTATTGTTTCATTTTGGTGTGTCATTTAGGGGTGGCTAGGGAAGGGTGGGAAACAGTCCCGGGATTAACCCACTGAGCTCGCGTACATTCGAGTCAAAAGGCTCGCTCTCCTTGGGTAACCTGAATTGGGAAAAACCTCATCCATTTACCCGTTTGTAAATTTGGGTGATTGTTTTAGTTAAGGGGGTGTTTGGGTAAGATTAGCGTATGCTTTTGCGAAAACAATATCTGCTAAGAGCTTTAGCAAAAAGCTCATTTTTAGCCTCCAGTAACCCGTAACAAATGTTTGAGTTAGTTTTTAGAAACAAGCCATTGGGTGCCTTAAATAAGCTTAGCCAAAATATCTTAGATCACTCAAAAAGTATAACTGAATGAAACGGTTATGAAACTTGGTTACTCATTAGTGACTTGATGCTCAGAATTACAGTGTAGTACTTAAAGTGCAACTTGAAAACAGAAGTTAGCAAGTGGCAACTTAGTTTCATTTTGGCCAGTTATGTTTATTGGATTCTAAAAAGACTGTAACAACTTAGAAATTTGAGTGGTTTTGGTTTTTGGAAATGATAAACATGGTTACATTTTTAGTAACATTTCTCGAACAAGGTAGTTTACTGATGTACATGCAATGTGATCTATAAACTTTGTTCATTGTGTTAAATAAGTCCAATAGTGACGAAAGAATTAGTCTCTAATACATATCAAGTGACTAATTGAACAAGATAAAGAAAGTCTATGATAGACGTTGGATGTAAATTAGTAGAGGATTATATCTTGGAAAAGTTAGAAGTAAAAACTAATAGTCTTGCAGATTCATATTGAATTGTGAGTTTGTGACTAACTATGTATATCTTTTATGTGATAGGTATTCTGTTAGATCACGCAACAGGTGTGGTGATTGGTGAAACTGCGGTAGTTGGGAATAATGTTTCAATATTGCATCACGTGACGTTAGGTGGGACCGGGAAGGTAGGTGGAGATAGGCATCCAAAGATTGGTGATGGTGTTTTGATAGGTGCTGGTGCAACAGTGTTAGGGAACGTGAAGATTGGTGAAGGGGCAAAGATTGGGGCGGGATCATTAGTTATGATTGATGTCCCTGCTTGGACTACAGCAGTTGGGAATCCTGCGAGATTGGTTGGGGGGAAAGAGCAGCCGAAGGTTCATGAAGACGTGCCTGGTGAAACAATGGATCATACGCCGCTTATTTATGTAATTTGAAGGCAATGGTAAGATTGTGATCTCTGGTAATAGTAGTTTATAGTGTGGATGTTATTATGGTTTGATGGTGGCTATAGGAATCATCATCAAACTTTTAGCAATAATGTCTTTTGACTTGTATAAGCCGAGCTGAGACTCGAGCTTGAGTTGAGTATTAGTTTTTCAAATGTAAGCCTAAGCCTCAACCTATCATAGACCTGCGTGTAGTTTAGATAGGTTAGCTCTAGGTCTGCGAGCAGCTTGAGCTTGTAGTGTTTGGGCCTGGGTATGTTTCAAAGGGCTAGCATGCTAGAAAAATGTGAGCTCGAAGTATGCATTAGCAACACGGTTAACTCATAGATCAGTATATGTACTACAGTACTAGAAATTTGTTCAATAAAAGGTCGTTTTGAATGTTCAAAAGGCTTGATGTGGATTTATGTCGTTTGTATTAAAACTTGACATTTTATGTGTTTCAAATGACCTGCAAGTGATAACATGTGTGATTGTGATGAAGAACATGGTTTTATGGCAGATCGTCATCAAATGTGTGATATCTCAACTGACACCAGCATTGCTCTTTGACTCTATTAAGTTAGTTGTTAGTATTTACTGTACTATTCAAAGTTATATTATGGCTCCATGACTTCAAAGTATGTCCATTTTCGCATATTAATCTCCGAACTTCGAAAAAAATATTGATAGGAAACTGCATATTTACGACTTAGATTAATCGATTCAGTCGGTGAACTGCTTTCCTTTAAAGGTAGCAAGTGATTGAAATAGAAGACTATCTTCTATAGCAAATGAAATTTTACAATTTACCAAAAAGAACTTTGGCCCTAGTAGTATGTGACTGTACTTCTTAACCATGAGGTTGCAGTTATAGATTTAAGTCGCATTTGTGGGATATGATTAGTATATAAACATGCTAATATTTCAAAAGGAGTTAACCACTCAGGGTGATCTAGCGGCAAAAATGCTTGTGACTATCACTCTAAGATGTGTGAGCGCCTCAAGTTCAATTCTTGGTAGATGCAAACAACTTTGAAGTAGCCACGCCAACCTCCGAAAAGGGAGGGCTTTACACGGTTTGAGTCTGTGTAACGGCTTTAAACCCCTTGGATTTTGGATTTGTCAGCCAAAAGGTCGGAAATGTTAAGAAAAAAAGGAGTTGGTGCAAGAAATGAAAGTGTGTTAAACAACTATCGGGCTTGATTTATGGGCTGAAAATGATATGATAAACTATTAAACTGGGCTAGATAATGGGCTTGTAACTGTTGTGATATATATATTGATGGGCTTGCAGCAGTTATCCAACACGCAGAATACAAATCTTATGCTATATTCATCATCATCTATTTCTTTTTTCATTTTTTTTAATACTAACAAAATGCATTTAATTTAAAATAAATGTGAGATTAGAAGGTATAGTAACATTATCAGATGAAAAAACATTGTCAAACAATTGATAGTGACACTAAATTCTCCTAAGATTACTAAGATATTCCTTATGATAAGATTCTACCCCTCTATAAAAGCAAATCATGTGAGCATATCTTGAAATAAGCATAGGACCAAAAAATGATGTACAATAAAACAATAACCATAAAAAAGATATATTATTTAATTCAGCTCCAATACTTTTGGAAAAAATATAGACAAAATTATCAAGGAACGTAGACAGGTTTAGGCAACATTTCATGCCCAATTGTCTCAAACTTGCAATCAAACAATTGGTTTGTGCTGTCATCTTCTATAGAAATTATTGTCATGATAAGTCGGAGAAGAACTCGCCGAGGTCTTCTCCATCGGTCCATTCATGGACCGAGGCTTTAACAAGCTCTCGGTTTTTGCATATCAAATCCCAAATGGGGAAATCTTTCCTTGGCATCATGTAATCGTCTTCTACGAGCTTTAAACTTGGGCAAAAATCGCCCGCTCCATCTCCCAAATATATGATCCTTTTCTTTCCTTGTGTGGCTAACTTAGCTTGGATTCTTTCTATTATTTTACCCTGCAAATACATAAGATATAAACATCAAAACATAAGTTAAATGTCAAATAAATACTTAAGAACATATTGGGAGGACATAGACAAGGACGGAACTGGTAGGTCCAGGCCCCAGATGATATAGTGATAATTTGTGTAAAAATACTCAACTTTTTTTTAAATGCATCTGGTTCAATAAAATTGAATGTATAATCTTGTTGATTTTTCTATAAATGCACGAATTAGTGTTCTGATTCCGTCCATGAACATAGATCATAAGTAAAGTTGATAAGTAAAAGTGTTACCTTGCACATGTTGGGAGGACAAAGACTGCAACCATGAGAAAACGTGTGGAAATCATGGTACGGCATAATCCTCAACTTTCCTTCCTCGTCAACAAAGCCAGGGTTCGTGTTAATCTCGGAGAAACATTCTAGTATCCCATAATGTTTTAGTATCGTCTCGATATAGAACAAATTAGCATCACTTAGCACCCTCAAATCACACCTAAAAAGTTCATTACAAACTCGTCAGAAAAAGGGTTTTGTTAATGATGTTCTAAAGGTTGTGGTTAAGAAGTGAATTTTATTACAATTGGTTGTATGAAACTAAATAATCCAATCGAATCAAGTGTATCGCATTACCCTAAAGCATAGGCGACTTTGATAGTCGGAACAACTCGAGGATGTATCGGTATACGTTTGAGCACTTCCTCAATATCCTCGATGCTCTTACCTTGCGAATGTAGCTCATTCATCATCTTGTCCTATATAAAAATAAACATAAAACGCCAAAAACCGCGAAAACTAATATGAACCATTTGACTGAAAACTTAAGGTAATGCACCATGACCGGAGTTCCAAGGCATGGTAGGCAAAAGCCGGTTAAACAAATCGCTTGCACCAACTCGTCGACAACCCAATTATCGCTATCAATGTCGATAATCGTCTTGTCAAAGTCGAAAATCACCACGATTCCCGACATTTTCCTATGAAAATATTCGAAAAGAACAAGTATATATTTAGTATCGAGAAAAATGTGGTAGCTAGCTTGTTGTGGAATATATGTTACGAGTTGAAAGTATTTATAGGGAGTGAAAAGTGTAATATGCCATTGGAATATTATTAGCATATTAATAGTGGCATATCTATCAAAAACATTGGTTTGTTGTGATCACGTGACTATTGATAAAGGATTCGGTTCTTGGTACATCCTCAAAATTGATACTAGAAAAAATTACACGGTTGGTCCCTGTGGTTTGTTCAGACAAGTTTGGTCTCTAAGTCATTTTAATTACCCCACATATACCTATTTTTGAAACGTTGCACTCTTTTAGTCCCAATTTTGGATGGCCGTTAGTGCAGTCCGTTAAGTATTTTGCTTTGTTAGTCCTTCGTTAATAAATTTTGCATCGTCAGTCCTTAAAGTTATTTGCATAAATCGTCCTTGTGGTTAGCTCGATCAACGGTGCCGGTTCAACGCCACGGTCACCAACGAGTGGGCCACGCGCATCGGTCGGTCGGTCAACGGGTCAAGTCGGTCGGTCAATCGGTCAAGTGGTCGCCACGGACCAATGAGGTGGTGCCACGTGGCATTGGTAAAATAATCCAACACTTTGTCACGCATGGATTCAACCCGTCGTTGGGTGGGAAGCAATGCTTTGCCAACCCAAGCAAGATAGCTTCAATTATATTTCTCTAAATTTAATACATAACCCTTTCTAAACTTATATTATTAAAATGTTCAATTTAGTTTTTGGCCTATTAATTTACGGAGTTATATGGACCGTAAAAAAATAAATAAATATACCGTCGGACTCGCTTTTTCGCTCTTCCAATGGTATGCTCGGAAATTTTTTGACTTCGTTTGAACCTCTAAAATGCGAAAATCACCATTTTTCTTTGTTTTTGCATTTTTCGAGGTCCAAACCAAGTCGAAAAAATTCACCAAACATACCGTCGGACTCGTTTTTTCGTTCTCTTTCCAATGGTATGCTCGGGAAATTTTTTTGACTTCTTTTGGACCTTGAAAAATGCGAAAATCACCATTTTTTCTTTGTTTTTGCATTTTTTGTTTTTGCGTTTTCTTAGTAATCGAAAATCAATTTGAGACAAGAACAAGGTGACAAATGACGGATGGAGTAGCACACTAGTATAGAAAACATAGAAGCTTACAAACTAACCTGGCCCAATCCGACCCATCCCATTTCGACACATGCTAAAATTTGTTCATTTGACCTCCAACCAAAGTACATGTGCCAACTCGACAAGGTATATTGACACCATAGAACATTATCGTTGGTTCGCAATGCTCCATTAATGATCTATTAAACTGCAGACTATTATATGTTGCAGTTATCACAGGTTAATGGAAAATTAAAGGATGTATCATGTAAAACGCAAAGATTTTAATCATATCTATGCTCCCATGTAAAACTAGAGAGTGAGCATGTTACAAAAGCATATGCATCGAACTAGAGGTAATTCCTCACAACAAACATCTCAGTAGTGTGGATACCATAGAGTAAGCATACGTCACTTGGAGGATAACAGATGAATATAATGGCTTCAAATCCATAATCAAGGTCGCTGCAACAGGTGATATCCACTCCTAACAGGATCCTGTAGTTGAAATGAAAAGAGCAGTCAGTAGTGTATAACCACACATCATTTGAAACCTACCAATATTTGGGGGTTGTTTGGTTATGATGAAATGGGCCTGACAGTTTGGGATCATGTTTGTTTTTAAGGATATGGATCTGATACCCATAAATTACGCATCCACCATACACACTTACATGGATGGGCTTTAAAATCCATACCCATTATTCTTCAGTCATTCCCCTCCTATCTCAAACCCTTACCCATACTCCCTTAGTGATTCCTTGGTGCAAACCAAACGCCCCTTAACGAACATAAAAGAGAAGCTTTTTATATATGTTTTTTGCTTTGCATACCAAGGACATGTAAATTTCTTAAAGAATGAAACAGGCAATGTGAAAAGTTGACACACCTAGCGTGATTTTTTTAGGCGTTTGGGAGGCCTCATTGCTTCTTTCCTCGAGTCTGCTACAACTTTCATATCTGCATAGGGCTGCAACAATTTTTAAAGGACCATAAATAATGATTATTGATACAAAAAAATTTGGTATGAAACAAGTTCAGGTAAGCTATATATGATAACATCAATAGTCTACATTCCTAATAAGAAAAGCAAATGATTACAGTATGGAGCTGAAGTACAGTCAAGACTCAAGACCGGCCCACAAGTAAAGGTCCATAGAGGACTCCATTTGAATCACATAGCAGGTCGTTTTACTGATTGATGGTTTTGAATCACATATCTAATGGCATGGATCAGGGCTATCTATAATTTGTGTTTTTTAGATCACAAAGATGGGTTCTGAGATTATTTGTTTTTCCACTTATCATATAGAAATTAACCATCACAATTTATAAGTGGAGAGGAGACGGGCCCCCTCATTGGTGAGCAGTTTAGTCGTATTTGTGAGGTCGCATTTGACACAAGTCACTTTTACTAATCGATGAGTAAACTAACTCTAGACACTTCTGTTCTCGAAGGAGAAAAGAAGAAATCATATATTCATACAAACTCTTAATCACCGATGATATGATTGCCCTGTTGTAGTTGAACTCAAACTGGTCTTCACTAAATAAATATGCACACCGCAAGTACACCCACCTAGGTACAAATGAAGGTAATCATGTCAAGACCAATGAATTTCCTATATATATTAGAACCTTCACAGTAAAGTTACTGGGCTGAAAATGTCGCAAACGAGTAATAGAATTTACCCGGTGTCCTACCGATGCAAGCTATCAAAATTCCCTTACCATACACGTTCCAACATATTAGAATTTGGAACTATAACTACATAATGCATATGTGCTATCAGTTCACTTTTGTAAAATGTATTTTAACAAATAAGAAGAGCATTGGCTTTTCTCATGCAATGTAAGTCATACAAACTAGCATGTTCGTTCTAAGCATGTCTAAAGCACCAGAAATTATACAGACTGGAAAGTACCGAAGTAATCCAGTATAGGAAGTTTAGTTTAAATTAACTCCATATACCAAATTACCCTCTGTATGATTTACGATCTGGTAAATATCACAGTCTGCAAGTTTGAGAGTTAGAAAGTCAAATGAATAGAGGATTAAAGATACGTGTATGTCATCCAGCTATCATATATCCTGTGCACGTAATATATGCCTTAAGGAATTCAAGTTATGTTATGTCTTTACTCAGATTACTTTACTTTCGACATTTTCTGTACCATAATATGTCAAATACTGTTTCTCCTGTATTTATTCTCTTTTTATTTCAACTATCTTTTGTTTCTAATGATAATGTAGCTTTGGTTATGTTCCATTGCTTCAGATTTCAACATTCTAGTATGTCATTATAGAATTTTTCAGTTATTTTGCCTAAACTTAAGAGCTGCATGCCGAATTCATTAAATGTGTTTTTTTCAAAATATAATATTGTTCATTAATAAAAGCAATGTGCACCACACCTACATTATGCCCATTTCTATGGACTGTGGCACACGCGATAACTACCACGATAAATTCTGCTTCACGATCTCATCCTTAGATCTTATATAGTTATATGGACCATGATCGGTTATAATTTTGAACTAATTTTGCTGAATTATCTATCGACAATATACGTAAATGCAATAGATACTATCAAACATATACTACTGTAGGCATCACACAATTATATCAGAGATTACTAAACCATAATAAAACTGAGCAGCCATACTTATAAATATTGACCAAAGACTGATAATTAACAAAACAAAAAATGTTCTGGCTTCTTCAATGAAGCAGAAGACCATGCAAAATTTTATCTTACGAAATTACATATAACCATGCACATACCTCTTCGCATTTTCTTTGGAGTTCTAAAAGCTCTTGGCAATAAGCAAGACACTCAGCATGGTACACAGCAGCCAAATCTTTAATCAAAGCTTTCCTTTTGATGATACCAATCGCTTCACAATAACAATAATGAAGGAAAGCGTTATTATTTTAAACGCCACATTAGAAAGTTATGCAGTAGCCTTTTGGAAAAGACAGCAATTCTCATAGGCAAAAATAAACATAACAGATTGCGCGTACACATTGTAATTTGATAACTCCTTGTATATTAAAAAAAAAAATTGAAAATATTAATTGTGCTTGCAAAATCCTGGAAAACTTTCTAGTCAAGCAGCACGAAGAACCCACCCTATAAAAAAGTTGTTGCACAGTAAGGTAGGGGTGAGCATTATAGAACGTGGACCGGACCGAACATATTTCGGTCTCGGTCCACTCCTTTTCCTCATTTTGGTGTTCGGTCCGGTCCAGTTCAACCGACTATTATGCTTTGTTGGACCGGAACTAGACTTAACATTTCGGTCCGGACCAAATCGGTTTTCGGTCCAAAACTGTGAATTGTCTCTAAGAAAAACACAGATAATCAGTTTACTCATAAGGTTTGCCAAACACGCTTTCTTGCATTCACAAACACAATAATTACATAATCTCCTCCAAAACACCGTCTGTTCGAATGAAGCTAATTATTTACAAAAGTGATTATTCATATCGTCACAATGACATATAATACAGTCTAAGGGGGATTAGCTTTTTTTATGGTCTTATTAAAATCTCGAAAACCTGATGAGCTCACTTTTTTTAGCTTATGAGCATATCAGTATTAGCCATAAGCTGAAGCTCATAAGCCCAAAAAGGTGAGGTTTTCTCGAGATTAATAAGACCATAAAAAAAGCTAACCCAAACACCCCCCTTAGACTCAACAGAATAATCTAACAATCATTATATCCAAATTAAGTAAGATTTAAATAAAAAGTAAGAATTGTGAAAAATTAGGGCTTACTTCTGCTTGGATCGAAACGACGTTTAGGAACGTCGTTCGGTGGTTCAGACGGTGGCTGGAGATTGGAGGCAGGTGGTGGAGATGACGGTTTGTCAGTCATCTGGTGGCCAAGATGTTGATCGCTTTCTTTCTTTTTTGGTGGACATGTGTTATTGTTATATAAAAGGGTTTATAAAAGGGAGGAGTGATGTGTGGTATCGAACCCGGACCTCTATCTTTCAAAATCAGCACCTTTATATCACGCTAGATTTCGATTACTTATAAATGTTTATACTATTAAGTATTAACTTCATATAGAACATTGGAGAAAGTCATAAGGTCCAAACCTTTTTTTTCAAATAGATTTTCTTGGGTGGAAAATTAAAAAGAATATTAATTAAATTGAACCGGCCGGTTCAACCGGAAACCAATTTCGTTGGTTCCACTGGAAAAATCCGGGAACCTGAAAAACCGGTTGGGTTTTTAAAAACACTGGTTAATTGAGATAATTTGTAATATGTTAGAACGAGATTATATTCAGCGTTAGTTAAAAAAGTATAACCTCTCACAAAATTAGGATGAAACACTTTACTTTAATAATCAACAAAAATACACTAACTTTCATTCCATTTCTTTTTCTTTTTCTCCTTAAGTGCTGCTCGAGAATACAACTTCTTTTTTTCTTTTTTGTTCTCTTTTTATTTTCTTCCTTAACTCTAACTCGAGAAAACGGGGGTAAAAAAATAGAGCAAAAGTGAGGTTGGAGGATAGACATAAGTTTGACATGAAGGAGCTTTTGTTTATCGAGCACATGATCTTTTATAGGAACACGTGAAGATCTAGATTTATATTTGATGGGTAAAGTGTTTTAGGTGACTACATAAATCACATCTCTTTCATATCTTACTCTAACGATATATGATATTGTTGTATATGTTGTCAAAAACTTTAAACATATATATGTCGATAAAACTTATCCAAGTTTGTCTAATGGTAGTAAGTGTGCTTTGTTAAGTCAACTTTACAAACTCAGCCCGAGACTTTGAAGATAGTACAAACCTATGTTCTACCGAAACTCCATTGGGGTGACGTCTCCCATACGTGAAATATTTTGGAAACGCGAAACACCTGGAAACGTCTCAGAAACATTTCTGGAAAGTAGGAAACGTTTCACGTTATTTGGAAACGTATTAGAAACATTTATGGGCTATTTAAAAGCGTTTCTACTATTAAAAACGTATATTTAAGCTCAATTGAAGGCCAATCGTTTAAGAGTCCATTTTAAACATCAACAAATTAACAAGCTTTATTAGTAAACTGAATCTCATTTCGCAACAGACATCTAACTATCTTATAAAACACAAAGGACTTTTCTATCAATAAATGTCTTAAAATTAAGCAATCCAACTAATAAAGCAAAATGTACAAGTAAATTAAACACAATTTTGAAACATTAAATATCTCTAAAAATTAATTTTCTAACATTAAACACACTAAATATCAAAAGTTTAAAATTAAGACAAACAACATATAAAGCATTTGGTACAAATTAATTAAACACATATATCAAAATCTTAAAATTAAAAATACAACATTAAAGAAACTAATTAATATTATTTTTAAAGCACCCTTTAATAAATAAAAAAATACATGTTATTAAAAGTGTTTGGTATGATATATACATGTAACTATATTTGTAAAAATGAAGTAAAAACAGCGTCCTCCCTCACGCGCTCCCTCGCCTTCCACTTAGGCAACAAGCTCTGCTCCTCCACTCTCCTCTCCACCCTCCTCTACGACCTTTTCCTCAACACTTTCTCTTCAGACGAGTCGCTCCTCAGCGCGACCGTGCAGGATTTACGCGCTGCTAGAGTGCGTGATCCTGCATGTATTTCTTTCGCGCATTGTTTGTTGAATTATAAAGGGTTTTTGGCTATTCAAGCGCATCGTGTCGCGCATAGGCTTTGGGATTTGAATAGGAAGCCCATTGCTCTTGCGCTGCATTCGCGGGTGGCTGATGTTTTTTCGGTGGATATTCATCCTGCTGCCAGGGTTGGGAAAGGTATATGTTAAATATTTCTTTTTTTACGGTGGGTATGTTTGGCGAAACTAGCTGTATGTGTATGTGTATCTGTTTTGTTTTATAAAAGTGTTTGGTATGATATATACATGTAACTATATTTGTGAAATGAAGTAAAAAGAGCGTCCTCCCTCCCTCACGCGCTCTCTCTCCTTCCACTTAGGCAACAAGCTCTGCTCCTCCACTCTCCTCTCCACCCTCCTCTACGACCTCTTCCTCAACACGTTCTCGCCCGACACGAAGTCGCCGCCAGCGCGACCGTGCAAGATTTACGCACTGTTAGAGCGCGTGATCCTGCATGTATTTCTTTCGCGCATTGTTTGTTGAATTATAAGGGGTTCTTGGCTATTCAGGCGCATCGTGTCGCGCATAGGCTGTGGGCTTTGAATAGGAAGCCCATTGCTCTTGCGCTGCATTCGCGGGTGGCCGATGTTTTTTCGGTGGATATTCATCCTGCTGCCAGGGTTGGGAAAGGTATATGTTAAATATTTCTTGCTTTACAGTGGGTATGTTTGGCGAAACTAGCTGTATGTATGTGTATCTGTTTTGTTTTATAAAAGTGTTTGGTATGATATATACATGTAACTATATTTGCGAAATGAAGTAAAAAGAGCGTCCTCCCTCATGCGCTCCCTCTCCTTCCACTTAGGCAACAAGCTCTGCTCCTCCACTCTCCTCTCCACCCTCCTCTACGACCTCTTCCTCAACACGTTCTCGTCTGACACGAGTCGCTGCTCAGCGCGACCGTGCAAGATTTACACGCTGTTAGAGCGCGTGATCCTGCATGTATTTCTTTCGCGCATTGTTTGTTGAATTATAAGGGGTTCTTGGCTATTCAGGCGCATCGTGTCGCGCATAGGCTGTGGGCTTTGAATAGGAAGCCCATTGCTCTTGCGCTGCATTCGCGGGTGGCCGATGTTTTTTCGGTTGATATTCATCCTGCTGCTAGGGTTGGGAAAGGTATATGTATATATTTTTTTACGGGTATGTTTGGCGAAAGTAGCGTAGCTGTTTTGTTTTATAAAAATGTTTGGTAAGGTAGCTGTTAAATTTTGGTGTGTGAAATGATGTGAAATGAGCGTTAGGAATTTTAAAGCTCGTTTTAGCAGCATTAGAAAAAGTAGCGTTGATATTATAATTAAGTAAGGTTTGTAGTCCCTAAATGTTCCACGCCAAAAATACCCTACATCCTACCTCTTACCCATAGGCGGAGACAGGAGGGGGCATGGTGGAGATGTGCCCCCTAGCGGAAAAAAAATTGTAGTGTAAAATTTTAAAATATCTTGCTTTGTAATTTGCCCCCCTAACGAACTGATTTGTAGTGTAGTTTCTAAAATTATCAAAGTTTGCCCCATCAACCATAACTTTCTGGCTCTGCTCTCCACCTTCTTATACTGCGCTCCGGCAAGATTGGATATTGTTGTTGTTATTTGGTGAAAATTAGTAGAGTAGATAGTTATCAAATTATTGTGATTGTTTAGTTAAGGGGGTGTTTAGGTAAGATAATTATCACAAAAGCTTATTGCCTTTTGTAAAAGTTTCTAGAAATGGCTTTTCCTAAGAAAAGTTCTTTATTAGCCTTTAGTAACTTATACTAAGCACTTGTTAAATGTTAATTGATGTTAAAGTAAGTTTATTAAGCGCCTTAAATAACCTTAGCCAAATATCCAAGGGCGGACCCAAGGGGATTCCCGTGAACCACATGGCTTTTTGTTGCTTATTGTAATTATTTGTCAAAAATCTTGATTTCTCGGAATTGAACTAGGTCCCAAAATTTTGTGTTACATGCCTTGTTTAGTTAGTCCATTGTACATTGTATTATCGTAAAAAAAATTGTGAACATGGTTACTTATAGACCTTAGGTCCGCCACTGCAAATGTCCCCCCGTCACTCAAAGAATATAAGCTGCAAGAAGCCGTTAAGCGCCTTCAAATGGCTTTTGCTTAATAAGTTCTTTTTTGCTACCAATTAGTGATCTTTTATAGTAGACATTACTTGGTATTTAATGTGCAACTTGAAAAACGGAGTCGGTATGTAGTAGTAACATAGTTTCATTATTGTTTCATTTTGGTGTGTCATTTAGGGGTGGCTAGGGAAGGGTGGGAAACAGTCCCGGGATTAACCCACTGAGCTCAAGCGCATTCGAGTCAAAAGGCTCGCTCTCCTTGGGTAACCTGAATTGGGAAAAACCTCATCCATTTACCCGTTTGTAAATTTGGGTGATTGTTTTAGTTAAGGGGGTGTTTGGGTAAGATTAGCGTATGCTTTTGCGAAAACAATATCTGCTAAGAGCTTTAGCAAAAGCTCATTTTAGCCTCCAGTAACCCGTAACAAATGTTTGAGTTAGTTTTTAGAAACAAGCCATTGGGTGCCTTAAATAAGCTTAGCCAAAATATCTTAGATCACTCAAAAAGTATAACTGAATGAAACGGTTATGAAACTTGGTTACTCATTAGTGACTTGATGCTCAGAATTACAGTGTAGTACTTAAAGTGCAACTTGAAAACAGAAGTTAGCAAGTGGCAACTTAGTTTCATTTTGGCCAGTTATGTTTATTGGATTCTAAAAAGACTGTAACAACTTAGAAATTTGAGTGGTTTTTGGTTTTTTTGGAAATGATAAACATGGTTACATTTTTAGTAACATTTCTCGAACAAGGTAGTTTACTGATGTACATGCAATGTGATCTATAAACTTTGTTCATTGTGTTAAATAAGTCCAATAGTGACGAAAGAATTAGTCTCTAATACATATCAAGTGACTAATTGAACAAGATAAAGAAAGTCTATGATAGACGTTGGATGTAAATTAGTAGAGGATTATATCTTGGAAAAGTTAGAAGTAAAAACTAATAGTCTTGCAGATTCATATTGAATTGTGAGTTTGTGACTAACTATGTATATCTTTTATGTGATAGGTATTCTGTTAGATCACGCAACAGGTGTGGTGATTGGTGAAACTGCGGTAGTTGGGAATAATGTTTCAATATTGCATCACGTGACGTTAGGTGGGACCGGGAAGGTAGGTGGAGATAGGCATCCAAAGATTGGTGATGGTGTTTTGATAGGTGCTGGTGCAACAGTGTTAGGGAACGTGAAGATTGGTGAAGGGGCAAAGATTGGGGCGGGATCATTAGTTATGATTGATGTCCCTGCTTGGACTACAGCAGTTGGGAATCCTGCGAGATTGGTTGGGGGGAAAGAGCAGCCGAAGGTTCATGAAGACGTGCCTGGTGAAACAATGGATCATACGTCGTTTATTTATGTAATTTGAAGGCAATGGTAAGATTGTGATCTCTGGTAATAGTAGTTTATAGTGTGGATGTTATTATGGTTTGATGGTGGCTATAGGAATCATCATCAAACTTTTAGCAATAATGTCTTTTGACTTGTATAAGCCGAGCTGAGACTCGAGCTTGAGTTGAGTATTAGTTTTTCAAATGTAAGCCTAAGCCTCAACCTATCATAGACCTGCGTGTAGTTTAGATAGGTTAGCTCTAGGTCTGCGAGCAGCTTGAGCTTGTAGTGTTTGGGCCTGGGTATGTTTCAAAGGGCTAGCATGCTAGAAAAATGTGAGCTCGAAGTATGCATTAGCAACACGGTTAACTCATAGATCAGTATATGTACTACAGTACTAGAAATTTGTTCAATAAAAGGTCGTTTTGAATGTTCAAAAGGCTTGATGTGGATTTATGTCGTTTGTATTAAAACTTGACATTTTATGTGTTTCAAATGACCTGCAAGTGATAACATGTGTGATTGTGATGAAGAACATGGTTTTATGGCAGATCGTCATCAAATGTGTGATATCTCAACTGACACCAGCATTGCTCTTTGACTCTATTAAGTTAGTTGTTAGTATTTACTGTACTATTCAAAGTTATATTATGGCTCCATGACTTCAAAGTATGTCCATTTTCGCATATTAATCTCCGAACTTCGAAAAAAATATTGATAGGAAACTGCATATTTACGACTTAGATTAATCGATTCAGTCGGTGAACTGCTTTCCTTTAAAGGTAGCAAGTGATTGAAATAGAAGACTATCTTCTATAGCAAATGAAATTTTACAATTTACCAAAAAGAACTTTGGCCCTAGTAGTATGTGACTGTACTTCTTAACCATGAGGTTGCAGTTATAGATTTAAGTCGCATTTGTGGGATATGATTAGTATATAAACATGCTAATATTTCAAAAGGAGTTAACCACTCAGGGTGATCTAGCGGCAAAAATGCTTGTGACTATCACTCTAAGATGTGTGAGGTCTCAAGTTCAATTGCTGGTAGATGCAAACAACTTTGAAGTAGCCACGTCAACCTCCTGAAAAGGGAGGGCTTTACACGGTTTGAGTCTGTGTAACGGCTTTAAACCCCTTGGATTTTGGATTTGTCAGCCAAAAGGTCGGAAATGTTAAGAAAAAAAGGAGTTGGTGCAAGAAATGAAAGTGTGTTAAACAACTATCGGGCTTGATTTATGGGCTGAAAATGATATGATAAACTATTAAACTGGGCTAGATAATGGGCTTGTAACTGTTGTGATATATATATTGATGGGCTTGCAGCAGTTATCCAACACGCAGAATACAAATCTTATGCTATATTCATCATCATCTATTTCTTTTTTCATTTTTTTTAATACTAACAAAATGCATTTAATTTAAAATAAATGTGAGATTAGAAGGTATAGTAACATTATCAGATGAAAAAACATTGTCAAACAATTGATAGTGACACTAAATTCTCCTAAGATTACTAGGCATATTCCTTATGATAAGATTCTACCCCTCTATAAAAGCAAATCATGTGAGCATATCTTGAAATAAGCATAGGACCAAAAAATGATGTACAATAAAACAATAACCATAAAAAAGATATATTATTTAATTCAGCTCCAATACTTTTGGAAAAAATATAGACAAAATTATCAAGGAACGTAGACAGGTTTAGGCAACATTTCATGCCCAATTGTCTCAAACTTGCAATCAAACAATTGGTTTGTGCTGTCATCTTCTATAGAAATTATTGTCATGATAAGCTGGAGAAGAACTCGCTCGAGGTCTTCTCCATCGGTCCATTCATGGACCGAGGCTTTAACAAGCTCTCGGTTTTTGCATATCAAATCCCAAATGGGGAAATCTTTCCTTGGCATCATGTAATCGTCTTCTACGAGCTTTAAACTTGGGCAAAAATCGCCCGCTCCATCTCCCAAATATATGATCCTTTTCTTTCCTTGTGTGGCTAACTTAGCTTGGATTCTTTCTATTATTTTACCCTGCAAATACATAAGATATAAACATCAAAACATAAGTTAAATGTCAAATAAATACTTAAGAACATATTGGGAGGACATAGACAAGGACGGAACCAGGGTAGGTCCGGGCGTCCCAGGACTGATATAGTGATAATTTGTGTAAAAATACTCAACTTTTTTTTAAATGCATCTGGTTCAATAAAATTGAATGTATAATCTTGTTGATTTTTCTATAAATGCACGAATTAGTGTTCTGATTCCGTCCATGAACATAGATCATAAGTAAAGTTGATAAGTAAAAGTGTTA
This sequence comes from Chrysanthemum makinoi, assembly GCA_910596185.1. Taxonomy (NCBI): domain Eukaryota; kingdom Viridiplantae; phylum Streptophyta; class Magnoliopsida; order Asterales; family Asteraceae; genus Chrysanthemum; species Chrysanthemum makinoi. The sequence continues at coordinate 320,153,716 of OU343220.1, read as the reverse complement.
CCTTGCACATGTTGGGAGGACAAAGACTGCAACCATGAGAAAACGTGTGGAAATCATGGTACGGCATAATCCTCAACTTTCCTTCCTCGTCAACAAAGCCAGGGTTCGTGTTAATCTCGGAGAAACATTCTAGTATCCCATAATGTTTTAGTATCGTCTCGATATAGAACAAATTAGCATCACTTAGCACCCTCAAATCACACCTAAAAAGTTCATTACAAACTCGTCAGAAAAAGGGTTTTGTTAATGACAGCCCTAAAGGTTGTGGTTAAGAAGTGAATTTTTATTACAATTGGTTGTACGAAACTAAATAATCCAATCAGAATCAAGTGTATCGCATTACCCTAAAGCATAGGCAGCTTTGATAGTCGGAACAACTCGAGGATGTATCGGTATACGTTTGAGCACTTCCTCAATATCCTCGATGCTCTTACCTTGCGAATGTAGCTCATTCATCATCTTGTCCTATATAAAAATAAACATAAAACGTCAAAAAACCGCGAAAACTAATATGAACCATTTGACGAAAACTTAAGGTACGTACCATGACGGAGTTCCAAGGCATGGTAGGCAAAAGCTGGTTAAACAAATCAGTTGCACCCAACTCGTCGACAACCCAATTATCGCTATCAATGTCGATAATCGTCTTGTCAAAGTCGAAAATCACCACGATTCCCGACATTTTCCTATGAAAATATTCGAAAAGAACAAGTATATATTTAGTATCGAGAAAAATGTGGTAGCTAGCTTGTTGTGGAATATATGTTACGAGTTGAAAGTATTTATAGGGAGTGAAAAGTGTAATATGCCATTGGAATATTATTAGCATATTAATAGTGGCATATCTATCAAAAACATTGGTTTGTTGTGATCACGTGACTATTGATAAAGGATTCGGTTCTTGGTACATCCTCAAAATTGATACTAGAAAAAATTACACGGTTGGTCCCTGTGGTTTGTTCGTATTACAAGTTTGGTCTCTAAGTCATTTTAATTACCCCACATATACCTATTTTTGAAACGTTGCACTCTTTTAGTCCCAATTTACGACCTCTTCCTCAACACGTTCTCGTCTGACACGAGTCGCTGCTCAGCGCGACCGTGCAAGATTTACGCACTGTTAGAGCGCGTGATCCTGCATGTATTTCTTTCGCGCATTGTTTGTTGAATTATAAGGGGTTCTTGGCTATTCAGGCGCATCGTGTCGCGCATAGGCTGTGGGCTTTGAATAGGAAGCCCATTGCTCTTGCGCTGCATTCGCGGGTGGCCGATGTTTTTTCGGTGGATATTCATCCTGCTGCCAGGGTTGGGAAAGGTATATGTTAAATATTTCTTGCTTTACAGTGGGTATGTTTGGCGAAACTAGCTGTATGTATGTGTATCTGTTTTGTTTTATAAAAGTGTTTGGTATGATATATACATGTAACTATATTTGCGAAATGAAGTAAAAAGAGCGTCCTCCCTCATGCGCTCCCTCTCCTTCCACTTAGGCAACAAGCTCTGCTCCTCCACTCTCCTCTCCACCCTCCTCTACGACCTCTTCCTCAACACGCTCGTCGACACGAAGTCAGCCGCCAGCGACGCGTGCAAGATTTACACGCTGTTAGAGCGCGTGATCCTGCATGTATTTCTTTCGCGCATTGTTTGTTGAATTATAAGGGGTTCTGGCTATTCAGCGATCGTGTCGCGCATAGGCTGTGGGCTTTGAATAGGAAGCCCATTGCTCTTGCGCTGCATTCGCGGGTGGCCGATGTTTTTTCGGTTGATATTCATCCTGCTACTAGGGTTGGGAAAGGTATATGTATATATTTTTTTACGGGTATGTTTGGCGAAAGTAGCGTAGCTGTTTTGTTTTATAAAAATGTTTGGTAAGGTAGCTGTTAAATTTTGGTGTGTGAAATGATGTGAAATGAGCGTTAGGAATTTTAAAGCTCGTTTTAGCAGCATTAGAAAAAGTAGCGTTGATATTATAATTAAGTAAGGTTTGTAGTCCCTAAATGTTCCACGCCAAAAATACCCTACATCCTACCTCTTACCCATAGGCGGAGACAGGAGGGGGCATGGTGGAGATGTGCCCCCTAGCGGAAAAAAAATTGTAGTGTAAAATTTTAAAATATCTTGCTTTGTAATTTGCCCCCCTAACGAACTGATTTGTAGTGTAGTTTCTAAAATTATCAAAGTTTGCCCCATCAACCATAACTTTCTGGCTCTGCTCTCCACCTTCTTATACTCGCTCCGCAAGATTGGATATTGTTGTTGTTATTTGGTGAAAATTAGTAGAGTAGATAGTTATCAAATTATTGTGATTGTTTAGTTAAGGGGGTGTTTAGGTAAGATAATTATCACAAAAGCTTATTGCCTTTTGTAAAAGTTTCTAGAAATGGCTTTTCCTAAGAAAAGTTCTTTATTAGCCTTTAGTAACTTATACTAAGCACTTGTTAAATGTTAATTGATGTTAAAGTAAGTTTATTAAGCGCCTTAAATAACCTTAGCCAAATATCCAAGGGCGGACCCAAGGGGATTCCCGTGAACCACATGGCTTTTTGTTGCTTATTGTAATTATTTGTCAAAAATCTTGATTTCTCGGAATTGAACTAGGTCCCAAAATTTTGTGTTACATGCCTTGTTTAGTTAGTCCATTGTACATTGTATTATCGTAAAAAAAATTGTGAACATGGTTACTTATAGACCTTAAGTCCGCCACTGCAAATATCCCCAAGTCACGCAAAGAATATAAGCTGCAAGAAGCTGTTAAGCGCCTTCAAATGGCTTTTGCTAAATAAGTTCTTTTTTGGTACTAATTAGTGATCTTTTGTAGTAGACATTACTTGGTATTTAAGGTGCAACTTGAAAACGGAGTCGGTATGTAGTAGTAACATGGTTTCATTACTGTTTCATTTTGGTGTGTCATTTAGGGGTGGCCAGGGAAGGGTCGGAAACGGTCCCGGGATTAACCCGGTGACGCCCCGTGCATCGAGTCAAAAGGCTTACTCTCCCCGGGTAACCTGAATTGGGAAAAACCTCATCCATTTACCCGTTTGTAAATTTGGGTGATTGTTTTAGTTAAGGGGGTGTTTGGGTAAGATTAGCGTATGCTTTTTGGGAAAAAATATCTGCAAAGGGCTTTAGCAAAAAGCTCATTTGTAGCCTCTAGTAACCCGTAACAAATGTTTGAGTTAGTTTTTAGAAGTATATAACAAGCCATTGGGTGCCTTAAATAAGCTTAGCCAAAATATCTTAGATCACTCAAAAAGTATAGTTACAAAATACACTCAAAAGTTTTGATACTGTTTCGTTCTTTTGGAAATTCTATAACTGAATGAAACGGTTATGAAACTTGGTTAGTCATTAGTGACTTTATGCTCAAAATTACACAGTGTAGTACTTAAAGTGCAACTTGAAAACAGAAGTTAGCAAGTAGCAACTTAGTTTCATTTTGGCTAGTTATGTTTATTGGATTCTAAAAAGACCATAACAACTTAGAAATTTGAGTGGTTTTTGGTCCTTTTGGAAATGATAAACTTCATTTTAGTAACATTTCTCGAACAAAGCAGTTTACTGATGTACATGCAATGTGATCTATAAACTTTGTTCATTGTGTTAAATAAGTCCAATAGTGACGAAAGACTTAGTCGCTAATACATATCAAATGACTAATTGAACAAGATAAAGAAAGTCTATGATAGACGTTGGATGTAAATTAGTAGAGGATTATATCTTGGAAAAATTAGAAGTAAAAACTAATAGTCATTCAGATTCATAATGAATTGTGAGTTTGTGACTAACTATGTTATCTTTTATGTGATAGGTATTCTGTTAGATCACGCAACAGGCGTGGTGATTGGTGAAACTGCGGTTGTTGGGAATAATGTTTCAATATTGCATCACGTGACGTTAGGTGGGACCGGGAAGGTAGGTGGAGATAGGCATCCAAAGATTGGTGATGGTGTTTTGATAGGTGCTGGTGCAACAGTGTTAGGAAATGTGAAGATTGGTGAAGGGGCAAAGATTGGGGCGGGATCGTTGGTTATGATTGATGTCCCTGCTTGGACTACAGCAGTTGGGAATCCTGCAAGATTGGTTGGGGGAAAAGAGCAGCCGAAGGTTCATGAAGACGTGCCTGGTGAAACAATGGACCATACGTCGTTTATCTATGTAATTTGAAGGCAATGGTAAGATTGTGATCTCTGGTTTGTTTGAGATCACTATAATTTGGTAATAGTAGTTTATAGTGTGGATTTTAATACGATTTGATGGTGGCTATAGGAATCATCATCAAACTTTTAGCAATAATGTCTTTTGACTTGTATAAGCCGAGCTGAGACTCGAGCTTGAGTTGAGTATTAGTTTTTCAAATGTAAGCATAAGCCTCAACCTATCATAGACCTGCGTGTAGTTTAGATAGGTTAGCTCTAGGTCTGCGAGCAGCTTGAGCTTGTAGTTGTTTGGGCCTGAGTATGTTTCAAAGGGCTAGCATGCTAGAAAAATTTGAGCTTGAAGTATGCGTTAGAAACACGGTTAACTCATAGATCAGTATATGTACTAGTGTACTAGAATTTTGTTCAATAAAAGAAAGTTGTTTTGAATGTTCAAAAGGCTTGATGTGGATTTATGTTTCTTTTTTGTTTGTTTGAAATGACCTGCAGTGATAACATGCATGATTGTGAGTTTGTGACAAAGAACATGGTTTTTATGGCAGATTGTCATCAAATGTGTGATATCTCAACTGAACACCAGCATTGCTCTTTGACTCTATTAAGTTACAGTAGTATTTACTATTCAAAGTTATCTATGGCTCCATGACTTCAAAGTATGTTCATTTTCGCATATCAATCTCCAAACTTCGAGAAAATATTGATAGGAAACTGCACATTTAGGACTTAGATTAATTGATTCAGTCGGTGAGCTGCTTTCTTTTAAAGGTAGCAAGTGATTGAAATAGAAGACTATCAGTAAATTAAATTTACGGTTTGCCAAAAAAGAAATTTGACCCTAGTAGTATGTGACTGTACTCCTCAACCATGAGGTTGCAGTTATAGATTTAAGTCGCATTTGTGAGATATAATTAGTATATAAACATGCTAATATTTCAAAAGGAGTTAACCACTCAGGGTGATCTAGTGGCAAAAACGCTTGTGACTATCACACTCTAAGATGTGTGAGGTCTCAAGTTTAATTTCTGGTAGATGCAAACAACTTTTAAGTGGCCACGTCAACCTCTTGAAAAGAGAGGGCTTTACCCGGTTTGAGTCTGTGTGATGATTGGTTCAAACCCTGTGGATTAGTCGGCCAAAATGTCGGAAAACATGGTTAAAAAAAAAAGAACCGCTGCAGTAAAGGAAAGTGTATTTAACAACTATTGGGCTTGATTTATGGGCTGAAATGATATGATAAACTATTTAACTGGGCTAGAAAATGGGCTTGTAACTGTTGTCATCTATGTTGATGGGCTTGTAGCAGTTAAAACCAGCAAACCCTGTGATACTTAACCTTATCAGTTATCCAACATGCAAAATACAAATTTTATGCTATATTCATCATTATTCTTTCTTTTTCTTTTTTTTTTCAATACGAACAAAATGTATTTGATTTAAAATAAATGTGAGATTAAAACATGAAAAAATAGTGTTAAACAATTGATAGTGACTCTAAATTCTGCTAAGATTACAAGGCATATTCCTTATGATAAGATTCTACCCCTCTATAAAAGCAAATCATGTGAGCATATCTTGAAATATGCATAGGACCAAAAAATGATGTACAATAAAACAAAAGCCACAAAAAAAGGATATATTATTAAAATAAGCTCCAATACTTTTGGAAAAAATATACACATTATCAAGGAACGTAGACAGGTTTAGGCAACATTTCATGCCCAATTGTCTCAAACTTGCAATCAAACAATTGGTTTGTGTTGTCATCTTCCATAGAAACTATTGTCATGATAAGTTGGAGAAGAACTCGCTCGAGGTCTTCTCCATCGGTCCATTCATGGACCGAGGCTTTAACAAGCTCTCGGTTTTTGCATATCAAGTCCCAAACGGGGAAATCTTTCCTTGGCATCATGTAATCGTCTTCTACGAGCTTTAAACTCGGGCAAAAATCGCCCGCTCCATCTCCTAAATATATGATCCTTTTCTTTCCTTGTGTGGCTAATGTAGCTTGGATTCTTTCTATTATTTTGCCCTGCAAATACATCAGATATAAACATCAAAACATACATAAAATGTAAAATATATACTCTAAGAACATATTGGTAGGACATAGATGATAAGCACGGAGACAAGGAGGGGGCAGGGTGGGCACGTGCCCCTAGCGAAAAGAATTGTAGTGTAAAGTGTTTTTAAATGTCGGGCTATATTTGTAATTTGACTCCCAACAACCGATTTAATTTGTAATATATTTTTAAAAAATTATCAAAGTTTGTCCTCTCAAACGTAAGTTTCTGGCTCATAAGTAAAAAACTCACCTTGCACATGTTGGGGGGACAAAGATTGCAACCATGAGAAAATGTGTGGAAATCATGGTACGGCATAATCCTTAGCTTTCCTTCCTCGTCAACAAACCCCGGGTTCGTGTTAATCTCGGAGAAACATTCAAGTATCCCATAATGTTTCAGTATCGTCTCGATATAGAACATATTAGCATCACTTAGCACCCTCAAATCACACCTAAAAAGTTCATTACAAACTCATTAGAAACTTAAGCAAAACAAAAAAAGTTACAATTTGTCATAGAGCACTGATTGACATGGCTAACTGGTATGTTTACATATTAGAAAAATCGCGTTACCCTAAAGCATAGGCAGCTTTGATAGTCGGAACAACTCGAGGATGTATCGGTATACATTTTAGCACTTCCTCAATATCCTCGATGCTCTTACCTTGCGAATGTAGCTCATTCATCATCTTGTCCTATACAAAAATAAACATAAAACGTCAAAAAACGAGCAACTTCAACGCGAAATAACTTATATGAACCCTTAAGGTACGTACCATGACGGAGTTCCAAGGCATGGTAGGCAAAAGTTGGTTAAACAAATCAGTTGCACCCAACTCGTCGACAACCCAATTATCGCTATCAATGTCGATAATTGTCTTGTCAAAGTCGAAAATCACCACGATGTTCGACATTTTCCTATGCAAATATTCGAAAGAACAAGTATTTAGTATCGAGAAAAATGTGCTAGCTAGCTTGTTGTGGAACATATGTTACGAGTTGAAAGTATTTATAAGGAGTGAAAAGTGTAATATGCCAATGGAATATTATTAGCATATTAATAGTGGCATATCTATTAAAAACATTGGTTTGTTGTGATCACGTGACTATTGGTACACCTTTAAAATCGAAAAGAACAAGTATATATTTAAATTGTTTTATGTTTATTTTTATTTATTTATTTATTTTTTATTATATAGCTGGGATATAAAAAATACGAAACACAAAATATAAAATTTGACAAGTCAAAAGTAGTATTAAAAAAAATCACAAAATCATAAACAGATGTTTAATAAAATTGTAAAACTGCCGAAAAAAATACAGATCATAAAATATAAAATTTGACAAATAAAAAGCGGGGTGGAAATCTTTAAATTGTTTATGGTTGTTGTGATTCTAAGGGTGTGTTTGGCAAAAGTTGTTGTAAGTTGTAGTAGTGAGCAGTAGCTGTGCATGTCACTGCTCACCGCTCACAGCTTCTTAAAGAAGCATTGGAAAATTGAGCATTTCTAAAAAATAAGAAAGCTCATCGCTCCTTTGCAAAACGACTAATAAAAATCAAAATGATCATTATTCATCGCTCATCGCTCCAAAAAGCTTCACACCGCTCCGTGACAAACATACCCTAAGTTTAAAAGGAATATACTGTTTTAGTATGAAAAAAAGTTGGAATATGACACAGAATATCCGTTAAGGTGAGGAGATGGAATTGAATTGGGTTCTTCAACTTTTGGCCATGAGTTTGTGGATTAGGTGAATACCAACCATGAGATTCTAGTGAAGCTTGGCTTCCTACAACTTTCGTGGTGGATAGTTACTGCTGACTCGAATGAGTTCGAAAACAAGTTAAATTCGATAGCTATAGTGTGCTGCGACGTGGCATTACAAGTTGCATTATTTTTTGCTTTCGTTTCTTTCTGAACAGCAATATAGCTAGCTCAAATAAGACTTTGAACTTTTTCCGGAGAAACCCTTTACCCAAAAAATAAGACTTGAACTCTCGACTCTTAAGTTATCGCTAGATCAAAGACCCTTGAGTTACTATCGTGTGCTGCGAACGTACGACAAATCATTTTTCTCATAATATCTTAGCTTTGAATTAGCTTATTTAGATCAGCTTACACGGCTTCAAAATGTGCCATAAAAAATTTTAAGCCTAAGCTCATGAACTTTTAAATAAGCTCCAGCTTAGTGTATTTTGAAACCAAAGCAAGTCAATAAGCATTAATAATAGGTCAAAATATTTTGGCTAAGTTTTTTAAAATTATACCGAGTATTAATCTGTCTATATTGTTTGCTCTAAATATTGGGGTTTATTTAAGAGTAAATTGCACAAATGGTCCCTGTGGTTTGCCCAAATTCCGATTTAGTCCCTAAGTTTACGAAAGTGCAGGCGGCCTCCCTGTATGGAAACTTTGGTTCCGTTTTCGTCCCTGACCAAATTGAAATGACTGAAATACCCTCGTCTTCATCCCCTTTGAATTTCCAGGGACGAAATCTGCAATTAAGCAAACCACAGGGACCATTTATTTTTTTTCGAAAATAATTTTTTCCAAAAATAATTTTTTTTCGAAAGTTCTGAAACAAATCCGAAAAGTCACAAATACAAAATATTTCGAAAAAATTTGGAAAAAAATTCGAATTTTTTTTTCAATATGTCCAAAATTACGAAATAATTATTTTTGTAAAAAGAATTTTGAAAAAAACAATTCAGAAAAAAAAAATCCAATTTTTTTTTTGTGAAAAACAAGTATTTACGAAAACATTTTTTTGTAATTTTTTTACTCAAATTTGCGAAAAAATTCCAATTTTTTTTTTGGAAATTTTTTTTCAATTTTTTTTTCTTTTTGAATTTTTTTTCAAAATGTTGAAATAATACAAAAACAAACAAAAACGTAAGAAAAACAGACAAAATGTAAGAAACACAGACAAAAATGTAAAAAACGGAGAAAAACAGACAAAAACGAATAAAAATAGACAAAACGTAAGAAAAATGGATAAAACGGACAAAAATCTAAAAATTTTTTTCGAAAAAAAAATTTTTTTGGAAAAAAATTAAATGGTCCCTGTGGTTTGCTCAAATTGCAGATTTCGTCCCTGAAAATTCAAAGGGGGTGAAGAGGAGGGTATTTCAGTCATTTCAATTTGGTCAGGGACAAAAATGAACTCAACTTTTCCTCTCAGGGAGGCCGCCTGCACTTTCGAAAACTCAGGGACGAAATCTGCAATTTGAGCAAACCACATGAACCATTTGTTCAATTTACTCGTTTATTTAATATCTATATATACGTTTTTGTTGCACCAATTAATTGGTGAAGGGTTTGGTATGGAGGTAAGGCTTGTGACTTCATTATGAAGGGACTAAGGATCGAAACCTCCGGGCTCTGCTCTTTCACCTTTTTAATGATATTGAGGTTGGAGCATATCTCTTTACACTTGCAAGTTTATATTTTTAAATATAATTTTCTTTCTTTACATCTAAAATCAATTATATATATTTTAAAAAGAATCTATCCCAAAACTATTACAAAAAAGGTCTGATTTCCACTATATAGACACCAACTTCATTTTTTTTTTTCAATTTTAGGCTTGACCGATATACGACCGATATACCGTGCGACTCTACCACTTTTGTTACAAATTACATTGCACCTTCATTACTATATTAGCCAAACATAGCATCGTGAATCATCGGTTAAACGGTCGAAACCAGGCCGTCTTTGAGGGTGTGCAAGGTGAGCGACCTCTCAGGGCCTCAGAAATTTTAGGGCCCCAAAATTTGTCCCGTTAATAATGATATGCATGTGTAGACATATTTTTCACGAAGAAAAAAATATTTATATGAGAAAATATCTTAAATGAGTAATATGTTAGAATGTTTAGATAACTAATTGCATTATATCTTATAAATGGTGACACTTTATATATAATATTGCTTAACGAAATGCCTTATTATATAATTTTGTACAGGGCCCTCAAAAATTTCGCCAATTCATGGGACGGCCCTGGTCGAAACCATGATTAGATGATCAAGAGAAACTTGCTACATATTTGAGCTTATTAGACCAAAAATAGAAACATGTTTTGCACAACAGAATCTGAACATTTGTAATCTATCACTTTGCTTCCATAATTTTAATAAGATTTATCTCTACAATATGGTACAATTGAGAATAAAAACAAACCCCATATCATCTTGTTCCATCAAATTTAAGAAAAAATCTAACTACAAAATGACAGAAAAAAATATATAGTACTGGTTAAACAACCAAGGATCGATCAATGCGGAACATAAAGAGGTTTAGGCAAGGCTTCAAGAGCAATAGTCTCAAACTTGCAATCAAACAACTGACTCGTGTTGTCGAAATTGTTCTTCATATCATCCACCGAGATTATCGAAGCAATAATTTGAAGGAGGACGCGCTCGAGGTCTTCTCCATCGGTCCATTCGTGAACATCAGCCTTAACAAGTTGTCGATTTTTACATATTAAGTTCCAAACCGGAAAATCCTTCCTCGGCATCATGTAATCTCCTTCTACAAGCTTTAAACTTGGGCAAAAATCGCCTGCTCCATCTCCCAAATATATAACTCTTCGCTTTTCTTTGGTTGTGAATGTGGATTGTATTCTTTCTATTATTTTGCCCTGTTTAAAACAAACAATAACTTAAAAATCATATTTTGAAATGCTTTTTTTAACGGCATTTTTCATCATATACATACTACCTATCTTACAATATATTCCACAAATGACTCCAGCGAGGCTTGAACCACAACCTCTATATCACATGATCATTTTCAAACAATCTCAAACATCACATAACAATAGTATACCTTGCACATGTTGGCAGGGCAAAGGTTACAACCATGCGGCGAGCTATGAAAATCATGGTACGGCAAGATCCTTAACTTGCCTTCCTTGTCCACAAAGCCTGGATTCGTGTTGATCTCCGAAAAACATTCTCGGACTCCAAGATGTTTCAAAACAGTTTCTATAAAGAACGTATTAGCATCACTTACTATCCGCAAATCACATCTGAAAAAACATTTTGTTACAATCATTAGATCATTCAAGCTCATATAAATTATAAACCATCATACTTTCTTAAAATAGATAGTTAAATTGTTACCCTAAAGCATATGCAGCTTTAATAGCAGGAACAACACGTTGATGTATTGCGACACGTTTTAGCACTTGTTCGATATCCTCAATTTTCGTACCTTGTAAATGTAACTCCTCCATCATTATTTGCTATTTTGTTCAACAAGCAACAAAATTCATAAGTCGTTACATACGGTGGCAAACCCAGATCAAGAGTCATTTGGTTCATTTGATGAAAAATACTAAAAATGGTAAGCCAAAAAAACAATACCAGTTCAGAAAATCGGTATATTTGACATAATTTTACACTACACAACATAAGTAGAATAGTAAATAAGCCGATAAATAAACAATACCATGACGGAGTTCAAAGGCATTGTCGGGACGAGTTTGTTAAAGAGCTCAATGTCGCCTAACTCTTCCACCACCCATTCGTCGCTATCTATATCAATAATCGTCTTGTCAAAGTCGAAAATTACCACAATTTGTGACATTGTTGCCTGAATGATGTAAATATGTTTAAGTATTTGATTGAAAGGAGGTAATAAAGTGACGAGCTTAGAAGACAAATTCGATACTTTATAGCTAATAAAGTGAAGATGCCAAACGAATATTATGTGAATATTAACTAGTGGTGTTTGGGAATTTGATTTTGAGAGATTAATCTAGGCCGTTGGTTGATTGGGTATGAAACGATCCAATGGCCGATAAAAAGTTTGGTTTTGAATTAACGATCAAGTAAAAATATGTTGTAGAAACATGCGGGAATGTTATGAAAAATATGCCTCCTATATACCTTGAGGATATATTCTGACCTCAAACTCATTACAAATGTGCAACAACTATTATTATTATTCTTTTTTGTTAATATGGGGTTTTTAAACTCGATATTGTGAGCTGACTAATCTTCACAGCAACTACCTTTTTTGAATAGCCCAGAGTCATCGTAGGTGAACCTCCGTGACCACATAGGAATTAATTTTCTCTCCAAGGTTTAAACCCGAAACCTTCTAAGAGTTTCACCCATTTTAGAGACCGAATCTAAACCACTGAGTCAACCCATGTGGTTTATTATTTGCAATTGTAGTAAATGAATTAATTTGAATTTTTACTTTTTACATTAAACAAAGTTACTCGAAAGTAGATGTTCATGTTCGTATATCTTTAATATATTCGATCAAACGAGAATACGAGGACAACGGAAAATGTGTATTTAAAAGATTAAATATAATTTATTTTAGCGTGTAAAGCGGTCCGTGTGAGATGATACTTGTGGTTGAATAAACCCGTCCCTTGTTCTAGATGATGGGACGGAACCAGAACTAAAAGTGACCAGATGCATTTTCGAAAATTGAGACCCTCCTAGTCCCGTCCCAGTGTAGATCTCTTATAAAACCGCAAAATGAGTCTGAATCAATATTAACCTCAAGTTGTATCAATGTAAATTCGAACAATGCCATAACGGTTAATTTTGTGGTATTCATAACAGTTTCTTAAATCCTTTTAATTATTTAAAAAAAGTAAACCCATACTAAAGATGTCATTATATAAGAATCTGCAGCAGTTGAGTTTTTAGTATAGGATCGAGTGATTTAGGAAAGTTGTCGGCAAGTGACAACTTATGTGGGAGGCCGTCGACGACCTCATATCTTACAAATAGATATCCGGCAAAGTGATTTAGGAAAGAATCTGCGCCTTTGGGTTTTCGGTAACATGGCCTTATGATATGAAATTGATACAGCTATATTGTATCTCAAGAGCATAGGCCAAATTACGCAAGTGAGTAATTGCAGCATCTCATATTCGTATGTCCGGCTTTTGCTGGAAGTTTAATGCAAGCTTTCTTAGCTTAAAAAGCTTGTGCGACTATTTTTGGGATTATCTGTTAATAAAAAAGTAAGTGTTTTAAGTCGGTAGAGTTTGGAAAGTATCGAAACTATATTTTCAAGCAAATCTTATAAACTACCAAAGAATAACGAACGATTTTTTTCATTTAGCAACTTTTAAGAGGATAGTCTAACTAGAACATGACACAAATAGATAGTACAATTGAAATCAGAAGACCAATCAATGAGGAACATAAAGAGGTTTCGGCAAGGCTTCAAGAGCAATTGTCTCAAACTTGCAATCAAACAACTGGCTCGTGTTTTCGACATTGCTCTTGGTATCTTCCGCTGAGATTATAGCAGCAATCAGACCAAGAAGTACTTGCTCGAGACCCTCCCCGTTGGTCCATTCATGGATCTCGGCCTTAACAAGATTTCGGTTATTGCATATCAACTCCCAAACAGGAAAATCTTTCCTTGGCATCATGAAATCTCCATCCACAAGCTTTAAGCTCGGGCAAAAATCACCCGCTCCGTCTCCCAAGTATATAATCTTTTTCTTTTCTTCCGTCGTGAATGTGGATTGTATTCTTTCTATTACTTTACCCTGATTAAGAAAAAAGGACTAATTAGTAATGTTACTAGCAAGGCGCTAGGAGCAAAAGTACAAATACAGACCAGAAAGAAACACAAGCTACACATTCTAGAATCTGCCCGAGGCTTTAACTGCGAGGACTACAAAAGGAATACCTTGCACATGTTGGGAGGGCAAAGGGTGCAACCATGAGTTGCTTTGTTAAAATCATGGTACGGCAAGATCCTTAACTTGCCTTGATCGTCCACAAAACCAGGATTAGTGTTAATCTCCGAGAAACATTCTCGTACGCCAAGATGCCTTAAAACCGTTTCGATGTAGAATGTATTCGCATCACTAACTACCCTCAAATCACATCTGAAAATTAATCAAACCAATAATCATTACATATCACAAACAAAACATTATTGATTGATCATAGTTCTATACAAAAAAAAAGTTGTAAATTATTTACCCTAAAGCGTGAGCAGCTTTAATAGCAGGAACGATACGAGGATGTATCGGGACACGATTTAGTACTTGTTCGAGATCTTCGATAGTTTTACCTTGTAAATGCAGCTCATTCATCATCTTGTCCTGTTATTTTTCAACAAACAATAAAATTTGTAAAGAGAAGGACAACTAACTATCACACAATATACAACAGACTATATCACATGTCTTGAACACACAACTAGTTGGTCGGGGAGCTTCTCACACAACAAGGAGTACCATTAAGACACAAGCCCTTTGGTATAAAATTTGTAAATATATTGGCACGTCAAATAGTTATCCTAGAAAACGAGAGAGATTAATTGCATGGGTATTGCTAATAACAGCTCTAGCTACGACGGTCGAAACGAATAATATATTTTCAACCCAAAAACATAAAGATTAAGTACATTACATATATACTAATAAAGGAATAAAAGTACAAGACATACCATGACGGAGTTCCACGGCATGGTAGGAAGAAGTTGATTAAATAAATCCGTCGCGCCTAGCTCGTCCACGACCCAATTATCGCTATCGATGTCGATTATCGTTTTATCGAAGTCGAAAACCACCACAACATTAGACATGTTCTTAGCCTGAATATTAGAAAATCCGATGGTTGGAAGTAGGTATATGGTTTTATATTTGTTGCAATGCATTATTATGAGTATTTATAGTGAAGGAACATATAAGGTTAAAAATAAAGATGCTAAAGGAATATTACTAAATGAATATTTTTGGGTTAATCTTGGCCGTTGGTTTAGGTCACGTGAATGATCCAACGGTTGATATGAAAAGTGAGATTAAGAGTTTAAATAGGATTAGTGTTTCTAAAAGCGCGGGAATATGAAATAGAATATGCCAAAATATTCTTTATTAAAGTTGGTCATTTATTTCGGACCTAATACCTTGGTGCACTTTTTTAGATGTTCTTCATAAATGGATTATCATAAAATCCGATAATGTCTTCGTCCTGTAATAAGTGTCTACATTACAATTTTGAGATATTTTAAAGTAAATGTTTGCTTTGTATTTTAATGAATGAGAACAGATTTAGTAAAAAGAGATGATATTTGATTAAAGGTTAATATAGTTAGTGAAAGTTATTAAAACTCTGTACATATTAAAAGTAGACACTTAATAAGAGACTGAAGATGTATCTCTTAGAACACCCTAATTTTTCACACAAAAAAGTTGTAAATTTGCAACAAATAAAAGTTACAATGTATAATTTATCACTTGTTATATTACACAATCTGCATTTAATAGATGCACTGTTTAAAAAATGAGTAAATTTGACAATTTGTTAACTCAAATCAACACTTTTTACACATATAAAAGATTGCAGAAAATTTTCTTGACACTAAATCGGGATGGAGTGAGTATATATCATCGTCATTGAATATGGCATGTGGTATTCATTAAGTGACTCGAATTGTCTGGTGACCTGAGTAAACATTAACATGGCCCAATTTTTGCGACCACGACATAAAGTATATATGATTCATAAAGAGAGTGTTTAGAAGTGGCCGAGGTCGCCCCACATGGACATGTGATGTCGCCATTTTCTTTAACACGCCAAATGTTAAAAATGTCTTTCTTTTTTTTCTTTTGAATCAGGATGGCCCTATATATTGTTTCAATGAGATTAATTTATGAGTAACATTGTTTCAATAAGAAAACAAACAAGGAGTGGCCATGTCATCATTTTAGAAAAGAAGGGCATCACTTGGTTCGAGTTTGTGTAACGATGTTTTCAAAAGTCATTAATTAATCGATCAAAGAGTAGGAAACTATGATTAAATAATTGTAAGTAATATTAGTACTAACGGATGTTTGTATACATCAAGATGGTTATAATTATCAAAGTTTCTTTTAAATTTATGCATTAGCTTCTTAAGTTTTTTTATTTACTCACTATAGTAAATTTTGTAAAAGTTTTTAAAACGTCACATCAATCATCTTTAAACTTTTTAATATTTTAAATCTACATTCAACATGGTATAAACTGTTATAGTTTACAAAATGTCTCGTATAAAACATGTTTAAATGTATAATTATAAAAGACATGAACTAAATATCTACTATAGTAAACAAAACATATAAACATTTTCATATTTTTAAACCGAGTTAATTGCATTTTTAGTCCTTGTGGTTTGGCCAATTGCAGGTTTGGTCCTTATAACTTTGAAAGTGCAGCGATAGTTCTTATTTTGAAGTTTGAATTGCATTTTTTGTCCTTGGATAAAGTTAAATGACTAAAATACCCTTTGTCTTCTTCAGAAAAAAATAAAGGTAGTTTGATTATTTCACACCAAAAAGGACAAAAAATGCAACCCAAACTTCAAAATGAAGACTATCGCTGCACTTTTAAAGTTTTAAGAACCAAACCTGCAATTTGACCAAACAAGAAGGACCAAAAATGCAATTAACTCTTTTAAACCTTTTCATAAATGGATGGCCTCCAAACCAATTAAACTATGCAAAGTTTAGCAAGGATTATAAAAGGCATTCGTTTAGCACAAAGGATATGCGTTGTCTAGATAAAACTAGAATCCAAGTTGGTTTAAAATATGTGGATTAGGAAAGTGTTACGAAACTTGTGGAATATATTGGGCGACACTCGGCGGCTATTCCAAACACAGGATATAGTAAACTAATAATACAACAGATGTTTAGTTTTAAAGCTAATCTTTTCATTAATTGTGTGCTCAGTTTTCTTACAAACAAATCAGATTTTGTTTCAACTTTGGTGCAAGCAGCCAAGAAGCACTCGGTATCTAGAGTTACCAAATAAAAAAAAACGAGTGTGGAAACCCGCGCGATGCAACGGGATTGGCTTTAAAGGACTTACTTTGTAGCGACACTTAAACCTTAGGGACTAATTTTGCTAAGTTTCTATAGATAGCAATTAATTCTGTAGGACTTACCTTGCAACACCCCTTAAACCTTAGGGACTGTTTTTGCCAAGTTGTGAAACTTTGCATTTAATGTTTGGACTTACTTTGCAGCGCCAATTGAACCTCAGGGACTGTTTCTGCCAACTTAAGAAACTTTGCATTTAATGCCTTGGGGGTTACTGTTTTCTTCCCCGCTAAATAGTATATACGAGTGAGGAAACCCGCGCGATGCAGCGGGATTGGCTTCAAAGGACTTACTTTGTAGCGACACTTAAATCTTATGGACTAATTTCGCCAGGTTGCTATAGTTAGCAATTAATTTTACAGGACTTACCTTGCAACGGCGCTTAAACCTCATGGACTGTTTTTGCCAAGTTGTGAAACTTTGCATTTAATATTTGGACTTACTTTGCAACGACACTTGAACCTCAATGACTGTTTTTGCCAAGTTGGAAAAGTTTGCATTTAATGTTTGGTTTGCACACAAAAGTGTGTACGCTTTTTAGTATATTATACAAATAGTAATTATACACTAAACTAAACTTTTTCCTACAATTACATAATTTATTTTTTATTTTTTTATTTTCTTTTTTACGTATTCATTGCAATCCCGATCTATTTAATGATGAAAACTTGCAACGTCACTAAACGTTACACGAAATTTAACCACAAATATCATTATAATTATATATCGTTATAAACTCGCGTTTCTATGCCCAATTACACGTCCATTTACCTAGTGACGTTAACCTTTTATGCAAATGATTTACCACTAAACCATTCAATGGTAGTAAGTAGAACTAAATACAATGAAATAACTAATGTGAATATAAATTTTTTAGACATGACCCATTAAATACAAATAAAAAATCTTTTTACCATTTTACGCGAAATAAATGCATGCACCAAATTTTCAAAAACCACCGTAGCTTCGCCTCGCAAACAAGGTTAAACTAGTACTCCCTCCGTCTCATATTGACAGTCCACTTTAAATTTTTAATGTCTTTTATTTCTAACTTTGACCTTATATATTTTTAATTGTGTTATATAATATTGAGTAAAATGCAGAAATCGTCCCTGTGGTTTGCCCAGATTGCAGATTTCGTCCCTACATTTTCGAAAGTGCAGGCGGCCTCCCTGTGAGGAAAAGTTGAGTTCATTTTCGTCCCTGGCAAAATTGAAATGACTGAAATACCCTCGTCTTCATCCCCTTTAACTTTACAGGGACGAAATCTGCAATTTGAACAAACCACATGGACCATTTATTTTTTACCGAAAATAATTTTTTTTCGAAAATAATTTTTTTCCGAAAATAATTTTATCAGTTTTCATCCGTTTTTCGTACATTTTATTAGATTATTGTCCGTTTTTTATCCATTTTTCTTACATTTTGTCTATTTTTATTCGTTTTTGTCCGTTTTTTTTCCCATTTTTGTCCGTGTTTCTTACATTTTGTCTATTTTCTTACGTTTTTGTTTGTTTTTGTAATATTTCATCATTTTGAAAAAAAAATTCAAAAAGAAAAAAATTTGAAAAAATTTGAAAAAAAAAAGTAGAATTTTTTCGCAAATTTGAAATTTTTATTTTCAAATTTGCGAAAAAATTCTATTTTTTTTAATTTTTCAAAATTTTTTCTTTTGATTTTTTCAAAATGATGAAATATTACAAAACAAACAAAACGTAAAAAAAATTCAAAAGAAAAAATTTTGAAAAATTTGAAAAAATTTTTCCAAAAAGTAGAATTTTTCAAGCAAATTTGATTTTTTTCTAATTTGCGAAAAAATTCTACCTTTTTTTTAGGAATTTTTTTTTTTAAATTTTTTTCTTTTTGAATTTTTTTTTTTCAAAATGATGAAATATTCCAAAAACAAACAAAAACGTAAGAAAAATAAAAAAAATGTAAGAAACACAGACAAAAATGGAAAAAAAAGGGACAAAAACGGATAAAACGGGCAAAAACGAATAAAAATAGACAAAACGTAAGAAAAATGGATAAAAAACGGACAATAATCTAAAAAAATGTACGAAAAACGGACAAAAATGGATGAAAACTGATAAAATTATTTTTGGAAAAAAATTATTTTTCGAAAAAAAAATTCGACAAAAAATAAATGGTCCCTGTGGTTTGTTCAAATTACAGATTTCGTCCCTGTAAAGTTAAAGGGGATGAAGACGAGGGTATTTCAGTCATTTCAATTTTGCCAGGGACGAAAATGAACTCAACTTTTCCTCACAGAGAGGCCGCCTGCACTTTCGAAAATGTAGGGACGAAATCTGCAATCTGGGCAAACCACAGGGACAATTTCTGCATTTTTCTCTATAATATTTGATGCAAAATATATGAATAGATTGAGTTTTAAATGTATTTTTTATTGGTATAATTTTTATTAAATATTATATAACACAAATAAAAATATTTAAGGTCAAAGTTAAGAAAGAAAGATTTAAAAAATCAAAACATGACAATTAATATGGGACGGAGGTAGTATATTATTACCATAGACGGATCTCACTGAAACCGGAGAAGGCCACGACCCTTCCAAAACTAAAATGTTTTATCTATATTTGCTTAAAAAAAATACAACTTTAATTTAGCTCTTTCAAATTAAATAATAGATCACTCGGCCCTTTTAATAAATTCACCCAAATTCCATATATGATTATACGTGGTACTTAAGACCCTAAACTTCGTTGTACCTTTTCTGTTTATGTGTAGATGTATTTATATCTTTTTAATATAGAAAGAATTGCATTTATCCAAAATTTCTGTTACAAAAAAGTGAAAAGTAACCTAAAAAAGAAACTATATTTGGGTCATTGTATGTATGCGGTTTGCATGGTATTTGGAAAAGGTGGTATGCCATCCACGAAAGACCAAACCTCTTATTTCCACATCACCTCCACCGTTTCATTTTGGTGTTATCTTAAAATTTATTATTAAAAAAACCTTATGACTAAACTTTGTATTTGTTTAAGATGAAATTGTGTTAGTAAGATGAATTTGTTATTGTACATCATATAGAGTATTTGATTATACGGCGAGACAAATACCCAAGGCTTTTTTTGGTCTAGTCGTATGTGAGTTGCCCACCAATCTAGAGGTAATGAGTTAATGTTTCACTAGAGGTATTTGTAAGATATGTAGCGTAGGGTGTGAAAAAATTGACATTCAAAAAAAAAAAAAAGGAGACAAATATATCGTGATACTGATACTTTTGTTTATAAGAAAGGGTTATTTCCGCACCATACTATCCATACACTTTGCTTATTATTAAGTCATTTGATCAGAGAGAATATATCGTGATAATACTTTTGTTTATACTATAGTTGCAAGTCTATTGTTCTCTTTCCGAATTAGGTGAAACAAAGCTTCAAACAAAGAGGTTGGGCTGTTCACTTCATTGATTTGACTTCACTTTACTTAAGATTAAAGAGAGGGGCCGGGCGGGCGCCTAAAAGGGAAGCAACTGGGCTAGACTGCTGATCTTATGGAGTAGTCTGACCCTGAGAAAGAGACTGTAATCGCTGCCGAGAATAAACATGCTGTGATGGGTGACTGGAATCCTCTGAGGTCAGCTGAACAGGCTATCCATACACTTTGCTTATTATTAAGTCATTTGATCAGAGAGAAAACTGAGATATTTTTTTGAGCATCTTTTACCTTTCATTTTTTTTTATGTAATGGCGAAAAATTTGTCAAGGAAAGCTTCCAAATACAAGAAATACTTTGACTTTAAAACTAATAATCTTCTATGTGTAACGATCGAAAGCTCTTTATTTATTTTTTTGGCAAAGCTCGAGATATCCACGTACATATGATATAAACAGATCATGTGATCCGATCTGGCCTCGATGGTTAGATACATGACCCAACAAATTATTGTCATCATTGGATTTATGTCTAATTTTCAATTAAAGATCTTGTTTTATATGGGCACAGTAGTCATATAGATCCTACACATTTAGTAGATCAAATATTATTAAAAAAATATTTACATTCAAAGACAATGAATGATGCTTCATAGCAATGCCTATGTTTTGTTATCACTCTTATATTTTGAATCAAAATTGATTTACACATTTTTGGTTTTGATTGAGACACTCACTTACATTGTTACACTATTGTACTATATTTATATCATGCTTTAAATACTTGTATTTTGATGTGTGCAAATCATCTCACATTCCAAGTATCAACATAAATTTATGAGAAATACTAAACCCGCTCACAAAATCCACACAAAAAATCCACTCGTTGACGAGTCAGCGGGTGATTGGTTTAATAAAAGAGATGAGAGAGAAACTGCATCAATCATCCCCTGACACATCAGCGAGTGTATTTTTTATGTGAATTTTGTAAGTAGGTCTAACATCGCTCTAAATTTATAGATTATGGTCATTCACTCGTCATGGTCGAGGTTTTGTTCATTGGTGCTACATTTTTTTTTAATAGCAGCTTATATTAAAACAGCAAGAACATTTACAAAACTAGGACAAAGCAACCTCTCTAACATGAGCAAACAAAAAAGCAAGGTTTTCAAGATTGAGATTCTACCCATGATCGTTTTTGTCTTTGTAAAATCGTGATCGTAAGATCGGATCGGGATCTTAAGATCCTACTCTAATATTATTTCTTAATAGTTTTTGTAATATCATACAAATCTACAAATTATTATACATTATAAACACAAATTACTATGAATGTTTCATAGAAATGTTGTCATAAATTATGATTATGAAATGTTTAAAAAGATTAACATGTTGGTTTTTGAATTCTATAAAAAAACAAATCATAAATTTGTAGTTTTTTAGTTTGTAATCCGAGAAAAGTAAGATCAGATCAGATTAGATCTTAAGATCGCATGATAAAGATCGGGATCATATAAAATCTTAAGCTTGCAAAAATCTTATGTAAGATCTAGATCATTTTTGTTTTACAGTGTCATAAAATCGAAAGATTCTAAGGTCGGAATCAGTATCCTGACAATTATGCAAAAAAGTATCCAACACCTTACTATAAGGACAAGAAAACAACAACAGCAAAGACAAAACACAATCTAAACTGTACCCATCAAAAAGATTTAGCCAAAACAGTATCAAACATATGCTGGTAATTCATCCATTTTTATTTTTATTTTTACTATGTCGACATGTAAAAATTAAATAAATAAGCTTTTCATATAGTAGTGAAACAAAAGTGTGGTACATAGCCTTTCAAAATATAGCAATTAGTATAAGAATATAAATAAGCATTTCATATACCGGTGAAACAAAAGTATCATAACAGATACTCTCTCCGTCTTAAAATAATTGTCTTCATTTCAATTTTAAATTGTTTCAAAATAATTATCCATTTTATATTTCAACTAATAGGAAGTGATTTTAGTGGTTAAAATGATATTTAATTGATGAAAAGTATAATTAGTTGAATTTTTGTACATTTTAAAAATGAACAATTATTTATTTTAAAACAAAAAGAATAACAATCAAGTATCTTGTCATGTTATTTGGTGAACATATAACATTTTTCTACAAAGTGATTGGGCCTAGACTGCTAACCTCAAGGCTTAAGATGATCTGCCCATCTTCTTTGATGATTCCAATAAAATCTAACCTCATAAAACAAAACAAAAACAGAACATAAATTTTGCCTAAAAAAATCATTAATATATATATTAAAACGCGTGAGAAACGACGTCGTTTTGCCGTTTGCAAGAAAAGGACGAAACGACAGTTTAGGCTAAAAATTAAAGAGTAAAACGACATGTACCAAAACGACGTCGTTTCGTGAGTTTCGAAAAATGACAAAAAGTACCCCTCAAGTCAACGACGCTTTGCAAAAAGAGTACTTAATTCTGAAAAATGGCTAGAATTACCCCCGAAGTGTCTCACGTTTTGCAAAACCGATCCTAAAGTCTTATATCTTCACAAAATTTGAAAAATGGCAAAAATTACCCCCAAAGTATGCGACACTTTTGCAAAACCGATCCTTATCTTTTCATAAAATTTTAAAAATGGCAAAAATTAACCCCGAAGTATGCGCCACTTTGCAAATTCAATGCTCAACTTTATTTGTTATTATGTAATTAAGGATCCACCGAATTCATTAAATATATATACATATATATTAAGAAAATAATAATAATAAAAATTAAAACACACACTTACAACAAACTTAAGGTCAACGTTTACATCCCGACCCAACTATCACTATACAAATGTGTCAAATAAAATTAAAATACCAACATTTACATAAAAAAATTCGCACACAATTTAAACACTACACATATAACAAAACTCATATAACATAAAAATAAAAGCAAACAAACCGCTAATACGTAATTAAGGATCTTGCGAATTCATTAAATATATATTAAAAAATAAATAAAAAAATAAAAAAATAAAATAATTTAAAACACGCCCTTACATCAAGCTTAAGGTCAACGTTTACATCTCGACCCATCTACACTATGCAAAAGTGCCAAATGAAATGAATATACGAACATTTACATAAAAAATTTCGCACACAATTTAAACACCACACATATAACATAAAAATTAAATGCAAAAAAACCCGCCGCAACGCGCGGGTACAAAAACTCGTTATGATTAATTTTCTATAGATTCAAATAACATGGGTGTAGATAAACTAAAACATTTAGCGAAAATTTTATTTATGCCTTCATGTCACTAATCATCAAATTCATTTTTGCGATTATTGTAACTTTTGCTACTTGACAAAAACTTATAATAAACGTTCGTTGCGAAACACTGTTTTTATCACAGTTGTTAAAATCGCGATTTTGATCGTAGGATTGTACGATCCTACGATGCTACAAAAAACGATCAGAATTTTAACAAGATTGTAACTCAAGTAGGATCGTATCAGGATCGTAGGATCGCGCATAGGATCGTATGATCGCCTACTATTAATTTTTTTTTTTTTTTTTTTTTTTTTTTCTTTTTGGCTCTATGAACTTTTTAAGCATAAGCCCGTGTCTTAAATCCCTATAACTAAGAATTCTTTATGAAAGCTATTATTTTGGTGCTATTAATTGATTGTCTTTTGCAAGATTAATGAGTGTCAAATCATTATGCTTTTATGGACTAATTTAGAAATAGTTTAGATTTGTCTTTTAAAGGTCATTATGAAAAACGATTTCGTACTTTGTAACATGTCAGAAGCTTGTTTTGAAGTAAACCATCTAAATATTTGACCCAATTTTGTTCATAATTTATTTTATATTACATATAAAAGCATGACTATATCTTAAAAAATTTCAGTAATATTATCAGAATATCCTAATTTAATTTATTTAGTCACCAAGAAAAAAATATTATGTTGCTCTCTATTATAAATTACGTCGTTTCATTTTTAAATACAATTCATTTATCTTTTACATTAATCTATATATTATAACAAAAAAAGTCACAGAATCACGTATCAATAAATTAATACTATCTTTTTACCTTAATTTAAATGTTATAAAAAAAAACCTTATAATAAAAAAATATTGAAACAAGAAATAGGTGCGCGTATATAGTAACTTTACGCAAATATGCATTGCAATTTATCTAATATTCTACTACTATGTTATTTGAACATATATTTTTTTCTTTTATTCATTTAAATTTGTTTATTATATGAAATATTATATAAAAATATAAAATTACAACCCCTATGCAAAAATAAATATATTTTTATATGATCCTGATCCGATCTTACGATTACAATCTTACAAAACCGAAAACAATTGTAAGATCCTGACAACGTTGGTTTTTATCACGTCAGATTCATCATAAAGAGTAACTCTTATTGTTTTTAAAAAATAAAAAGAATAAAGACACGTTGAATGGTATCGAACAGGCGACCTATTGTATAATAGATGTGCATATTACCATTAAACCTCCCTCGATCCTATTTATAAAGTGACACTCATTTTAATTTATGCCAGTTACTATATTATGTTTGATATTCTCTTACGTAGGACAAGAAGACATGTGTCACTATCTTTCAAACCAAAGTTCTTGATACAATAGTGTCCGCTTCTTCAGGCTGGCCAGAATGGCCAAGGTTCTCGTCGGTTGAGACCTTCGGTCGAGCAAGGTTGAGCCAGTGTGAGGCCTTCGGTTGGCGTCGGTTGGGGAGAGAGGGAAGGATAATTCGGTTGAGCACACAACCGAGTGTTACAAGCTCAAACTTTACCTTTTTTTTCAAAACTTTACCA
The DNA here is from genome assembly GCA_910596185.1 of Chrysanthemum makinoi. Lineage (NCBI taxonomy): Eukaryota > Viridiplantae > Streptophyta > Magnoliopsida > Asterales > Asteraceae > Chrysanthemum > Chrysanthemum makinoi. The sequence goes on along the minus strand of OU343220.1, from coordinate 320,128,374 downwards.
CTTTTACAAAATTATAAACACCAACCTCAAACACATTTTTAAACACACAATTCAAACAACTTCTCTTCAATATTCATCATGTCACAAAGAAAAACTCCCAACTCAAAAACCCGACGATCCCGACTTCCCCAAAATTCCCCGAACTTGAATTTCTCACCGGATCCACCGTTTTAATTAACCGGTTTAACACCACCACAAAATCGGGATATTCGTTTTCAAGCACCCGGTTTTGATTATGAAACACAACTACCACAACCCAACCACAATGAAAACCCATTTTACATCAATCGTCCATATTTCCCACCGGGTCGTCCGAGTATCAATCAAAACCAAGCACCAAGTGGGTCGTCATATCATCCTAACATGGATTTCTCACAATCTTCCCAACCTAATCAATCGTTTTCACCGCTTCATGCTGTTAATTTTGATATGGATTATGAGCATTTTATGGAATTCCCTCCTGCTCAATGCTACACGTCTCAACAATACCCGACTCAAGATGCTTCGATGGGACAAGGTTCGGGGCACGGTTCATACCACGGTTCTATTCGTATTGAAGACGATGTCGAAGAGACGTCACCCGCCAAATCAAAGAAGGTTACAAAACGGGCTACAAAGGGGAAGGGCAAGAATGTTGCAACCGCACCCGTCAAACCATGGACAAAAGTGGAAGAGGTCGCGCTTTGTAGAGCTTAGGTACATGTGTCAGAAAATTCGAAAAGAGGGAATGCTATCAACCGGAGTGGGTTTTGGGATGAGGTGATAGCGTACTTTGAAAATGAAACTGGTTCAACAAGAACCTACGACTCCATAACGACCAAATGGAACGGTAGGATTCGTTCTAGGGTTAGTTTCTTTTGTGCAATTATGGATAATATCAAGGATAATCACGGAAGCGGTGAGAATGACGAAGACGACTATGAAAAGGCTTGTAACGAATACCATGTGTTTCACAAGCATGAGTTTACATTGAATGAGTGTTGGAAAGTTTTGAGAGGGCATTCTGCTTGGAAAACTGTTGAGATGCCTGCTTTCACCATGACTAGTCGGAAGAAATGCAGGACTTCGGAAACCACCTCGGGGTCAACAAAAGGTCCTTTTCATCCCCAAGACGTGGATGATTCTGAAGAAGAAGAGACTCGAGAATCACGACCAAAAGGTCGCGGACGCGCCAAGAAGAAAGCACACGAGCCACCCGCTTCATTTGTTACTAATATGGCCAAGAACTTTTTCAAGATCAAAAGTTCAAGTAAGGAAAAAAACAAGAGTATGGAAGAGGAATACATAAAGTTGAAGCAGAAAGAGATGGAGCTTGTAGAGGCAAGGGCAAGGCGAGCCGAGGAGTTGAAAAGAGAGAAACTTGAGCTCCAACGTCAGCAGCTTGCATTGGCAGCACAATCAAACCGGACGCAAGATTTAATTTTCTACAACACACCCCTCGACACAAATATGCCTGCACGACAACTACAAGAACTTGAACAACTTAAGGCAGCAATCAAACAACGTTACAACTTAGATTATTAAGTTGCAGTTTTTAATAAGTATTGTAACGTCTACGTTTTATTAGTTTAAGTTTTAAATTATTGTTGTAATGTTAAGTATTTTTATTAATGAAGTTTAATTTTGTTTTTAAAAATATTTGAATTAAAAAAAAAAAGAACTAGATCACCACTGTGACAACTAGGTCGTCTTCAGGTCGTCGGAGAGAGAAAACGGATGAAAAATGAAGCTAAAGTCGAAAACTTTAAATTATAAACGGCCGTTTCAATAAAGGATCGACGATGCAACAACCGTTAACCAACAAGGGCTAAAGTGCAAATTATAACGGAATAAACTTAACACCCGTTAACAAAATGACCATTCATGTTATTCTTTTGCCTCGAGAGGGACCATTCATGCAACTTTTAAGTTTGAGGGACGGTAGGTGAAACTTTTGACAAACCACAAGGACCATATATGTAATTTACTCTTTTTAAAAATATTTGAATTAAAAAAAAAAAAAAAAAAAGGAACTAGATCACCACTGTGACAACTAGGTCGTCGTCAGGTCGTCGGAGAGAGAAAGCTGATGTGGCACCGACGAACTAGTTTGCCACTGTGTCTAGCCTCATAGCAACACATGTGTTTTGTTGTCGGTCATACATTATTTACTGTTGGTATCTTTACACTTTTAATACAACTAGAGTAAAGTTCAAAACAAAACTTTTTTTTGTTTGTTCCAAAATAACAGAGAAATTACTTGCTTCGTTAGTTTTTACTAAGTGAATTTACGGATGGTTTTGTGTCAAATTTACTAACGAAAATATAATTTTATGCCAAAAAATTTTAAAAATGTAAAACAAAACACGGAACAAACCACAAAAATTTAATTTGAACTTTAATCATACAACTATTACATTTCATAGCACTCGATTTATTGTCTGGAAAGACAATTTATTATTATCATTTTTTCCGTATTTTTTAATTTTGACTCTTTTTGACTTATCAAACTTATGCGATCATTCACTCATCATGGTCGAGCTTTTATTTATTAGAGGTGATTTGCACACTTCAAAATTTGATTAACACACTCCAATATACAAGTATAATAAGCATCCTGTAATATATGTACAATTGTTTACTGCAAAGATTAGAGTATGATAATCAAAATTTGAAATGTGCAAATCACCTTCCTATATAGATCGACGTTGCAACTTTTTTTTTAGCTTACATTAATACAATAAGAACATTTACAAAACGAGAACCAAAGCTACAAACAAGAAATTGTAACAAAGGAACCTCTCAAACACGAGCAAACAAAAAGTATACAAGTATACAACAAACACCTCACTATAAGGACAAAAAAAAAAAAAAAAATCTGTACCCATCAAAAAGATTCAGCCAAAACAGTAACAAACATATGCTTGTTATTATTCATCTATTTTTTTAATATGTCGACATGTTAAAAGTAACTAAATAAGCATTTCATATTGAAGACAGTAATCTCGCCATTGCTTCAACCTCGAAGGACCAAACTTGCTCATCTCAAAGTATCTAACCGATTAGCAGTTAGAGTTAGTTTTATAACCGAAAAGCGGTTATGATAGGTAGTTATAGAAGCAGTTATTTAACCGCCAAATGCAGTTAATTAACCGCCATAAGCAGTTACATTTGTTTAGTATTTATATACATTGTAATGAATCATTTAGAGGTAATGAGACGATTAGTTATTCAAAGATCCTATTTGTTATTGTTTGCATATTTCATATCACTCATTCACAGCGTAGGGACCAACATTTGGCATCAAGAGCCTTCTTACATCTCGTTACAGACACAATATTCATCATCCAGATTTCTTGTTAACAAGGCAACACTTACCAGCCTTGTTTAGCGAGACAGAATTAAACCCAGAAACCTATTAACGAGATACATATACATTCCAGAAAAACCCAACGTTGAAGAGAAGAACCAAGACAGAAAACTGGTACTGGTCTTTTGGTTCAGGAAGACAGAAACAGAAACATTGTTTCTGGAAGAAGAAGAGTACTCGCTGAATTTTTGTTTCAGGAGAAGGGAAGACGTTTTCAAAAAGGAAACGTTGTTACTTGGATAACTAGGACATAAGACAAGTCGTATACAACTCGTCTTTGTGTCGAAATTGCAAACGGAGAGGACACCCATTCCATTGTGGTGTCGGTTTTTTTTCTGTTGTGAAGCATCAATACGCAGCAACAAGAAGAAAAGGAAGGAGTTACGTAACCAAAGAAGAAAGACGCGTTAGAGATACCTTGTATAGTAGACGGCATATACAAGAAGAGAAAAAGACATACCTTGTATAGTAGACGGCATATACAAGAAGAGAAGAAAAAGACGTTGCTTGGAATTAGAAGAAAACACAACCGGTTCAGAAACAATCAAGTATTGTTTTTGAGAGAAGAGACGCTAGCGACATAAGAATATTAACAAAGGACACAACTTGATCACTTGTGGGTTTTTGTTGAAAATACCGAAAGGTATTTTTGGGGTGAAGCACATTCGGTGTGGAACAAAGGTAAAGAGAAAGGTTGTGAGACGCGGCAAGCAAACGTAGAAGATTACCATTTGTTGGTAAAGAAGAAAGAACAAGTAAATTAACTTGTTTTGTTGAAAATACCGAAAGGTATTTTGGAAGGAATTGTGTTCGGAAAATAGCCAAGACCAAGAGTTCGAAGGCAAATCATTATTACATCGATACACAAGAAAGGAGAAAAGACAACGTGGGGAAAGAAAGAACGTGGTTGGTATTATACTCAAGTACCGACACAAGTGGGAATACGACTGTGTTTAATACACAACAAAGAGGTCACAAATTCAAACTTTGGATTTCTCTTATACTTTAAATAGTATAGTTCGTTATTTGCATTACTAGGAAATCCCGAGAACTATATTGATCCCGTATATTAGATTCCGGAAACTATTTCGTTCCCGTAGTATTAAGTATATATCATACTTAGTTAGAATTCCCATAGAAAGTGAAGATCATTAGAACCATCAATATGCCTGGTGACGATACAAGTGGCAGTAACATCGCAACAAAACCCGTAACCCCTATGACACAGTATCAATGCCCAAAACTCAAAGCCACAAACTATACAGTTTGGACAATACAAATTAAGGTGATACTAGAAGCACAAGGTTTATGGGAAGCAATAGAACCTAAGGCTGATATACAAGTAGATGCTAAAAAGGATAAGGCAACAACTGCCTTCCTATATCAAGCATTGACCGAAGATGTGATTTTACAAGTAGCAAGTCGTAATACGGCAAAGGAATTATGGGATTCATTAAGAAAGAGACACGTTGGAGAAGAGAAAGTGCAACAAGCACGGTTACAATCATTGATGATTGGATTTCAGACCCTTCAAATGAAGGAAGATGAAACGGTGGATGCATTTACAGCCAAACTGAACGGCTATGCCACAAAGGCAAAAGAATTAGGAAAACCTTTGGATGAATCACTTTTAGTTCGAAAACTATTAGATTCCACACCCGATAGATTCATTCAGATAGTAGCATCCATAGAACAGACGAATGATCTCGATGACATAACGTTAGATGAGATCGCAGGAAAGCTTAAGGCATTCGAGGAGAGAATAAAACTCCGAAAGGGAGGACAATTAGAAAGCCAAGATAACCTATTATTCACACAAGGTGAACACTCTAGAAATAAGAAACGATTTACCAAATATAGGGGTAGATCAAACAATTCACGAGGTAATTGGCAGAATAAGGGAAAAAGAGATAACTCGAATGGAGGAAACTCACCTCACAATAAGAATAAAGGTGAGTGGGATAGAAAGAATTTGAAATGTTACAATTGCGGGAAACCCGGACATTTCATGAGAAATTGTAAAAGTCCACCAACAACTCAGGAACAATCAAACCTTATCTTAGAAGACGATGAACCATCATTATTAATGGCGATACAAGAAACTGAAGAAGTCTTGTTAAATGAAGAACAAGTACACCCCCGAAAGTATGCTACAACAGATGCTAGCATATGGTATTTAGATAATGGTGCAAGTAATCATATGACGGGCACCAAAGGCCATTTTAAAGATATTGACGAGAGCATCACTGGACGCGTTCGTTTTGGAGATGGATCGTATGTAGAGATAAAGGGTAGAGGTTCAATATTATTAGGATGTAGAAACTTACAACAGAAGATGATTTCGGATGTTTACTACATACCAAACCTCAAGAGCAACATACTTAGTCTAGGACAACTTACTGAAATAGGTTGCAAGATCATCATGGATGGAAATTTACTGACTTTGTATGATAAGAATAAGAAGTTGTTGATGAAAGTAGAACGATCTAAGAATCGACTTTACAGTATTAGATTACATATAGTAGCACCTATATGTCTCTTAGCAAACGTAGACGACCAAGCATGGTTATGGCATGCTAGATTAGGTCACCTGAACTTTGATGCGATAGACAAAATGACGAGAAAAGGTCTAGTAAACGGAATACCTAGAATAAACCATGCAGGACAAATCTGTGATGCATGTTTATTAGGAAAACACATCAGAACACCTTTTCCAAACCAAGCTAAATTCAGATCAAACAACCCATTGGACTTAGTATATGGAGATCTTTGTGGTCCCATAAGTCCAACAACACACTCTGGAAAGAAGCTCATCTTCTTATTAGTAGATGACTGTACACGTTTTATGTGGGCTTACTTTCTAAACTCGAAAGATCAAGCATTCAGCACATTCAAGGAATTTAGGCAAGCAGTTGAATCAAAGTTGAAGTTGAAAATTAAGATGCTAAGAACGGATAGAGGAGGTGAATTTACATCACATGAATTCACCAAATATTGTAAGGAGAATGGAATAGAAAGACAATTGACAGCACCATACTCACCGCAACAGAATGGTGTAGTAGAGAGGAGAAATAGAACAGTTTTATCAACCACTAGGAGTATGATGAAAGCGATGAAGTTACCCTTAACTTATTGGGGGAAGGCCAGCACGCCATTTACATACTCAACAGGGTACCTACGAAAGCCCTGATAGATAAAACACCATATGAAGCCCTCTACAATAGGAAACCAAACTTAGAATACCTAAGAATATTCGGATGCACAGCTTATGCTAAGGTAACAATACCTCACTTGAAGAAGCTGGACGATAGAAGCATTCCAATGATTTACTTAGGAGTTGAAGAAGGATCAAAAGCATGTAGACTATATGATCCAGTAGGAAAGAAAAAACATGTTAGTAGGGACGTGAAGTTTATGGAAACGAAACCGTGGGATTGGAACAACAATGAGGAGGATACAGACACAGACGATACGTTTTGGACTAGCTTTATGGTAGATGGAGTTGACTATGATAATCCTACACCAGTCAACTTAGAAAACACTGATAACACGTATCAAGAACAAGAACCTATACCAGATCCACCCTCACCAGTCACACCACCATCATACACTTACAACCCTAACTCAGAAGATGAAGAAAGAGCTACTATAAGTTCATTCGAAAGCTCGGATCCTAGATTTGATCATAGACCTATACAAGGTTTAAAGGATATTACGGAAATTTATCAAACTGCACGTGAAGTAGAAGCACCTAGCTTATTTTTCACAGAAGAAGAACCCCGTAATTACAAGGAAGCATCAAAAGATGAAAAGTGGATTGAGGCCATGCAAATTGAATTAGATTCAATTAACAAAAATAACACATGGACTCTTACCACATTGCCCGAAAATCAGAAGGCAATAGGACTTAAGTGGGTTTATAAAACCAAGAGAGATGCACAAGGTAGGATCATAAAGTATAAAGCAAGATTAGTAGCAAAAGGTTATGTACAAGAACAAGGAATAGACTTCGATGAAGTGTTTGCACCAGTTGCTAGGATAGAGACAGTTCGATTAATATTAGCACTAGCAGCATATCATGGATGGCAAGTACATCACTTAGATGTAAAATCAGCATTTTTACATGGAGAATTGAAGGAAGAAGTCTATGTTACACAACCTGAAGGTTTCATTCAAAAAGGGAACCTAGGAAAAGTCTACAAGCTAACTAAAGCTTTGTATGGCTTAAGACAAGCACCTAGAGCTTGGAACATGAAGCTTGACCAGACCTTGAAGTCCCTAGACTTTAAGAAATGTAATCTCGAACAAGCAATCTACACAAAGAGAAGCAAGACTTCTACAATTATCGTTGGAGTATATGTAGATGATTTAATAATCACGGGCACTCCAAAGAAGGAAGTAGATTTGTTCAAATCCCAGATGGAAGATAAATTCGAAATGAGCGACTTAGGGTTGCTAGCATATTACCTTGGGATAGAAGTTACACAGACAGGAGGAGAAATTACGATCAAGCAAACAGGATACATTAACAAGATCTTAAAAGAGACAAGCATGATGGATAGTAATGATACGAAGACACCTATGGAACCCGGCACTAAGTTGGTCAAGGCGGAAGATGGAAACCCAGTTGACGCAACTTATTACCGAAGCCTAATTGGAAGTCTCAGATATTTACTACATACAAGACCAGATCTTAGTTACCCAGTCGGACTACTCAGCAGATTTATGCAAAACCCGAAGGATCATCACCAAGGCGATGAAACAAGTAATCCGATACATCAAAGGAACGAAAGACCATGGAATAATATACAAGAAAGAAGGAGGCTACAAGATTACAGGATACAGCGACAGTAGTTATGGAATCAATACAGATCAAGGAAAAGGCACTACTGGCATAGTATTTTACTTTGGAGAGTCACCCATTACTTGGTGTACTCAGAAGCAACCGACAGTAGCATTCTCATCATGTGAATCGAATTTATGGCGCCTACAGCAGAAGATGTCAAGCCTTATGGCTAAAACGATTACTCAGTGAATTAACTGGATTAGAAGAAAAGAAGATAACGCTTAGAGTTGACAATATATCAGCTATACAACTCGTAAAGAACCCAGTTTTTCATGGAAGGAGCAAGCACATAGACATTCGCTATCATTTCATTCGTGAATGCGTAGAGAATGGTCATATCAAAGTAGAACACGTAAGTGGAGAACTACAAAGAGCAGACATCTTAACGAAAGCATTACCAAGACTCAAGTTCGTGACTATGCGACAAATGCTCGGAGTTCAAGACTTAGGACGAAGCAACGATCAAGATTAAGGAGGAGATTGAAGACAGTAATCTCGCCATTGCTTCAACCTCGAAGGACCAAACTTGCTCATCTCAAAGTATCTAACCGATTAGCAGTTAGAGTTAGTTTTATAACCGAAAAGCGGTTATGATAGGTAGTTATAGAAGCAGTTATTTAACCGCCAAATGCAGTTAATTAACCGCCATAAGCAGTTACATTTGTTTAGTATTTATATACATTGTAATGAATCATTTACAGGTAATGAGACGATTAGTTATTCAAAGATCCTATTTGTTATTGTTTGCATATTTCATATCACTCATTCACAGCGTAGGGACCAACACATATAGTGGTGAAACAAAAGTGTCAGACATAGCAAATCATCAAATTCATATTTGCGATTACTGTAACTTTTGTTACTTAATAAAAACTTATAACAAAAGTTCGTTGTGAAACACTGTTTTTATCATTTCAGATTTATCATAAAGAGTAACTCTTATTATTTAAAAAAAATAAAAAATTTAAAGGGGAGTTTTATGGTATCGAACATGTGACCTATTGTATAATAGATGTGCATATAACCATCAAACAACCCTCTAAACTCTTTATAAATTGACACTGATATTAATTTATCTTTGTTTCTACATTATGTTTAGTATTCTCTTACGTAGGACAAGCATCCTGAAACAAAAGTTCTTGATACAATAGTGTCGACTTCTTCATAGCAACACTTGTGTTTTGTTATCGGTCATATACTCCGAATATCAACATAAAAATTCAAGATTATATGGTCACATTTTTGTTCATAGGAGTTGCAACTTTTTTTGTCAACCATCTGCTCAAATTTTCGTCATATATTTATTTACTTTTTACTTTGCCGACTTGTTAAAAATAAGCATGTCACGTTAAATTTATGTCAAACAAAAATGTCATACATAGCTTTTTTTCTAAATATAAAAGAGATGTTTTGTAATTTCATAGATGAATAAAAAGAGATTGGGCCGAATATTACTTATCGAAAAGTAACTTTACGTGTCATTTAATGGACTGTTATGGGCCCAGTTTATTCAGTTTCAAATTGCTCCATCTTTTCAAAAGACATACATAGCACCGAGTCACCGACATGCACAAACCTTTAAAAGTATTTATAATTTGTCAAGTTAGAAATTATTGAAAATTTTGTGTAATAATTTTGATGAATGATTGTTGTTACATAAAAGTATGATGCAACTTACCTAAAGCGTTTCATTGCATTGAGATTGAGGAAGTACATAGTTAGCTAGCAATCGATAGAGTAACTTCAATACAGATTTTATTTATCAGTCGTTCACATTAGGGTGGCTTTCGAGTTTGTAAATACTCTGGGCGAGAATACATAATGGGACATTTCGTAAACTGATATTATATGAAAATCGCCACTGTTTTCTTATGTGAAAACTAATTATCTTTTTCTTCGAGAAATATGTTTGCACATGCATATAATTGTTAACGGAACAAATTTAAAGACCTCTAAAATATTTGATGACCTGGGCGGTTGCTCACTTCGCTCTAATATTTTTGAAGACCTGGACAAAAGCACACCATGTGTCGATTGTATATTATAAAAGCAAATTTTTATTGCTATTTATTTAATAGGTGAAATAACTCTTTAATTTATTCAAGTTTCAAAAGTAAACAACTCTTTAAGTTTATAAAAAAAATTGTATTTACAAAATATTTATAAAGAAAAATGCCAACTATTATAAACCAACTACTTTAGAGTTGCCGGTTATTACTTTAGAGTTGCCGGTTAGTAATTGTATGGGAAGAATTGAAAACTAGAACATAATGGTCGATAAATTCAAAAGTAAGTTGGCAGATTGGAAAGCAAAAATGATTTCTTTTGGTGGGATATTGACTCTTGTTAAATCAGCTCTCGGTAGCTTATCGTTGTACTTTTTTCTCTTTGTTTCGAGCCCCGATGAGTGTTCTTCATTCACTTGAGAGTGTTAGGAGAGATTTTTTTTTGGGAGGGGGGTTTGGGACTCAAAACATATGGTTTGGGTTAAATGGGAAAAGGCGTTGTCTAGTTATGGGGTGGGGGGTTTAAATATCGGAAGTGTTAAAGCCATGAATTGGGCGCTTCTTAGCAAGTAGTGGTGGAGATTTCGGGTTGAGAATGAGGCGTTGTGGTCAAGGTGATTAAGAGTCTGTACGGGCCGGGGGGAGGGTTGTTAGAAGAAAATGTAAGTTTTACTAGGAAAAGTGTGTTGGAAAATATAGTGAAAGTAGGCAAGGATTTGGATAAGATCGGGATTAATCTAGCTTCTACAATCAAATGGGAGGTGAGGGATGGAAATGTGATACTATTTTGGGATGACGTGTGGGTAGGGGGTATAAGGTTGAAGGAGCAGTTTCTTAGGTTATACCATTTAGAGGTGTGCAAAGAGGTTAGGGTAGGTAAAAAAGGGGCTTGTAGGGGGGATGAGTGGACGTGGGAGTGGTGTTGGAGGAATTCTCCGAAAGGAAGAGTTATGAGAGATATTACAGAGCTATGCAACTCGGTACAATCTGTTCAACTAAAAAAACATGTGATGTACAAATGCAGGTGGGAGTTAACTGAAGACGGCAAGTTCTCAGTCAAAGACCTTAGAGACTTGATATATGAAAAGACTCTCGGGCCGACTGTGAGACAATTCGTTACTCCATGGTGCAAGAGCATTCCCAAAAAAGTATGTGTTTTTATATATCATGAGAGGTTTCCAGTTCGCACTATTCTCGATGACATTGGTTGTTGGGTTCAGTAAATACCCAAACCCCTTAAACTAGGATTTGAATAGAAAATATCCTAAGTGTTTAATTCATTAAACACAATCAGGTTCTTGAGCGCATAGTCTCTCAGTGAGCTATCTTCAGGACACTTAGTATGAGGCGAAGAAGGAGCCTCTCCACTCTGCAAGGCGGAACTTAAAGGGTGAAGACTAAGTCAAGAAGAAGATAGTGGATTTAGTGAGTGATGACAATAACTCACTGAATCCTTCGACTCTCTCCAACTGTTAAACACGAAGACAAACGAAGAAAGAGATGAAGACTTTAAAGATCGAAGAATGAGCTGGATTAGGCGGGAAAGTTTTACCCGGATAAAACTAAGTCCCTCAAGTGTTTATCCAGTCTATACACAGTCTCAATCTATCAAGATCATATCTTTCCATTTATAGTAAGCGGCGATTCTCTATCAAGGAAAGAAGCTTCGCTGCCTACTATAGAAAGGTGAACGAGAACCGAATATATCAATATTCGTGTTTGCTGTGATCCATGTTTTTGTCTTCTAGGATAAAGTTAATAATCATACTTGTATAAATAGCATAAGAGAATGAGTGAAAAATTTAAGCTTGTGAATTGTAAAAACACACACACACAAGCCAACTTTTCACTCATCCAAATACAACTTTATCCTTGAGCTAGCTCAGTGGGTTCTAAGAGTTGTGCTCAGACTTAGCCCGAGCTTAGAGAGGAGTCACCCAAACTTTGTCATTTCAATCCCAAGTACTATTCCGCAAGTACTTGGGTAACGGATTCTTTTGATTTATTTCTAATAAGAATATGATGTTGAAAATTACTTTGTGTGTTTTACTAATGTTAATTTCGGTCATTATTCATTAATTACTTTAAGTACTTAATTATTCCCTTTTAACGATAGTGAATAGGGAACAACAAGTGGTATCAGAGCAGGCTGATTATAAAACCTTTTAAGCCGCTCTAAAACGTTTTAAATCGAATTCCTATGGTGAAATTGATGTACCCCAACTAGTCGATAAAAAGGGTGGAGCTTATTCAAAGGTTGCCCTAGACTTGAAGTTGGAAAATTCAACAAATGGAAAAAGCGTATGCTTTGCTATTTGATTGGGATGGAACCTTATTATATCAAGTGTATTAATGAGGGTCCATTTGTCCCAAAGACTGCTGAAAGTTTGCCCAAACCTGAAGCTCAGTGGACTCAGGATGAAAGGAGAGTGGTCAACCAGGACCAAAGACTCAAAAGTATCATCATATCATGTCTTCCTGATGATATAATGGAGTCAGTTATAAGCTGTAACACGGCTAAACAAACCTGGGATGACCTGGTCCATAGCCATGAAGGTCCATCTGATACCAAGGAAAACAGGATAATGGGCCTTGATCCGCTCCCGAACCGTCAAGTTTTCTCACACAAACCGGCCACTTGTGAATGGCCGACCGTAAGGAACTTAAAACGGTTCAGAAATGAATGCAATGAAGATCCGGGAGTATAGTGTTTCCCGGTCGTTAAATCCCAACGATGCGAGAATAACCAAACGATATAGTGATCGAGAGATTTGAACAGAAAAAGGGATTGTGATTATTATAACTACAGAAAAAGTCTATAAATTACAACGGTTTAAATGCAAATTAAAGAAAATTAAAAAAGATAAAAAATATTAAATAAACGCTATCACTATTTTTAAAATGATGTTTTTGTTTTTATGTTTTTATAAAACTGAAATTAAAAACTACGCGACGTACAACAGAAAATGTGATACTGAAGCAGTATAAATCCTAAAAATATGAAAATAACATTTTTACAAACCTAATGATAAAATAAAATTTTTAGAAAAAGAAAATTATTTTTATAACTATTTATCTAATTATTATTAATTAAAAACTATTTTTAACTATTTAATAATAACCTAAATTACAAGAAAATATGAAATAAAGCTTGAAAAATAAAATTATGACTAGGAAAAATCTAAAATAACAAAAGAGAATTTTCAAAACTATTTTTTGTATTTTTCTAATTATTTTTGTATTTTCTAGGAATTAAAAACTATTTAAAACTACTTATTGTTTAAAAATACAAATTTAACTAAGAAAAATCTAGAAAAATATTTTTTTTACTTTTTATATTTATCTTAACTTAAGAAAAATGAAAAAATATTTTTTTGAAACTTTTCTTAATTAATTGTATTAAATGCTAATTAAAAAGGCTTAAAAACTAATTAAAATGGAGAAAAATACCAAACTGACCTAGAAAAATATGAAAAATTCAAGATAAGCCTAAAATATTATTGTGAATCTAGGAAAAATAGAAAAACAGGTACTTGTGTGCAAGAAAATGAAACTGCTATGTCAAGTGCTTAGAAATAAGCACTTGAAATAAGCAAATGGGCACCAAAAGCTACCAAACTGAAACAAAGGCTATACTATGCTACAACTACCTAAAAACAACTTATTAAAACTGGCTTAAACCTCTAAAGCTCAAGTTGCTATGATTTGATTGATTTGAGCTAATGTGCTAAAACAGTTTCTGGGGCTACTTTGGAGATTACAATTAAGCACTTAGATAAGCTGGACCTAGAAGACAAATGTTGGAACCTCATCTAGACCTGGTCAGGTGCCTATAAACCAAAAATGAGCCAAAGATGAGCTCTAATGAGCTTGTTACAAGGGTGCAAGACTGTGCGCACTCTGTTCATCGAGTCAGTGGCACTTTAAGCCCTTTTGACAAGCTCATTTGGAGCTTATAAAAAATTTGCAAAAATTTACTAAAATGGTGACAAGTAAATAGACCAGCTGAAGTTTATGAACACCAAATTTCACTTGAATTGGCCCATAAATGAACTCATGAAAAATCTCTCTAGTTAGGCTCAAAACTGAGTTTTCACTAAATTGACTTTTTTGACAGATTAAGATGTTGACTATTTTGAAGTTTGATTCATAATGGTGGACTGAGATTGATGTTAATAGATGAAATGAACTTAATGCAAGCTAAATCTATGAATTTGAAACACAAAACAAGCTTTTGGTTTTCAAAAGTTCCAACAGATTTGGAATGAAAACAGATTTAGAAGAATTTTTGACTTTCACAGTTCTAAAGTGCAAGTTACTTATTGATTTGACTGCAATGGACCTAGATTAGACTTAAGCAACAGATTTTGAGCATAAACCAAGCCTCAAACTTAATTATACTCGATCCAAACACCCTTAAGTAATCCTCAAAAACAGTTTACTCTATCTAACCTAATTTCTACTTAATGCAGATCTGAAATAAAGTTATAAACTTAATCCTAGAGATAAAATAGTGCAGATTCAAGCAATAATAATAACCAAATACAAACTGAAACCAATATGCCTACATGACAAGTTTAAAGAAAAGGGAAACCAAACTTACAAGACGTGACTTAATGGAGGCTTAAAACAGAACCAAATACACTATTGCTAACCCAAATCCAACCAAAAATTAGCTCAGCATCAACCATTATCCATTTCAAAGATGCTTGAACCAAAATTGCACCAAGTTTGACTTTTGTTGACCAACCATGAGAATTACTTGAAACTGAGTTACAAGCTTATCAAAAGCTATGATAAGCTTGAATAAACTTGTTTGAGCTTAAAAATAAGCTGTTTGAATCTTAAACATAGGAATTTGAAACTTAATTATGCAACAGTGGACTTGGAAACATGAAATGATATTAAAATCTTGAATTGATATTTAAAACTGGATTACAACCATAAAACAACTTCAGTTTGATGCATAGAAACAGAAAGATTACATCTTAGAGTTTAATTAAAACATACACATAAAAAACGACATACATAAAACTTTAAAAACTAACTACTGCCTTTCATCTCTCTTCTTGCTTCCTTTTATATGCAAAAGGTCTTCCCCACCTTCTCTGAGTGAATCCCACCACTTCTCATGGCCATTGGATGACTTGAAGTATTATTGGCCATTGATCACATTTTTGGCGCCAAATTGTATTTTTGCCAGTGGGGTTGAGATTGAGTGTTAGGAGGGGAGCATTTAATGTCTTTTTGGATTGTTAGGAGATGGAGTGATAAGGAGGGGATAAAAGGTGAGCTGGAGGTGTGGGTTGTGTCTGGGTTTTGCAGAGAAAGCAAGTGGGGAAGAAGAAAACTTTGGCGCCAAGGGGGTGTTGTTTGACCAGATGGTTTGACTGGATATTAATAAGCAGGGGGGTCAAAATGAAGGGTTCAAAGGCTTTGGCAGGGGTCACATTTGGTTTGACAGGGGTCCAAGTGTATTAAAAGGTTTAAAGGGTTTAAAAACACAAGGACCTATGTTGCAAATTCTGAAAATACAAGGACCTAGGCTGCCATTTTCACAAAGTTATTCCAGGGGACCATAAGTGACAAGTTTCAATAATGCAAGGACCAAACTTGACATTTTCAATTTTCCAAGGGCCATTTTTGCCAAATTTGAAACTTGAAGGACCAATTTTGTAATTTCTCAAAACTTTTGATATTTTTCACCAAAGGACTAATTTTGACAAGTTATGATTTAAAAAGGACCTTTGGTGATTTTTCTATTGAAATTAGGGCTCAGGGACTATTTCTGACAACTTTTGAAACTTGAGGGACTGAAACTGCCAATTATGCAAATTTAGCTCATTTTTCATCTGATTTTAAACATTTTGCATCCGAAACATATAAAATGCAATTTTGGAATATTTTCAGTATTTTGATGCATTTCTGAGCATTTTAAACGTTTTGCAGTTCAGATTTGACCAAAAATGATGAGTATTTACACACTCATCAATCCCCCACACTAAACTATTGCTAGTCCCTAGCAATCTTTTGAGAAAACTTAATGGATTTGAATCTCTTTACCAAAAGCCATTACTTCCGGAGTAGCCAAATGTTTCAGTTCAAGTAAGAACCATGGTACACCGATAACCATGTGATTTTGAGCAAACCACCATCTTCCAACGGATTTGATTTGTCTTTACCAGAAGCCGTTTGCTTCGGACTAGCCAACTCTTAGATAAATTATCAATATTATCTTTGGTGAGTCGATTACCAATTATGGTTTTTCCACTGCCTTTACCACAAGCCATAAACTTGCGGGCTAGCCAACTCTTCACTTTTAAGGATATGGTGAGCTAAATACCATACAATTTTGGGCAAATTGCAAGCCGTCAACGGATTTGAGATATCTTTACCAAGAGCCGTTTGCTCCTGGATTAGCCAATCCTTTTGTTTATTAGACATGGCGGACTGATAACCAATTGAGTAAGTGCAAAAACACTTACTCCAAAAAAATTTTGGCCAAAAACGGGGGAATTGGGCGGTATAATTACATGATAAAATTCGTGAGAATTCCCCCCCCACACTTAGAAATGAATATTGCCCTCAATATTCAAAGTACCGGTTGTTATGCCGAAACAGAGAACGTAAAAGGGAAATACTACGGCCATTATTTAGAAAGATTTTTTTTTTTTTTTTTTTTTGAAAACTTATATATATACAACATGTGGGGCAACCCCCCCACACTAGGGTGGTACACACGGGTGAAAACCCATGTTTAACTACTGTTTTTGATTACCGAGTCGCTAGCTTGACTCGACCCCGAATTAATTTGTTCATGGGGAAGTAAGTGGAAGAGACAATCTCCATCGGACTTTCATTCAAGATGTTTGGATAAACATTGAAGTACGTGAAAGTTCCACACCGATGAGATATATACAGACAGACCCGGCTCACAAATGGTACATGGAAATGCCTGGGTCAAAGATAATGTCTTCATTCCCGAAGGAGTGAAGAACAGGAGAAGCTACGGGATAGGTGAAGAAGAGAAAGAAAGTCATGATAATAATCTTGACTAACTCATCATCATCAGAAGGAGAATTCATAATAGCATGAATTTCATCTTTTAAGCTCAATTGGTCTAGACATATCCCGGGTGTGTCTAGATCAAAGTAGAAGTTATCATACTCTGGCGGAGATATGATATGAGTGAGTTCATCTGAGAACTCCATGAAGGTGAATGAATCATATTCAGAATTGATATGAGTGGGTTCACTGGTGAACTCCTCCAATGTACATGATTCATAATCGGGGAGAGAATTATGAGAATGAAAAGTGGTATTGCCACTAATCTTCTCTCCCATATTATTAAAACAGAAGGCTTTCATTTCCGGAATAGAATCATCGGAAAGAATGTCACTATCCTTAATGGGGATAGGAGATGAAATAGGTTTTTCATTGAAAGCCTCGATTTTAGAAATGAGAAGACCGACATTCAGTAATGTTGCACGAAGTGCTTCATCTTTGATTTCAGTGTCAGTAACTTCATCATTCTCTTCTTCTAAGCTAACAAGCTCAGAAGGTAAATCTTCCACATAAACGATGTCTCCACAAGATAACGAATCATTATCATTAGAATCGGAGAACATCTCAATATGATCATTGTGGAAGACAAGAGGAGAAAGAGAATTACACATATGATTAGAAGTTCCCTGTGACTCTCTCGGGATTGGGACAAGGTTCTCAACACTAGACTTTATGAATTCGTCCGTTTCCTTTTGAACAGTGTCAAGATGCTCGTCCCCCATGTTCAGAGAGTGAGTGGGAGCTTCGGGTGTTATAGCAGTTGTTCGAGATGGAATCTCAACTGGGATATCAACCTGACCGAGGGAGTTGAGAAATAATATCCTTAAAAGAAATACTCTCCTCGTCATCATCATACATAGTTGCCTTAAGAAATTGGGAACGCCTTAGAGCTGCTTGCTCTAGGACTAATAATTCTTCCCTAGATTTGCGGGCCTCTCGTTCTTCTCGTTCTTCGGCCAGCAATTCTCCCATGGTCTTTTCACTACTCACTTGATTCTTAAAGTTACGAATCGTATCCTCAAGTGTTTTCATTGCGGTTTCAAAATCTTGGGAGATTTCTTGAGACAACGGCTCAGGTGGAGTTTGAACCGTATGGTGCTGTGGAGGCTGGAAATTGTCAAACCTGTGAGAGTCATGATTGTTACAAGGAAATGGATCCCCTATTTGACAATCGAGTGAAGTGGGGACCTCCACAGTACTCACAACAGTAAAACTGCTGAGTCTGGACTGGTGAATTATATGGATATTGGTCATAACCAAAGTTCTGAGCATCACCGGAAAACTGTTCATAGACAAACGTGTTTCCCGATTGACAATCAAATTCTAGGTGAGGACCTCCACAAAATTCACAGCAGGTATGTTGATTATATGAAGATAAGTCAGGCTGTGGTGGGTAATTGGAAAAGTTTGAGGGGTCGTTAAATGAGTTCCGATTAGGATCATAATCAAATGAATTCCTCGAACCACAAAACAAACAACTCCCGTTATGAATATCATTACCACATTGCACACACGTACACCAACGACAGGGTGAACCAAAAAGAGGCTCACCACAACCGACACAAGGAATAAACGATTTCATTTGAGAGTTATGAGAAGGAATCAGTTTATTCAAAGAATCAACAAAACCAAGATGGTGATCTGAATGACTATCAAGTCTCGAAGAACATTTTGAAAAATCAGGAGGTGGGACAAGTGGTGTGCTCTGAGAGCTAGCAATTTCCACCACTTCCGTTATGGTCTCTGGTTCCGGTTCTTGAGAAACGTGAAGATTAGGCAAGTCATTCTTGCTAGTCACCGGTCTACATTCGCATGTTTGCTTTTAACCGTAAATCGTGAAAGTTTAGGATCAATTCTAGACGGTTTGGGCTCAGATACAATACAAGAAAAATCGGCGTGGCGGATGGTCGAAAAACTTGGAGAATTATCGAGAGAGTTTTTATCGGATAATTCGCACCAATAACAATATTTGCTTGCACCCATCCTTCCACATCGCTTGTATAAACAATCCGGATTCGACAACGAGTGATCCTCTTCCATACGGCTTTTGCAGTGGAAACAACGATGATAAACGAACGTTGCCATGAGAATTAAACATGTAGAGGGTTAAAGAGATAGAATCAAATGGTCAAGAGGAATGAGAAGAATATTTTTGGATTTTTGGATTTTTTATAAGAAAATATAAACATATATAGATGGTATGAACAATGAGTGAATATTCAAATCACTAATCTGCTAAACGTAAGATAATTAGCACAGCTCCCCGGCAGCAGCGCCAAAATTTGATCCGCTCCCGAACCGTCAAGTTTTCTCACACAAACCGGCTACTTGTGAATGGCCGACCGTAAGGAACTTAAAACGGTTCAGAAACAAATGCAATGAAGATCTGGGGAGTATAGTGTTTCCCCGGGTCGTTAAATCCCAACGAGGCGTGCGAGAATAACCAAACGTATAGTGATCGAGAGATTTGAACAGAAAAAGGGATTGTGATTATTATAACTACAGAAAAAGTCTATAAATTACAACGGTTTAAATGCAAATTAAAGAAAATTAAAAAAGATAAAAAATATTAAATAAACGCTATCACTATTTTTAAAATGATGTTTTTGTTTTTATGTTTTTATAAAACTGAAATTAAAAACTACGCGACGTACAACAGAAAATGTAATACTGAAGCAGTATAAATCCTAAAAATATGAAAATAACATTTTTACAAACCTAATGACAAAAGAAAATTTTTAGAAAAAGAAAATTATTTTTATAACTATTTATCTAATTATTATGAATTAAAAACTATTTTTAACTATTTAATAATAACCTAAATTACAAGAAAATATGAAATAAAGCTTGAAAAATAAAATTATGACTAGGAAAAATCTAAAATAACAAAAGAGAATTTTCAAAACTATTTTTTGTATTTTTCTAATTATTTTTGTATTTTCTAGGAATTAAAAACTATTTAAAACTACTTAAATTGTTTAAAAATACAAATTTAACTAAGAAAAATCTAGAAAAATATTTTTTTTACTTTTTATATTTATCTTAACTTAAGAAAAATGAAAAATTATTTTTTTGAAACTTTTCTTAATTAATTGTATTAAATGCTAATTAAAAAGGCTTAAAAACTAATTAAAATGGAGAAAAATACCAAAATGACCTAGAAAAATATGAAACATTCAAGATAAGCCTAAAATATTATTGTGAATCTAGGAAAAATAGAAAAACAGGTACTTGTGTGCAAGAAAATGAAACTGCTATGTCAAGTGCTTAGAAATAAGCACTTGAAATAAGCAAATGGGCACCAAAAGCTACCAAACTGAAACAAAGGCTATACTATGCTACAACTACCTAAAAACAACTTATTAAAACTGGCTTAAACCTCTAAAGCTCAAGTTGCTATGATTTGATTGATTTGAGCTAATGTGCTAAAACAGTTTCTGGGGCTACTTTGGAGATTACAATTAAGCACTTAGATAAGCTGGACCTAGAAGACAAATGTTGGAACCTCATCTAGACCTGGTCAGGTGCCTATAAACCAAAAATGAGCCAAAGATGAGCTCTAATGAGCTTGTTACAAGGGCTGCAAGACCCTGTGCAGACTCAGTGTTCACTGAGTCAATTCACATGGCACTTTAAGCCCTTTTGACAAGCTCATTTGGAGCTTATAAAAAATTTGCAAAAATTTACTAAAATGGTGACAAGTAAATAGACCAGCTGAAGTTTATGAACACCAAATTTCACTTGAATTGGCCCAGAAATGAACTCATGAAAAATCTCTCTAGTTAGGCTCAAAACTGAGTTTTCACTAAATTGACTTTTTTGACAGATTAAGATGTTGACTATTTTGAAGTTTGATTCATAATGGTGGACTGAGATTGATGTTAATAGATGAAATGAACTTAATGCAAGCTAAATCTATGAATTTGAAACACAAAACAAGCTTTTGGTTTTCAAAAGTTCCAACAGATTTGGAATGAAAACAGATTTAGAAGAATTTTTGACTTTCACAGTTCTAAAGTGCAAGTTACTTATTGATTTGACTGCAATGGACCTAGATTAGACTTAAGCAACAGATTTTGAGCATAAACCAAGCCTCAAACTTAATTATACTACTGATCCAAACACCCTTAAGTAATCCTCAAAAACAGTTTACTCTATCTAACCTAATTTCTACTTAATGCAGTACTGAAATAAAGTTATAAACTTAATCCTAGAGATAAAATAGTGCAGATTCAAGCAATAATAATAACCAAATACAAACTGAAACCAATATGCCTACATGACAAGTTTAAAGAAAAGGGAAACCAAACTTACAAGACAGCCAGCTTAATGGAGGCTTAAAACAGAACCAAATACACTATTGCTAACCCAAATCCAACCAAAACTTAGCTCAGCATCAACCATTATCCATTTCAAAGATGCTTGAACCAAAATTGCACCAAGTTTGACTTTTGTTGACCAACCATGAGAATTACTTGAAACTGAGTTACAAGCTTATCAAAAGCTATGATAAGCTTGAATAAACTTGTTTGAGCTTAAAAATAAGCTGTTTGAATCTTAAACATAGGAATTTGAAACTTAATTATGCAACAGTGGACTTGGAAACATGAAATGATATTAAAATCTTGAATTGATATTTAAAACTGGATTACAACCATAAAACAACTTCAGTTTGATGCATAGAAACATAAAGATTACATCTTAGAGTTTAATTAAAACATACACATAAAAAACGACATACATAAAACTTTAAAAACTAACTACTGCCTTTCATCTCTCTTCTTGCTTCCTTTTATATGCAAAAGGTCTTCCCCACCTTCTCTGAGTGAATCCCACCACTTCTCATGGCCATTGGATGACTTGAAGTATTATTGGCCATTGATCACATTTTTGGCGCCAAATTGTATTTTTGCCAGTGGGGTTGAGATTGAGTGTTAGGAGGGGAGCATTTAATGTCTTTTTGGATTGTTAGGAGATGGAGTGATAAGGAGGGGATAAAAGGTGAGCTGGAGGTGTGGGTTGTGTCTGGGTTTTGCAGAGAAAGCAAGTGGGGAAGAAGAAAACTTTGGCGCCAAGGGGGTGTTGTTTGACCAGATGGTTTGACTGGATATTAATAAGCAGGGGGGTCAAAATGAAGGGTCCAAAGGCTTTGGCAGGGGTCACATTTGGTTTGACAGGGGTCCAAGTGTATTAAAAGGTTTAAAAACACAAGGACCTATGTTGCAAATTCTGAAAATACAAGGACCTAGGCTGCCATTTTCACAAAGTTATTCCAGGGGACCATAAGTGACAAGTTTCAATAATGCAAGGACCAAACTTGACATTTTCAATTTTCCAAGGGCCATTTTTGCCAAATTTGAAACTTGAAGGACCAATTTTGTAATTTCTCAAAACTTTTGATATTTTTCACCAAAGGACTAATTTTGACAAGTTATGATTTAAAAAGGACCTTTGGTGATTTTTCTTTTGAAATTAGGGCTCAGGGACTATTTCTGACAACTTTTGAAACTTGGGGACTGAAACTGCCAATTATGCAAATTTAGCTCATTTTTCATCTGATTTTAAACATTTTTCATCTGAAACATATAAAATGCAATTTTGGAATATTTTCAGTATTTTGATGCATTTCCGAGCATTTTTAAACGTTTTGCAGTTCAGATTTGACCAAAAATGATGAGTATTTACACACTCATCAGACCTGAAACTTGAGTATAATACCTTCAGGGCTAAGGACTCTGAAACTCTCTCTCAAACTTACACCCGTTACAAAACTCTTTTAAATGAACTGGCTAATGATGGTGTTAAGTTATCCAAACATGAGATAAATGTTGGTTTTGTTAATTGTCTCCCCGAGAAATGGTTAAACTTCTCTCAGGGACTTAGAAATGCAAATCACATCCAAACTCTTGAGCTTCCTGAAATTTAAGGGAAATTTGTCTATGAGGAAAATCTCATCAACAGACGATACCCTGACTTAAAGAAGTCTCCGGAAGTCAAGAAGTCCCTGACCATCACCTCACCTATATCAACTGCCTTCTTTTTCTAACAATGTGGTTCAAGATTTTTAAGAAAATTCGATGATGAGCCGATGAGAGATCAAGTGAGGAGTACCTAAATGACCTGAACGTTGAATTTCAGGAAAGGGCACTCCTTGAAAACTCTCGAAGGTTTATTAAAAGAAACAAAGGTTTTTCAACTGCTAAAGCTAACGAGGACACTGAATGCTTTAAGTGTCACAAAAATGGTCATTTTGCAAAGGACTGTTTTCAAAAACAATTTCGAACCTTCTACGACCATCGGGTCAAATCAGTCCTCGGGCTTTAGCAAATTTCAACCTAAAATCTATCAGTCTCATCAAAACCTTCAGAATAAATCTGACCAGAACAAAACAATAGATTTTGAAGCCAAGTATAGGAAGATCAAAGCTAAGCTTGCATTAATTGAGGCCAGTCCCTCGAACCAAAAGTGTTCAATCGTGCGGGGTAAAACAAAGGTCTTGTTCTTTGAAACCTTCGACCGGGATGAAGAGCCGTCTCATCGATGATGAAATGGTGCATGTCAAGACCGATGGCCCTCTCGAAGAAGACAAGCTAGCTGTTGGAAAGAATCATGCCCGAAATGGAGAATGGGTCAACATCACAATGAAGAAGGTAAATATTCTACTTTATATGGATGATGATTCGATTGGCGGTCCTATATGAACTATATCAATGTAGATCTTAAGTTTGTAGAGGAGCAAAGACTAAATCTTTTCTAAGTACAACAAGTTAAGTTTTGAATTGAATAAGTGTAGGGATGAGTTACTTGTGTTAAAACAAAACAAGCTTGAGGCTATCACCTTACAGATTCAAAACACTGAATTAGTCAAAAGAAATCAGGCTCTTCAAGATGAACTTAAGAAAGAAAAAGATATCATTGATAGCTGGACCACCAAGAATCCAAGAGTCTTTGATGCTGTGGGTGCCCCAGTAGCAAAAAGAGAGTCATAGGTGAACATCATCTTCGACTCTCTCAACAAAGACCGAGTCCTAAACCATTTGTGTGCGGTGGCATGATTACCAATATGTTGTCTGTTCCCAAGACCGGTGATTGGATTGAAAGACTTAATCCTGATAGTAAGCTTCCTAACTTTGACTTTGGAAGAATTCTAGAACACGAAAGTCAAGCTCTAAAGAGCATGCTTGGACTCCCAGATGTGCCCAGTAGCACTAAACACATCTCTGAGTCTGAAGATGAATCTCAAGCACCACTTTCACCTTTGAAACCTCTTCAAGGTGCCGATCCTAGCTCGAGCTTACTCCATTACATTACAATCCACACTCTCCTAAAGAAAGGTGCGGACTTGGTAGAACCATTTTGAAAAGACCATCAAAACCAACTCAACAAGAATCCACCCCCACTGAAAATTCCACATCCTCAGTCCCCATTGAAGCGATCAGATTCAAGAATGAACTTGTGAGAAAGCTAACTGACAAAATGGAATCTATTGAAAAGGTCACTGAACCAATCAAGGAGACAAAGTCAACTTCCTCTAGTTCCTCAAAGTCAAAAGCCACCACCAAAATAAGCGAAGTGTGATATGTGCCACTATACCAGTCATACCACTGACAATTGTTATAGAATCCTCTTTTGCATGATCTGTAAAAAGGATGCTCACAGGATGCTGACCACTTGCAATATGTGAGCTCTCTCAGTCAAGAAAACTACACCAAAGTTGGTCATCGGTATGCTTCTTCATCCAAAGCTCAAAAGTTGAGAGCAAAGCCTTTTCCTCCTTGCCCACACTGTGGCTTTAATGATCATCGTCCTGATGATTGTCTTATGAACACATTCTGTGATATTTGCGGTAACACAGCTCATAAGACATCTCAGCATGACAATGTCATCCATGCAAGGAGAAGTTCAAAACAACCCAAATCCACCGAGTCATCCTCAGTCTCTAAATGTAAAACCTGTGGTAGCTCATTGCACTCCACCACTGACCATGAATCGATTGCTCAATTCAAATAGACCATGAGACCCAAGCCCACTAGTAAGTGGGTCACGAAGAGAAACTAATTCAGTTTACTACTTGTGCAGAGGCATGCCAAGGAGCCTATCTGGCATCTAGACAGTGGATGTTCAAGAAGCATGACTGGTGTGAAGGAATATCTGCATAAGTATGTAAAGGAACCAGGACCAAAGGTAGTATTTGGTGATAACTCATCATGTCCCACTGAAGGTTATGGTTCAGTAAACTGTAATGGAATAGTTTTCTCTAGGATTGCTTATGTCAATGGTCTCAAATACAATCTCATCAGTGTTAGTCAGCTATGTGATGCTAAGTACATTGTACAATTCAATGACAAACAAGGTACCATTTTCAATGCCAACAAGGAAGTTGTGTTGATTGCTCCTAGGAGAGATGATGTTTATGTCTTAGACATGTCAACTCTCTCTAAAGATGGAACATGTCTTTTTGCCAAAGCCACTGAAACTATCAACCTGGCGTGGCACAAGAGACTCTCACACTTAAACTTCAAAACATCAACAACTTGGCAAAACAAAACAAGGTCCTTGGCTTACCATCACTGGTTTTGCAAAAGATAAACCATGCTCAGCCTGTGAAAAAGGCAAACATAAAAGAGCATCCTTCAAAACCAAGCAAAACTTCTCTATCAAAAGCTGCCTTCACCTCTTGCATATGGATCTATTTGGACCAGTCAGTCCTAGATCAATCCAAAATGAGAGGTATACACTTGTCATTGTTGATGAGTTCTCAAGATACACTTGGGTATACTTTCTTTCTAAAAAGAGTCAGGCAGCTGATACTATAATGTCATTTATCAGGAACATTGAAAACCAGAATGAAATTACAGTGAAACAAATCGAACGACAATGGTACTGAATTTAGAAATGCCGAGCTTGAGAATTTCTGTGATGAGAAGGGAATCTCCCAAAAATTTTCATCTCCTTATACCCCTGAACAAAATGGGGTAGCTGAAAGGAAGAACAAAACTCTCATTGAGGCTGCAAGAACCATGTTAAATGGCTCAGATCTTTCAAAGCATTTCGGATGAAGCAGTTAAAACAGCCTGTTACACTCAAAACAGTCGGTCATTGTCAAAAGACACAATAAAACCCCATATGAGATATTCAAAGGTAGACTTCCCGACATCGCTACTTCCATGTGTTTGGATGTCCTGTGTTTATTCATAACCACAAGGATCATCTAGGCAAGTTTGATTCTAAAGCTGATGATGGATACTTTTTAGGTTACTCACCGATCTCCAAAGCCTTCAAGGTATTTAACACAAGGAGACAACAAGTTGAGGAAACCTATCATGTCACCTTTGATGAAAGTATAGAAAGCATTAGATTCACCAACACTTCAGTGGAAGAAATAGGAATTGATAACTCATCAAGATATCCTCCTCGATGAGTACAACACCAAATCAATTCCTCATACCAAGCCGATGATCGACATCTCATATTATGTCTTGCCCCACAACCTGTCACAATCAACTATCAGTGAATTCATTGATAATCAGTCAGTCCCTACTGGGATAGGTAACACGATCCATATGATCGGGATCCTATAACTCAAGAACCTCTACCGTAACAAATCACCTCGACATATCTAAATGATCCCTGTGGCTCTCACACCTGAACTCCCAGGACATCTTCAAGCTCAGATCCTGACCACAAAGTAAGTGGACAATATCTCGGGACATTGAGCTTGTAAACATCATTGGCGAACCCACGAGGGAATGCTCACTAGAAGCATGGTCGCTAACTTAACTGCAGCCTCACCAATGAATGTCTATATGCCGATTACCTATCAGAAATAGAACCCAAAAGTGTCACTGAGGCTCTAAAACATCCAAGCTGGGTTCAGGCTATGCAAGAAGAACTGCAACAGTTTGATAAAACAAGGTCATGACCTTGATCAAATGTCCTCAAGATGTAGTAGTCATAGGAATGAAGTGGGTTTTCAGAAACAAAACTGATGAAAATGGCACTGTCATTAAAAACAAAGCCGGACTTGTAGCCAAAGGTTACAGTCAACAAGAAGGCGTTGACTATGATGAAACATTTGCTCCTGTTGCAAGAATGGAAGCCATCAGGATCTTTCTTGCATATGCAACATACATGAACTTCATGGTCTACCAAATGGATGTTAAAAGTGCATTCTTAAATGGTGATCTCAAGAAAGATGTATATGTTCAAGAACCTCCGTGCTTTGAGAGTAGTGAATTCCCCGACTATGTCTGCAAGCTTGACAAAGCTCTTTGTGGACTGAAACAAGCTCCCTGTGGCATGGTATGAAACTCTCTCAACCTTCCGATACAAAACAAGTTTGTCGAGGAAAGATAGACAACACATCGCTTGTCTATAGAACTCAACAGGATGTGATTCTAGTCCAAGTGTATGTTGATGACATCATCTTTGGCTCAACAAACTACAAACTTTGCAAACAGTTTGAAAACTGATGACTAAGAAGTTTGAAATGAGCATGATGGTTGAACTCACATACTTTCTTGGACTACAAATCGTGCAAACCGACAAAGGAATATCCATCAGTCAAGAGAAATACACCAGAAATCTCTTGAAAAATATGAGATATCCTTGCCTCGTGAAAACTCCAATGGTCCCACCTAACAACCTTGGACCTGATCTCACTGGTAAATCAGTCAATCAAACTCATTTCAGAGGGATTGTAGGCTCACTGATGTATCTAACTACTTCTAGACCAGATATCCAATTCTCAGTCTGTCTAATAGCAAGATATCAGTCCAATCCTAAAGAATCCTATCTCACTGCAGCTAAAAGAATACTCAGTACTGAAGGGAACCCCAAGCCTTGGACTCTATTATCCAAGATGCTCGTGGTTTGATCTCAAGGGTTACTCGATTCGATTATGCTGGCCGCAACATGGACGAAAAAGTACCTCGTGGTCATGTCAATTTCTTGGAGGAAAACTAGTTTGTTGGAGTGCTAAAAGCAACAATCGGTGGCTATGTCCTCACCGAATTTGAATATGTAGCTGCAGCAGGATGTGCCGTATCAGATATGGATGAAAAGTCAACTCGTGACTATAACATCCATTACAAAATGGTGCCCATCTTCGTGATAATACCGTGCTATTGCAATCTCCAACAACCCTGTCTTTCACCAAAGAACCAAATACATTGATATCGGATATCACTTCGCCGGGATCACATAATGAAGGGAGACATTGAACTTTATTTCATCCCTACTGAATATCAACCGGCCGATATCTTCACAAAACCCTTGGATGAACCCACCTTCGAGAGAAAGTCGAGTTGGGAATGCTTGACATTGAAAGTCGCATCCGAAAACCAATCTCAGTAAGTTCTGTGAATTGGTTCGTCTCCCTGAACATCCAAAACAAACCTCTCACTGAATGATTAAGACTCACTCAGGGTCCATGACAGAAAGCATTGAATGAGTAACTAAATGCTCCAAGTATTAGTTACTTAAATGTCCTAGGTTGGTAATCCCACCAATTTAATTTAGGAATACATGTCTTATGTCAGAGTATCATCATTTACCTCAACCCACTTGGCATTAAAAGCCTTCTCTCACATAAAATATCCTATGGATATTTTATTACTGTTAAAGTACACTTTTACTGTGCATTGCAACTGTTTTCCTTGAAAGACGGATTTTCTGCGTAAAGTGGTGGGTGGCATTAAATGTGGAATATCAAACGATTTCAAAAATGGTCTTTACATATTCAAATTTATACAAAAACCACCCCTCTCACTACTCTATAAATACCCTCTTCAAAAACCAAAAAACACACACAAATCATTTTCTGCAACTAAACTCTGTCAAAATCCTTTCTCAAATCCAGAAAAATTTGTGTGTTCCCAAAATCTTTAAAACCTCTTTTGGAAAACCCTCCTTGTAAACATTTATAAAAGTTTTTCATTGCAAACTTGAGAGATCCAAATACTTTGATTGTTCTAGTCAAAACATTTTTTTAACCCTAAAATCTTCTTTAATGGCTAGAACACAATCTCTCCAGTTTGCTTCTCGATGGTAGGGATCTTACTAACGTTGAATTTAAAACAAATAATGTCATAGGAAATTTTGAATACCCTGAAAATGTCCCAACCTATAAAGACATTATAAATTTTTATTCAACTGCCCACTCAAAACGGCCTTTGTAAAATGTCCTCAAGATACCCAAACTACCTCGGGAGTTTTGGGCTACAGCTAATGCCTTTGACCCGACACCTTCTGATGAGAATAACCTTAGACCACTCAGGAAGTATCTCATCAAGTTCGATCTTAATGGGGGCAACAATACACCCTGGATTACAAAACATTTTGCACTTCAACAGGGTTAGAATATCACAAAGGTACTTATGTCGCCCATCCCTAACCCTCCACAAGTAAAGGATGGGTTAAAACAAATTGTTTTAGATCCAAATTTTTTGGACAAGACCCCAGTCACTAAAAGCTCATTCCCGTGGCTTGGAGGATCCTCTTCACTTTTGTGATTCAGGTCCTCGGCGGGAACCACTCATCCACCGAACAAGTTAACTCTATTCAGTTGATGATGGCATACTGCTTGATGAATGGGGTCACTGTCGACATAGGGGAGATCATTTACAGTGATCTCGTAATGAAGCTACAAAGAAAAACTAGGACGAAGCACGTTTAGTATCCTAGGTTTGTCTCTTGTGCTTTGCAATCGTTACCGGGTTCAAATTATACTCAGGATGAAAAATTTGGAAATTTACCTAGCATCCTGAGCCCATCAAATTTTCAAAAGGACCCATCCCTTGTCACTCCCATTGAATTGACGGCCCACATGATTGCTGTAAACAATCAAATTGGATCTGTCTCCAAACCCCGCTCCTAAAAGAGAAAGGGAAGTCTCGGACTGGGACTAAGACTAAACCAAAGTCTCAGGGCCACGAGGCTTCAGGAGCACGACCTAAGAGGCACAAAAGCCCGAGACTAAACAGACACCTACTGACTGGCAACAACCACCCCGTGACAACGAAGGACACCGATACATCACGTCAAGGTGCCCTTGGTCACACCTACTACTCCCCAAGATCCATAGGGAAAGAAACAACCTACCGGGTAGGGGAGCGCCTTCCACCACGCCTGATGATGACATTAACAAATCCAAGTCTTTGTCCGAGGGCACACTGATCGATCCCAAAGACTCGGGGAAACAAACAACCCATCGATAGGGATACAACAATCATGACTCCGCCAAAGGCACTGGAAACACCCACCGTGTCTCGGGGGTCACTGGGGACAAAGACTTCGGAGGAAAGAAACAACCCGCCGATCACGGAACCCAAAACCAATCCCGACTCGGAGAAGGCACGGGAAACTCCCACCGTGTCTCGAGGGGTCAACGGGGACAAAGACTCGAGGGATATATACCACGTGATATGGAACCCATCACTAACCCCTTGCTCACAATTGCTGATGTCATGGTATTCTATTCTCGGAGGATGACCTTCTGGCGAAGATGAAATTTTATCACCGGAGAAGAAATGGACGCCGAGGTTCAATCTGAACAAGAGCCTCGGCTGATCCAAAGGAGCATACTGCATCCCCATTCCAACATGATGATCATGCTTCAATCCTCAAGCTCGATGAATTCAAAGAGTTTGACAGTGTTCTTCCCTCACGAAAGGCGCTTGGCTCGTGGATCACCGAGGCTTCAAGGAAGCTATACTCGGGCTTACTAAAACATTGTGGGAACAACATACCGAGGTCTGCCGCAAGTTATGCCGATCTAAAGGAAGAGGTACAGGTGGCTTCGATGAAAATGTTCATGAGCACAGGGACTTGATGTATGACCAAATTCACCGATTTGATGAAAATATGGCTAACTTCTTAAGGCATCTTCGGATGCTTGGCACAAAGATCGATGAAATCAAGGAGTTTGTCAGAGAAGATCCAGCTATTAACTCTCAAGTGCTAAAGGCTATTGAGGCATACTTGCAACAATCCTCACGCCTTCAAGTTAGATCGCTCAAGTCTGCAAATGTTCGGGTCTTCCATCATCACCCGTCTCTTCAAGCTACATTGGACTCTTTGAATACACAGTGGCGACCATGCCTCGAGCATCCTCTTCCCTGGCCTGGAATCTTGGTCCCGGATGACCGCCTTGGAGCTTTCTCGGCTAACTTGGATGCAAAGGTCACGGCATTGACAGACACTTCGAGATTAAGGCTATGATGACTGAAATCTATCGGCCTTCAAGGGTCAAGTGCTTTCAGTCCCCCTCCGCACCAACGCCAACTCTTGCCCTCACTGAAGCTCAACAGTTGAGGGGGAGAATACTGCTGAAGAAACTCCTCTTCACACTGAGGGGGAGCAAACTACACCAGTCTCAGCAATACCAATCTCCTCACTACCACCTCAAACATCATCAACAACAACAACAGCGACGGTCACACCAACAACACCACCCTTAGTTGCATCATCTTCCTCGAGGCCGGGACAAGGGCAAAGGCATAATGACAACTGCTGAGCCTGAGAAGATTCCCTATAAAATCGGCGACACTGAATACCTGCTCACACCTCAACAACTGAGTAAACATCTTGCTAAAGAAGAAAGAAGATTGAAACTAGATGAGGAAGAGAAAAAGAACAGAGAAGCAGCAAAGGTTGTCAAGAAGCCGAGAATATGGGATTAGATGCAAGCAAGCTTCCAAAGGGTCAGCAGACAAAAGTTCAAGGATGCTCAGTCGCTCAAATGGTCGCAATGAGAAAGCGATATGAAGAAAAGAGAAAGAAAACTGAAGCTCTCGGGAAAAGCGAATTGAGGAATACAATGGACAATGAATAAAGGCTTCTAAAAATCACGATGTCAAGATTATTCCCAACACCAAACCATTGGCTATGAATGTTTACAGAGGGGATGACAAAAGACACTTTGAGGTTCATGATCCCTTAAAATTCAGTGACTTTGGGATCATTGAACTTGATGAACTTGGTCCAATCATTGGAAAGAAGCAAAATAAGGTGGTCAAGGAGTTGATGAAGATGCTCAGCAAAAGATATGAAAGGTCGAGGGATGCACCACCAACTGAATTCAGACGCCTTGATGCACCTCAAGGATCTCAACCACAAACTTCCACCGCAAAGGAAAAGAGTTGAGTTCCGGCCTGAAATCAAAGTGTCCGGCTTAGAATGCAACATAGAGTCAGCCTGAGGGTGTCAAATTTGTGAACTGTTTGGTGATTGAAGAGCACGAAAGATTGCTATTCCACATTGATGTCTATGGAAACCCAACATTTCAAAGATGGAGTGATATTAATCAGCCGAGTAGCTGCAATGATCACTATATTCCAGTGGCCTCTCAGATCCAATCCCCAAAGAAACATCGAGTTCGTCAAGACTGAATGCAAAGATAAGAGACCATCCCGACAGGAAACACTCATCACCAAGAAAGTGAAGCTCGAAGAACTGGGTATCCATCTGGACTAACATCATTTTATCCTTTTGTACTAGTGATAGGAAATATGTAATCTGATCAATAAAAGATGTATGTTTTTGTCAAATTACTCAAATGTTCTTTATTGTATTCACCAAGTACATTCGTGTAAGAAGAAGCCTTTTTTGCTCACTTACACTGATCAAACACTTAGGCTATTTGTATATCTAAATAGGGGGAGACTGTTAGGTTCAAGAAATACCCAAACCCCTTAAACTAGGATTTGAATAGAAAATATCCTAAGTGTTTAATCCGTTAAACACAATCAGTCACTGCGCATAGTCTCGGTGAGCTATCTTCAGGACACTTAGTATGAGGCGAAGAAGGAGCCTCTCCACTCCGCAAGGCGGAACTTAAAGGGTGAAGACTAAGTCAAGAAGAAGATAGTGGATTCAGTGAGTGATGACAATAACTCATTGAATCCCTACGACTCCTCTCCAACCTGTTAAACACCGAAGACAAACGAAGAAAGAGATGAAGAATGAGCGGATTAGGCGGAAAGTTTTACCCGATAAAACTAAGTCCCTCAAGTGTTTATCCAGTCTATACACCGTCTCAATCTATCAAGATCATATCTTCCCATTTATAGTAAGCGGCGATTCTCTATCAAGGAAAGAAGCTTCGTCGCCTACTATAGAAAGGTGAACAGTAATCGAATATATCAATATTCGTGTTTGCTGTGATCCATGTTTTTGTCTTATAGGATAAAGTTAATAATCATACTTGTCTAAATAGCATAAGAGAATGAGTGAAAATTTTAAGCTTGTGAATTGTAAAAACACACACACACAAGCCAACTTTTCACTCCTCCAAATACAACTTTATCCTTGAGCTAGCTCAGTGGGTTGTAAGAGTTGTGCTCAGACTTAGCCTGAGCTTAGAGAGGAGTCACCCAAACTTTGTCATTTCAATCCCAAGTACTATTCCGCAAGTACTTGGGTAACGTATTCTTTTGATTTATTTCTAATAAGAATATGATGTTGAAAATTACTTTGTGTGTTTTACTTATGTTAATTTCAGTCATTATTCACTGTTAATTGCTTTAAGTACTTAATTATTCCTTTTTAACGATAGTGAATAGGGAACAACATTGGTATAGATATTCATACTCTCTTGTGTCCTTGTTGTAATGACGTCATTGAATCTTTGGACCATTGTTTTGTTTTATGCCCAAAGATTCAGCTAGTTTGGAAGCGAGTATTCAGATGCTGGGGCTTAGAAAATATTGATGTGTTCTCGGTCCATGATGTTCTTAATTTACCGGTATTAATTCTTTTAGCGACATTAATAGAGAAAGATGGAAAGCTGTGAGTTGGTCCACGTTGTACATTATATGGAGCAATAGATTCCTGATTTGTTTAAAGAAGTTCAGTTGCGATCCTTCGAATGGATTTCAACCCGGTCGAAGAAGGATGAGGTGAAGCGAGAAGAATGGTTCAGTGGTCCGATCGATCGTGTTTAATTGGTTGTTGGAACTATTTTGTTTATGTACTTTTGTTTGTTGTATCTTTCTAAGGGTTCGTTCATAATTTAGGTAGCCCTCATGATTCTCTTTGGGTTGTGTTTGCATGCTCGTGAGACTGCTCACTGATTTTGGTGGTTTGTCTCCGACCCTTGTATCTATATCTTATTGGAAAAAGGGTTTGAATTATTTATGTAACGGGTTGTATATGTGGTTTGATTTTTAATATATATGTTTTTAACCTTCCAAAAAAAAACTACTTTAAGTTTGCATAAAAATTATGAGTGCTTATATCAGTAGTTATGTTCTTTTGTAACGAGGGTTTTTTTTGTCTCACTTTTACACTTTGTTGTTAAGTTTTAAAAAGAAGGAAAACAAAAAGAATAGAAAATGGTAAAGAGAATGTAAATTAAAAGAAGTGTTTGTTTATATTAGTTGTTGAGATAGAGGAAAAGAAAATGGAACTAATTATACATAACTCATTGAAAGAAAAGAAAGAAAAAAAATCTTGTTCAAATTACACGTATGCCTTATAATTGTTAGTGTCAAATATTTTAAAATAGTCATATTAGTCTTTACACAAAGTATATCATGTTTCATTTCTCTTTTCTTTTAATTGGATAGAGATTTTTTGAAAACGGTTCATTCATTTTCTTCTCAAATTGCTTTTCCTTTCTTGAAAAAAAAGAAAAAAAAAAAAAAAAAAAACATTAATTTTTCTTTCACTTCCCTTTAAATTTTAACTTAAGAACATAGTGTTACACTTTGAGATACACATTCCAACACTCCATATCACATAGTTGCATTGGAATAGTCAAGATCTCAAATTATGAAACATCTTCTTTTGGCCTAATATTCTATATTATATCTCTATAAGGTGCATTTCTTGTATATAAATTGGTGAACTTCAGTCATTTGCACCATAGTTTTGTAGTAGGGAAATAAAGATGTGAGGGTAGCTATGTAATGTTAGCATGTGAAGATAACTGCATTTGGCAAAAGCAAGTTGCTACTTGCTTATTGTAAACTACGTTTGGAGACATTCAAAACGCAAATAATCACTTTCTAACTTTTGTTGCCCAAACACTCGAAATAGATTGTATGTGTTTTCAAAACGAGATAACCAGGGTCAAAACGCAACCTCAAACACCCCCTATTAGTCTAAATTATATTTCGCCTTAATTTGTTGCTTCATCTCTACCATCGTTTCTTATTGTCTTTCGGTCAAATGCTCATCGGGACTATGATCTACCAAGATGTATTTTTTTCGCGTTTTTTCTTTTTGAAAGCTAAACATGTGATGTTGTAGCTCAATTTCTTTATTCCTCTATGTGTACTTCTTTTCTTGCAATTCCATTTGTTGCTGTTTCATCTACCAGAGTGGACGTTTTTCATTTATCGACCAACAAATCAACAAATGACGCGGGAGCACCAGTAGCAGTTGAAGATTCCGATGGAATGGACGAGGATGGCACTTTCTTCTTAGTTTTGCCCCTACCAATAGGTTTCTTGCCTTTTTTTACGCGGGAGCAACAATCTCTTTTCCTTCTTTGTCCATGGAACTCTAATGTCTTATTTTGTTGTCTTCTTGCCTTTTTTACGTATTTTTGACGGCTTCGTTTTTACGATAGGGACTTATTCGATAGGAGAGTCGTCTTGTACGAGTTCGAATGGAACACCCGAAGCTTGAATCGGAAAATGATGTTGACCACCAAAAAACATACCCAAATCTTCTAAGTCATCTACATTAAAAGGGTGAACCGCAGAATAAGTATGAGATTGGTACGTTGGTCGTGACGATAAATCGCGAAGCAAATGTGGTGATGACGAATTATACATTTGTGGATGATACAAATTTTGTATCATAAGGGTGTCCTTAATAACATCAACGCGTCTTAATAGCATTGGTCGAGTTCTCCATTTTCTTTACCCGCGACACGTCATGACGGGGTGTCCTTATTAGCATAGACGCGTCTTAACGCCGTCGAAACTTATTACCACCGGTCTAAACACACTTCCACACCACATGACATCATCATTCCCACTAACTTAACTCAACCCGGTCGTGTAACAAAAAACACTTGTCGATATCAGTAACTAGTTCCAAATTCACTTTCCCACTCCCCTCACAGCCCGTCACGTTCCCCCACATCACCGCACCACTCCCATCTCTCCACACATTCGCTCGTCACCCAGCCACCTCACCAACCCGTCACCCTAACCATCACATCATCACAAACGAAAAAATATATATCCATTTCCAGTGTGTGTTTAGGTGTTTGTGTGTGAGAGAGAAAATTAATTAATTAATAAAATTAATAAAATAATTATTGATTGATTTGATGAGTTAGTTAAATAAATGAGAATCTGATAAGCGATTGATCTAGTTAATTAAGTTGGAAATTGAATGACTGGTGGTGGTGACGGTGGTGAAGGAGATGCGGCGGCGCGTGAGGGTCACGCGCCGCTAGAGTGGAGATTCTCTCAGGTGTTTGGTGAACGGACTGCTGGTGAAGAAGTGCAAGAAGGTTTAATTTATTTTTTTAGTTATTTTGTTAGGGTTTGTGATCTAAAGTCACCATAATGTATTATATTTGTTATCGAACAATTTTTTTTGCTATTAAACTTGATTTTATTGTATTTTTTTTTTGTACTTTATGACAACTATGATACATATAGTAGCAAAAAAATGAGGGGCAAAGTACAAAAAAAAAAATACAATAAAATCAAGTTTAGTACATAGAATAGTAAAAAAAATTGTTCGATACATATAAAAGGTGCAATTAACAAGTATAATACATTACGGTGCCATTAGCCCATTTAAATAAATAGTGTTTGGTTAAGTAATTTGTTGACCGGAGTTAATAATTAGATAATGACAGATTTTGTAGTTGTTGATATTAAATGCTATTTTGAGCTGATTTAAGTATGTTGAAGATCTAATGCTAGTGTGTTAATGCAGTAGTACTGTATCGAACTGTGTATTATACATAACGGTTTATAGGCGAAGGTGTCCGCCTGCCACCTTATAAGAGAAACTGTTGGCAAGCTGTTAGGGCCTAGGCTGCAATAATTAGAGAATTTGTCGCCTGGTCTAAGTCACCTTCTTAAGTTAGTATCTTGCTGAGGCGATCCCTGTGTATAAGTAATACAGTTTGCAGTTATTTAGAAACTTCTGTTCATGTTCAATTTTCAAGGAGATTTAGATGATGCTATTAGTTCAGTCTTCAATCTTCAATGGATGATGGTTAGTTGTTAAGTTATGATCAATCGATATAGATAGTAGGTTTGACATGCGACCACATATATTATGATCTAATGTAGTTGTATCTTAATCTAGTAGGAATTCGATGGGTATATTTGGCGAAACGTAGCAGTAGCGGTTAGTAGTAGCAGTAGGTGTTTGATTAATTAAAGCCTTAGATAATGTAGCTGTAACTCTAATTATAACATGTAGAATGACGTAAAAGGACATATGCACATTAAAATTAAATTTGAGGGTATGTATGTAATTTAGTAAGCATAACGCTAGCAGCAAGATTCTAATGCTTCCTCAGGAAGCGTTTTGACTAGGAGCAGTTACACAAAATGCTAGTTTTTGCATTTAAAACGCTAGTTGCTCCAAGACGCTCTAAAATGCTTGCTGCCAAAAATGACCGATATGTTTATAGGCGAAGGTGAGTTTCACGATATCTGCCTGCCACCTTATAAGAAACTGTTACATGAAAAATATCGAGACCTAGGGCAAGCTGTGTGGTGTCACCTTCTTAGGTTAGTATCGTGCTGATAATAGCTATACGTAAAAATGATACAGTTCGTTGTTGTTTAGAAAGTCTGGTTCATGTTCAAAGAGATTTATATGACCCTAGTTCAAGGAATGTAGCTGTTATCAATTAACGTAGATAGAAGGTTTGACATGCGACAACAGATTTTATGGGTTACTTTTCCTTAGGCAGGCCGTGTGACTTGTATAATTGGTTTAACGTATAAGAAATATCCGTTGCATGGGAATTTATTGTGTGCATTGGTGGTTATGGAAATGTAATTACACTACTCGTACTTTAGTGGCGTTTCATCATATCTTTGTCTTTTTTGGTGATTTGTGAAGTTCTCATTATTCACGATTGGTCAAAACTCACGTGATTTATAACTTTGTAAGCTGTTATCGGTGTTGATTTTCTCGCGTACATGATTATTAGTTGCTTGAAGTATGGAAATTGCAAGTATTATCATGCTTAAAGTTACAATCCTAATTCTGTTTTCAATCTGTGTGACAGTCGATATCATCTCGGCTATAGAGTTTGATAAAAGCGGTGATCATCTTGCTACTGGTGATCGTGGGGGAAGGGTGGTATTGTTCGAGAGGACTGATACAAAGGAGGTCAGTAGCGTGCCAAAAATATGAGTTATTTATAATATTTGATTTTTTGGTCGTTGCATTAACTTTATCCTTTTACTTGCAACTTCCAAATCCTGCTCAATTATACAGCACGGTGGAAATAGAAAGGATCTAGAAAAGACTGATTATGCAAGTGGTAGGCATCCTGAATTCCGGTACAAAACTGAGTTTCAGAGCCATGAACCTGAGGTAATTTTTCATCATTAGGAATTTTTTAATTTACTTGCACGTGATGAGTAATATATTCAATCGCATCTCAACTTTGTCTTTCAGTTTGATTATTTGAAGAGTTTGGAGATCGAGGAGAAAATCAACAAAATCAGATGGTGTCAAACAGCCAACGGTGCCGTTTTTCTTCTGTCTACCAATGACAAAACCATCAAATTCTGGAAGGTAGCCAGTTACATTTATTTCATTTTTCTTCATTTCTTCTCGTGGCGGTTCATAAATTAACAAATTTTGTGACTTTTCAGGTCCAAGAAAAGAAGGTTAAGAAAATTGCAGACATGAACATGGATTCTTTCAAATCTGTTGGGAATGGAAGCATTGCCACTTCTAGTGTTACGTCAAGCAATAAGTCATCACACACTCCAAATGGAGAATATACGGATAAATCTTGCAGTAGTTTGAACAAGGACTTTTCTTCTTTGGGGGCGATCCAGTCATTGCGTTTACCTGTGGTAGTTGTACTCAACTGATGATCTATATGTTTCTACGTTTCTTTGTTAAATGTATAATAGTGATATCTTGATCAGTTTAAAATTTTAATCCTACTCTACTAAAAGCTGAGATTTGCCTTGTTCTGACTATTTTCATTCATCATAAGACTGATTGACTCTTTTGTTTCGGTTTAGTTAACATAAAGGGAAACTTTTGTAGGTAACTAGTAATGAGACGAGCCTTGTTGCAAGATGTAGAAGAGTGTATGCTCATGCACATGATTATCATATCAATTCTATCTCAAATAACAGGTTTGGATATTTGATTGTTTCACTTTTTATTGTTATGCATGATTTGGATAAATGTACTCAATTCCTGATTGAAATGCATCAATTCTTCACTGGTTGCATCTAGTTTGACAATCTGCTTTAAAGAGATGACATCAACATATCACGATTACATATTTTTTCTTGAAGTGTGATAGTTGGTCTATATATTACACTATTGACACGTATAAATAGAAATAGTATCGTAGTAGTTATTATCGTCATTTTTGGCAGTTCAGTCTGTTTAATATATTCTGCCTATAAATGGAGCAAAGCTCATTCCGCTATTCATTAGCTATCCAAAAAGAGCTAGGAGTCAATTGTTTTTTGCAAGTCCTTTTATTGTGAAAACAATGTTATTAAATCAGATGATTTTGTCGCCTAATCTAAATAACTCCTGCAAAATAGCATTTTAACTCTAGGGCCTAGGCTGGTCTCCAAAAAATATGCAATTTCGTTTGTGTCATACTGGTATGCATATGAGGTGGCGACCTCAACCCATTTAGTTATGAATGGGTTGATTCAAGCTATATTTTCCTTTGCCTATGTGTTCATGCAATCTTGTGGTCCTCACCTTAACCTAATCTCATTTAACAATCCTCTAAATACCTTTGTCTGTTCCCTACCTTTGTGTAGTGATGGTGAAACATTCATTTCGGCTGATGATTTGCGGATAAACCTTTGGAATTTGGAAATAAGCAATCAAAGTTTCAACATTGTCGACGTTAAGCCTGCAAACATGGAGGACCTCACTGGTATATTTGTTGTCTGATTTACACATGATTTATATAGTGCTATAATCATGAATGTGTATGTTCATATGGTTATTTATAAATTTTCCTGCAGAGGTAATTACATCAGCTGAGTTTCATCCCACTCATTGTAATACACTAGCATATAGTAGTTCAAAAGGGTCCATTCGCCTTATTGACTTGCGTCAGTCTGCATTATGTGATAGACATTCTAAATTGTAAGTGTTTCGGTGGCTTTGTCTACACACTTTTATACAATTTTAGTTATATTGTTTTATATCTAAATAATCGTCCTTTGGTACATGTAGTCAAAATAGTATTACTCCAGTAAGCAATGACACATCCTTTTTGTAGGTTTGAAGAACAAGAATCACCTGGTTCAAGATCTTTCTTCACTGAGATTATAGCATCAATTTCAGATGTTAAGTTCGGAAGGGATGGAAGATATATACTAAGCCGTGATTATATGACCCTTAAGGTTGTGTTTCTGTTTTATTGGCAAC
Organism: Chrysanthemum makinoi; assembly: GCA_910596185.1. Taxonomy (NCBI): domain Eukaryota; kingdom Viridiplantae; phylum Streptophyta; class Magnoliopsida; order Asterales; family Asteraceae; genus Chrysanthemum; species Chrysanthemum makinoi. The sequence continues at coordinate 320,087,525 of OU343220.1, read as the reverse complement.
GTTTTTACTAAAGTATTTTGTTTTCAATAATCTGAAAAAATTTAGATTTTATTTTATCTAAAGAATGTGTCAAATATGATTACTAAAAGTATTTTGTTTTCACTGATAACCTGATTTTCTGAATATAATGATTGGTAACTCTCAACCCCGTTCCATCCCTTTGACCTCTTTCATTTTGAGCTAGTTTTGTTTTGTTTTAGGGATTACCTGTTTAACACTTTAAACCGTTAGAGATAAAAACATGATTCGAATTGACCTCCAACCCCATTCAAATCTTTACCTTGTGCTGAGCTATACCGGCATACTGTTTAATGGCAAAATTTTATTACAAAACTGTCATTAACAAAAGTTGTACTTGGTTTCTGCAGTTATGGGACATCAACATGGACTCTGGTCCAGTTTCAACATTTCAGGTTCACGAATATTTAAGACCCAAGGTACGCCTTTTGTTCCTGTTACCAAACTTTTTGCTGCTAGCTTTCAATTTTGCTTGGAAATTCTCATTAATATTTTGCATCTGTCAATCTCCAGTTATGTGACTTGTATGAAAATGATTCAATTTTTGATAAATTTGAGTGCTGTTTAAGTGGTGATGGTGACCGGGTAGCAACTGGTTCTTACAGGTAACCCCTATGTTGAATCTATAGAATATTTGGTTCCTTATACTCACTCAGTCACTCACTTGTTTAATTAATATGATTTCAGCAATCTGTTCCGTGTATTTGGCTCTGATCCCACCAGTACTGAAGCAACGACCCTGGAAGCTAGCAAAAACCCAATGAGGTATTTAACGCTACTACTTATGGTGGGGATACTCCTTACGTGGACGGCGGGTAATATTTCAGCCGTGGGTCAAAACAGTACGGGCTGACCTGATTTTTTTTTCTAGGAGTGGCAATATGGGTCAATTCTTTTAGCTTAACCCATTTGACCAGTATCAAAGTGATCCATTCATATAAAAATGGCTGAAACAGTCACCAATACTATTTTGATCCATTTTTTACACAAAGATTATAACCAATTAATATATTAAATCCAATCACAAAAGCTATTATCGAAATAACAATTCTTTAATGTTTAGTAAAGAGATTTTGGAGGTGTTCAGGCACATTTTTAGTGACTGGTAAGAAACGCGTTTTCGTTTTAGCTAAATTTGTTAGCTTTACGCATATGACCAATTAGAAATAGACGATAACCAAACTTGACCCATTATTTCGATATGTGGATCAAATTGTCCCCTTCTGTTGGATACTAATGCTTCCTAAACCCTTAACACAATCAAATATCTTTTGTAGGCGACAAGTGCAGTCTCCTTCACGACCTTCAAGATCACTAAGCAGCAGCATAAGCCGTGTGGTTAGACGAGGTTAGCTCTTCTCTATTCTTACTCCACCTATAACAATTTCTAGTTATAAGTTTAACTAAACCTATTGATTATATAGGAGGAGAGAGCCCGGGAAATGACACAAATGGGAACTCATTGGATTTCACAACAAAGTTGCTTCACTTAGCATGGCATCCTACTGAAAATTCTATTGCCTGTGCTGCAGCAAACAGCTTGTACATGTACTATGCATAAAAAAAACTCCAACCACATGAAAACATGTTTTTTGAAGACTTTTGGTTTGGTTTACTTTAATCAAAACCACCAAAAGTCTCCACCCAACGCAGGTCGAAAAGGGTTTCAGAAGATGTCGTTAAAATCAAAGTGGTTTGGTTCATTTGTTGGCGAAAACAATTTCTCTAATTCTCCTCCACAAATGTTAGCCCTTTTGTTATATCATCCCAAATTCAGCTTAACCCTCTATTCTTTTCTTTTCTTTTTTTGACAAAAGTTAGCGATATTGCAAAAAGGATGTTTTATTTACGTTTTTTTTTACTGTTTTTGGGTTGAAGTTAGGAATTGGGATTGTAGTTAAGAAAGAAAAGGATGTCAGAATATATATTGCATTTTGGGTTTAAAGTTTAGATGTAGTTTTTAGTTGGAAAGGAACCATGCTGCTTTACTTGTATTGCAGGCCACTAAAGTTTATATAATACCATTATCAATTGTTATTATTATTTATTTTGATACAATTAATTTATATATTTTTTGAAATGTTGTAGTATGATTTTGTTTTTTTTATGGTTTGATGGTTTTGTAATCGACGTTTTTTGGTTATATTAACCAGTACTTGAAATGACTTGCTACTCGCTCGCTTACTAAGATTCATCTGTTTGTATTGTTCGTTCATTGTAGTATGCACGGATGCACCTAGAACCAGGGGAAACACAATAATGTGGTGTACGAAACACACTTATGTTACTAGAAAGTAATACAACAATTGTAAACATGTTTGACAAGGTAACGTTTATTTTTACACGACTTCTTTGCTGGAGTTTCTTTCAACTTTACAACGTAACCTTGGCGTTAGACCTGAAAGAGTATACAAGGAACGAATCAATATTTATCTGTGATTGTGCCAAACTAGTTCTACAAATAATCGACTACAAGAAGATTTTGTAACATTGTAACAAATATGAGTGTTGAGGGTACCTCAATATTTTGGAGCACATCCAAAATATGCTGCAACTGATGAACAACATCTTCTATATTCATCCGTTGTGGTGGGGAATCTACAGAGCATTATACTCCGATTTTCAAAGTTGAAGCCAAACACTCCTCCATTTTGTGTGCATTTGCTTCCGTACTTTGCAGTACAATTGCATCACTATCAATAACATCGATTACATGGTCAGGTAATGCGATGAAAGAAAACTGATGAAGGCTAAGGCCTTCATTAAATATGTCGTTTGTCGGCTTTTTCCCGGTCATCACTTCCAACAATAATATTCCAAAACTGTAGACATCCCCACTACTTGTCATCTCACTGCCGAGACCATACTCTGTAATTTGTTAGCGATTAGTACAAGTAACGATTATCATATAACTAAGTATGATATGAAATACAAGAATACTTAAACTTTTACCTGGAGGTGCATAGCCAATGGTTCCTCTAATCCCGGTTGAACTATTTTGGTTTAACCCCATTCCAAGAAATTGAGCTAAACCAAAGTCTCCAACATGCGCCACCATATCATCGTCGAGTAGAATATTGCTAGGCTTCAAGTCACCATGGACAATGGCTTCTACGCATTGATTATGAAGATAATCAAGAGCAGTTGCAACATCAATTAGAATATTTATTCTTTGAAGAAGGTTAAGTCTTGTTGTACTTGTACTCGAATGCAACCAACCATCTAAACTCCCGTTGGGCATGAACTCATAAACCAAAGCTTTGAAATCATTGCCATGGAAATCGATGCTTGAACATGCAGTTATTATCTTTAACAGATTCCGGTGTCGAATGCACCTCCATGCTTCACACTCCCTCATGAAGCTTCTTTGAGCTCCTCGATTTTGAAGATGTACAACTTTAACTGCAACAACTATGTCGTTATCAGCATCAAGGATTCCTTTGTAAACAGAGCTGAAGCCACCCTCGCCAATTAAATTGGCTTCGGAAAAGCCATCAGTAGCCTTGAGCAGTTGGTTGTATGAAACTTGTAAAAAATTTCCGCTCCTCGATGATTGAGATGGATGGCCATTGCTTTTCTTCTTACGACAAGCAAATATAATGCATAATATGGCGAAAAGTGTGGATGCAGCCAAAATGGCTATTATGAACATAGGGAACCTTTTTTTATGTTTCTTTATTTCTTTGCATTTGGGTAACCCAAGTTCGACAAGACCACCACAAAGCCTATCATTTCCCAAAACCGAGAATGCACTTGAATTGGCAAACACTCCTAAAACCGGCACTTCACCATCAAAATCATTAAATGATAGGTTCATAAAGTCAAATGAAAACCGCTCTAAGAATTGGGGGATTTTGCCTGAAAAATTATTATGAGAAATGTCAAGTACCTCCAATCCTCTCAAGGACCTTAATGAATCTGGTATCACGCCTTGAAATACGTTGGCTCTGATAGATAAACGTGTAAGGCTAGCGCACCCGCCAATGCTACTAGGAATGCTACCTGATAGATTATTATAAGATAAATCTAGTTGACTCAACAGCTGAAGGTCTCCAACCTCAGTTGGAAGTGGTCCAGACAATTGGTTTTGAGAAAGACTTAACAGTATGGTTAAAGATGGAAGTTGAAGAAGCTGTTTCGGTATGTTGCCACTGAGTTCATTGTCATTAATTTCAAAGACAATTAGGTTGCGGCAATTCCCCAAGCTTGATGGAATCTGTCCATTCAATCTGTTGGAACTTAAATCAGCTATAAGCAATAATGATAAGTTCCCGATGGCATCTGGAATCGGCCCTGAAAATTTGTTTCCATGTAAATCAACATATCCCAGATTTTGAAGCATACCAATACTAGCGGGAATTCTTCCTCTAAACCGGTTAGTGTCTAAATATAAAAGGGTCAAACCAACTAGATTACCAACAGCTGATCGGAAAGATTACCTATTTGATTTGGGAAGCATTCCATGTAAACTGCAATGAGAAATATGCAAAGTCACTAAATTACTGCAGTTTTTCAAAGATTCAATAAACTTCATGTCATCAGCTTCTCCGCGTCCATGGAGGTTGTTCTTGAACAAGAATATCCCATTTATATGTGTTAGGTTTGTGAAATCGATTGTCAACTTGCCACTAAAACGGTTCTCACTCATTTCAAGGAGTCGTAATTTTGAGCAATTAGATATAGAGGGTGGAAGAATTCCAGTCAGTTTGTTATTATTTAGCTGAAGAATGATAAGATTTGGGAGCCCTGCACCACTTTCTAAAGGAAGACTACCACTAAGTGTATTGTCAGGTAATGAAAGTACATTTAGAAGGGAGAGGTTAAAAATAGAACGAGGGATGCTTCCATATAGCTTACATTCACCACAATCAAATTCGGTTAAGCTTTTCAAACGACCAAACATATCAGGAATGCTCCCATTCAAAGGATTATCAGGAGGAACAAATACTTCCAGTGATGTAATATTTCCCACGAAAGCCGGGATTCCACCTGTTAACATATTATCACCAACGGAAAGAAGGGTAAGTTTGAGGAGGAAACAACTTATCTCCTTGGGTATGCTTTCAACTAGCTTATTATATTCAAGATAAAGCTCTTCAAGGTTAGAACAACCTGACAAGTTAGTTGGAATGGTTCCTTCAAATTCATTTAGCTGTAGAACAAGGCTTTGTATCCTGGACGAGCGACCAAGTTCATGAGGGATAGTTCCTTGTATGCTGTTGTTAGAGAGTGAAAGCACTCGGAGGAAGCTCAGATTTCCTACATGAGGAGACAAAGAGCCTTTTAAGCCTTGCGACTCCAGGACTAAAGCAGTCACTCTTCTGTGGCGTTTTCCACATGAAACACCATACCAAGTACAGAAATGAGAAGACTCATTCCATGAAGTTAGAACTCCATATGGATCATTGGTGATCACAGACTTGAACTTCAACAACACGTGATGACGGTCGGTCGTATTTCCGCTATAGGAATGTGCGATTTTGGCTTTGAAAGATATATCTTTATAATCCTGGCTACCGCCATCACCTCAGATATCTATTTCATATAGATAATAGCATCTATTTCATATACCTAATTTGTAAACAGTGAAAGATATATACTAAGCCGTGATTACATGATCCTTAAGGTACGTGATTCGGATTCACAAACTACGTATTTTCTAAAAATGGTAGAATGGGGGTCAGATAAGTTTTGCACAGGTCTTGAATGGATTTCATCTTCCAAAATTAATCAAACAATCATTCATGCTATCATAATCAAGAATCAATAAAAAGAAGAAAAAAAGAAGATTTGATGAACCCTTAAAATCTGATATATTATAAATGAATGGGGTTACTTTGAATTACAGAATTTGATCCTATATAAACTGAATGTGTCTTCAAGAGACATACCGGTTCATATATCATATTAATGGGCCTGAATACAAGCTTTTTAAAGACAAACATATTTATATTCTGTTTGGCATATAGACATTAATCAGTCCAACATCTCCCTCCTAATGTCGAATGCCAAACTTTTGTTTGTGAATCTTCTGTAATTCCTTTCATCTTGAGACTCTCACCGTCTTCTTTTTGAACCTTCGCGGTTGTTGTTGTGATCTTCCTTTAAGTCCACGTTGATCACCTTCGTTGTTGTTCTTGCTTACGAATTCGAGACCTTCACAGCCTTGTTCCTTCGCCCTGATCATATCGCATGACCTTTCATGATCAAATCTCTTGATCATTCAATCTATCACAGATTCTTCTTCTTTGCGGTTGCTTCACACAACTTGGCTTCACACCAATTTCTTCATGATTGCGTGTCTAAAAAAACGTAGGTTTGATTCTTGAATGATGATTGAATCATGAATTGTTGTTGTTGTTTGATCCCTTCGGCTCTGATACCACTTTTGCACAGGTCTTGAATGGATTTCATCTTCCAAAATTAATCAAACAATCATTCATGCTATCATAATCAAGAATCAATAAAAAGAAGAAACAAAGAAGATTTGATGAACCCTTAAAATCTGATATATTATAAATGAATGGGGTTACTTTGAATTACAGAATTTGATCCTATATAAACTGAATGTGTCTTCAAGAGACATACCGGTTCATATATCATATTAATGGGCCTGAATACAAGCTTTTTAAAGACAAACATATTTATATTCTGTTTGGCATATAGACATTAATCAGTCCAACAATAAGTAGATAACGGGTCAAAATGGTCAACTTTTTGGCATTGGACGGATTGTGTTGACCCGAAACACTCTTATTCCAAATCTTATATATTTGTTACGTTAATGTGTCAAGTGTGATTACAAACATATTTTTTTTCTTTCAAAATTAATCTAAAATCTCGAGTAGGAGGTTCTATGAATTAAAATTTATACTTTGGTCGACTCTCTCCCTTTGACCTGTTTTCTTTTGAGCTATTCCTATAATTAATCGTCTCATAAGAATGTGTAAGAGTTGTCTTGTATGTGAGCAAAGGACGGACCTAGGAATTTTGGGAGGGTGTTGCACAAATTTTTTTCTATCATGATTACTAAAATTCGCACAATAAATTTTTTGGGGCAATTGCATATGTACCCACTAAAACTTGTTTATTTGCATATATACCTAAAACATGCTTAACTTGCAATGTACATCATGCATTAAAAACTTGTATTTTGAAAAAATATGCAGATTTTTAAGTTTTAGTGGGTATATATGCAATTCTCTCAATTTTTTTAATCAACTTAAAGTTGTACTATAAATAAAATAACACAAATATTAGGGGTTGCACATACAATAATAAAAAAAATTACACTCGGTGACCCCAAATTGGGTGTGGCTCATCCATGTAGGTCCGTCCATATATGTGAGGAGAGGGTAATCTCGGCATTTAGTAAAAAAGAGGTTATAAATCTATATCTATAATCTATTAACATTTGGGACTTGCTAATAATAAAAGGCTTAAAATTTTCAGACTCAACACTTACTTAAAATAGAAAAATTTATGTTACTTTTGCAATAAAATCAATACATTGCACACATAAATAAAATTTATTACATTACATTATGAAAAATAAATATCTTCAATTTTGTAACAGTTCCAACATTCTACAGCCCATAAGTTTTAACAACCCATTCATAACGTCATCAACATTTTAGTAACAGCCCATTTAAAGTTAAAGCTCACACATCAATGCATCATATATACTAGTTGGATACCCGCGCACAGCGGCGGCGATAAGTATAGTAAATGAATTGCTAACCCAATTCTCCTCGCAATTCCCTACCCGCTTAGTGAATTCATTTCACAACACTCCAAATGTATATGTGTTAGTTGTATGTGTTTGTTTGGGTTTTTCGTATCTTTCCCGTGACATCATTATTCTCACATATAAAAAAACCTTCACAATCTCTTTCCCGTCAAACATTTTCCCAAAAGTAAATGATTTTGATAAATAAAGTTTGTATTGATTGAAATAAAGGTTAAAGTTATAAAAATTTGAATCAAAATAAAATAAACCTACTAAAAATGTAAAAACTAAAAACTCATAAAAATATATCAAAATAGATGTTGAATTAAAGAGCACAAAATTTTAAAAAATATGGTGAAATTAGATCATAAAAAAATTAAACGAATTAAAAGATATTTAAATTTAAAAATAAATGTGATTAATTAGTTAAGAAGTGACATGTGTCACCTTATTATTGGAGCTCTTTATTTTAGTTTGTTAGAGTTTCTCTCTTTTTGTTATTTTTTAGTTAAAGAAGTGACACATGTCACTCAATTATTGGAGCTCCTTATCTTAATTTTTTTGTGGATCCCACAACTAAAATGCTTTATATAGTAGTATAGATAAACCTCATCTCTCACTCTCCCTGTTATTACTTTCAGACACACACACACACACACACACAAGAATTTAAAACCCACACCCTAACTGTAAACCATCATCAACCGGATCCACCAAATAAATCCGCCACCTACTGCCGCCACAATAGCCACCACCTTGCCGCCATCTGCCGAAATAGCCACCATATCGACGTGGTTTTGGATGTTTCGGTGGGTTGGGTGGCTTCGGTGGTTTGATTTGGTTGTTGGTGTCAGTGGGTTGTTGATGCTTTGGATGGTTTCTGCGTTTTTATCTTTATTCTGGTTTTAGTGATGTTCTAAAAATGGTTTTGGTGTTTCGTGCTAGATCCATCATCTTTTTGTATATCTAACGGTAGATCTAAAGGTTTAGTTCTAGATACATAATTTTTTTTTGGAATTAACAGCGGATCGAAAGTTTTTGTGTTATATTCACTTAGGTGTTGTTTGATAAGGACTTAAAGAGTCTTAATAGATAAATATGTAAATGTATTAAGTTATTAAATGAGTGTTTGTTTGGGGCTTAAAATAAAAATATGACTTGATAGAAAAAGCCATGGGGTGGAGGGTCTCCAAATTAAGTCCATCCCTTTTATTATGCTTTTACATATTTACCCTCCCATTCTTAACCTATAATTCCAATTCCACGTATTTCATATAAAAGGGTATATCAGTAATTTTCTCTGATTAAGACACTTTATTCAGCACACAAAACAAACAACCATTTAGTTATCTACAAACAGACAACATATAACCAGACAGACACTTTAATTTTACAGGACTTAATAAAAAAACTAAACAAACAGGCCCTTAGATATGTCTTGACTGAAGCTGATGGGGTGGCGACGATTGGGTGGAAGTGTGGAACGGCTTAGTAGATGAAGCTGGGAAAAAGAGAGCCCAACTTAAGTAGTGAGCACATCTATTGATCTATATCCGCTTGACGGTATGTGATGATCATGATTGGGAGTTGCTCGATACATGCTCACTGAGTTACTGTATTGATGACTTTGGTGAAACAAGAATACATGAGCTGTTACTAAAATGTTGGATAATAGGCTTTGAAAATTTAATAGTCCGTAACAAATAATTATTGATTGTTATGTTATGTTATATCTTAGATAGATAAGTAGATAATAAGATAGGTATCCTTTTTAAGTTGATTTTAATGATAAGATAATAACACAATTAAATTTGGGTTGTTGGATGAAGTCTTATGTATTTGAAAAGGGATCAAGTCTGGTGTATTGCATAACAAAAACAATACTAATGCACATTTAAATTGTTTTATTACAGTATTATATGCAGTTACAAATTTTGCATTTAATGACTCTTGTACTGAGACATTAATTATGTTAAAAAAACTTGAGATATTAATAATAAATGATGAGACAAATATTGGTGCGACAAATCTTAAAAAAAGAGAGAATGTAAATTTAAAAAGTTTAAGAGTTGTTACATATAGATGATCTAAATTCATTTAAATGGAAGATAGATGTTAATATTTGCGACGACGGGTATTCATGTGATTAAATATTTTGGCTAGCAAATATTTATGCTTTCAAGCACTAATTAATTGAATCACCTTTAAATGATTATTTTAGACATAGAGAATGTAGTGTATATCCGCGCAAAGCGACAAAACCAAATAGTTTAAAATGGTATTGAATTTCTTGAGATTTTGTATTGACGGATGCCGGTTTTTGGTGATTGTCAACTATTTTCGATGTTGGTGTAAAAGATTGAGAAAATTGGATATGTAAAAGAAGTGAAAAGTGTGATCTCACATATTTTGAGAGATCACTGAGCTTTTCATTTTACAACTGCTTTTGATTTATGTATTTTTTAAAGTACTCTATGAAAGATGATAATTAAGTTAACGTAAGATTACTTTAGTACAAATCTCTAAATCTGAAAGTTGTATGACTTTGATTATGAATTTATAACATAAGAGTGCAAATTTTATTAATTACGGAGTACAAGATAGTGAGCTTATTAATTTAGTGAACTCGATTATGAATTTGACTTCATGCTTAGTGTCAAGGGTTTAAGTCTTCGTAATGTTTTATATTTGAGTCCACTATTCTTAATTATTTTGTTAAAGTTGTGGATACATATGTTTGTAATTTTTTGTTTGGTATGAAATAAATTTCTTCTCAAAAAAAAAAAAAAAAAAAACGTGTTCGGGACTTTCTCAACATAAAAGACTTCAAATTTTAACCAACTCACTTACTTATTATGATATAAAAAAATGGTGTTTTTTGTTATAAAATCAATAGCTTATAACATACACTTCTTAAACTTTTAACAACCATCTAGAAATTTATGTATTAAAGCTAAACAACCATTCTAATAGCCCTAAAATTTATTGTGCCACATCCTCAACTTGTAACATTCACTAAGCATTAAACATGTAACTAGAAAGTCAAATGGCTAAATATCAAAACTTATGCATCCGAACATTTTCTTTACAGAATTCAAATGCCAATCACAACCCTTTCATTAACTTGTAGTTGCTATATATAAGCAACTCCATACGAAGTGGCACAATAATACGAAAAACTTATATAACTCTATTGACTCATAAGTTCATATAAAAATCGATCTGGTCAATGTTGAAGTCACGTGCAACATACAACCTATGAAACTTATATTTTAGGGTACCCGCCGCCGCAACGCGCTGGTACCCTGCTAGTTTGATAATATGCATAAAGTTGAGTCAAGTTGAAAATAAGTAGCATCTTCGGTCACATAAATTCAAATTTCCTGATGGTTTTAATTGCCTCACGCAGGCTTTATCATATGTTCACTTTTGCAGTTATGGACTTATGGGACATCAACATGGACTCTGGTCCAGATTCAACATATCAAGTTCACGAATATTTAAGTCCTACTAATTTCTACAACAAACACGTACTCACGTCTTATATTTGAGCATCAATCATTTTTGTATAGTTGTATTGTTCTCTTTTCATGCTGGATATGGATACACATATACAGAGTATGAAGTTGACTATAGATGATATGGCTTTCGGAAGATTGAATTTTTGTTGAGAATTATGATCTGGATACTTGTGTTTAATCTGATTGTGATATCTGAGTTGATATTTGTTGTGTTTGTTCAGTTATATTTGCTGGAGAGTGATTCAGGGGTTGATATTGACGTTTTGTATCTGGAGGGACTGGAAGAGCAAAGGATATTGGCTTGGATTATACTTTGGATGGTTTCAGACAAGTTTAAAAGATGAAGGACCAATGTGTAATATTGGAGGCTATATATTGAGTGTTTTGAGTCTTCTCTCAATATCTCTGCTCATTATCTCTCTCTACCAAATTACGATTCACTCTTTCTCTCTTAAACAAACCCTAATTTGTGTTTTGATTTTCTTGATCAAAATACTTTGTTACTCAGTTGTTATTAGTTGTTGTTATTTGATTGAGATCAAATACTGGTTCATTGATTCGTTCTATTTGAGAATAGAATATTTGGTTTTGTATTGTTGATTCAGAAGTAATAAAAGTATTTTGTTATCATTAGAATCTGTTTTTTCTTATCACATCTAATAATTAGTTCAAGTTGAGGGGAGTAGTTGTAGTTGATTTGTTCGTGTAAAAAGAATGAGAGTTGGGATAAAACGTGTTGTGTTAAAGTAGTCAAAAAATTTTTTTTTTTTTGTGTTGTGTTAAAAAAACGTAGTCTAAAAATTATTGAGATTTTTGTTTACTACGACTATATATTTTTTGTGTTGTGTTAAAAAAAACGTAGTCAAAAAATTATTGAGATTTTTAATAGGCTCAGATTTGAAGGTTGCAAAGTGATAAAATCTCACTTTACCGTTCATTCGGTTTCGGTTATCATCATCGCCTTATCTCAAAAGTATTTTTCATTGAACAAATGTACAAGCTCAGGTACCAAATGAAGTCACGGGTGTGCTTGTGTGAAACACGTTTACGTTGAGAAAGAGTCATTTGCAGGCTTTGTGTCAAATAAGCAATAGTGAAGATTCGATTTCGTTGTTATAACCAAGTGAACCAGAATCACATTTCACAAACACATTTCAGATCCACAATCACATTGACAGAAACACTACAACACTTGCATTCAACCAAAAAAAACAAGTGTTAGCACATCAAAAGTGTTTGGGTTTATACAAAATAAGTTGGTTCTAGCAGAAAGGAAGGTGCGGGTATTACGGGTTATAAAAGTTTACGATGAATAACTCACCATTTTACACGACTCAGGTATAATGTTACGCTATTACTTCAAAAATGAGCAACGTTTATAAAAAAAATGATAAATCGAGATTTTTAATAGGCTCAGATTATCATCATTTTATCATTTTGGCACGCAAATTTGAATGTTGCAAAGTGGAAAAAACTCACTTTACCGTCCATTCGGTTATGCCACGCCAAAACTCTGAGTTTTTTTTTTAATCATCATCGCCGTATCTCGGTTTTTTTTAACAAAAACCAAGTTTCAGATCCTCTTAAACCAACAAACTGCTTATCATAAAAACTGCTTAAACCAGCTGCTTATTTCATAATAAGCAGTTTCAAGAAACTGCTTGTTTCATAATAAGCAGTTTCAAGAAACTGCTTATTTCATAACAAACTGCTTAAACCAACTGCTCAAACAATAAGCATACGATCACCATCACATATCTGTTTTTCAACTGCTTAAACCAACTGTTTTTCAACTGCCTTTTTACTATAAAAACTATGCTTTTTTACCATAAGCAGTTTCATAGATAAAAAACATCTATGCTTTTTTTACCATAAAAACTCTTTAACCTTCACAAATAAAAAAAGATCTAAAAAGATCTAACGAGAAACCACAAATAAGCAATTTCACAAACCACCAGAAACCACCATCATAAACCACAATCTTTTTAAAACAAGATCCATCATCAGAAAATGAGCCAACACCAGAAACACAAAAGCAGATTCATAACTGCTTTTTTAACAAACCACATAAGCACATAAGCAGTTTGTTGAAACTGCTTATTATGAAAAGTTTCATAACTTACTCGTTTAAAACAAGATCCATCATCAGAAAAATGATCCAACACCAAATCTTGTTAGATCTAAAAAGATCTAACAAGTCGTATAAAAAAAACATTAGATCTGGAAGACTTAACAAGTAGTATAAAAAAACATTAGATCTGGTTAGATCTAAAAAGATCTAACATCACCATCACCATCACCACAGATCTAAAAAGAATAACCATCACCACTTATCTAAAAAGCATCACTATCAACCACAGATTCACCATCACCACAGATCTAAAAAGAATCACCATCACCACAGATCTAAAAAGCATCACCATCAACCACAAATTCACCATCACCAAGAAACCATCACCACATATCACAATAAAACATCACAAAGAGTGTTTTCTAACCAAGAAAAGACCATAATTTTTTTTAGATCAAAGCTACCATCATATACAACCACTCGTTTAACAAAGAAACCACAAATCAACCACAGATCAAACATCTAACAAGTGGTTTTTTACTTGTTAGATCTAAAAAAGAGAGAGAAACCATGGTAGAGAGAGAAAAGTGAGACGCGAGAGAGAGAGAGAGAGAGAGAGAGAGAGAGAGAGAGAGAGAGATATGAGTGAGTCAGAGACAGAGTGATATGAGAAAGAGAGAAACGTGTAAACGCGTTTTTAACGCATTTTTATTTTATTATTTTTATTTTTTTTGTTGCAAACTTAGTATAACTTGTAAATTTTTTTTTAAAAGTATAAGTTTGTAAAAAAAGTAAAAGTTTGTAAAACTTAGTATCACTTGTAAAACGTTTTTTTTTTTTTAAAGTTTGTAAAAGTTTGTAAAACTTGGTATAACTTGTAAATTTAAAAAAAAAAAAAAGTATCACTTGTAAAACTTTTTTTTATTTACAAAGTAAAAGTATCACTTGTAAAATTTTTTTAAAAAAGTTTGTAAAAGTATCACTTGTAAAAATGTTTTCAAAAAAGTTTGTAAAACAGTTTGTAAAAGTATCACTTATAAAAAATTAAAAAAAAAGTTGTAATTTTTTGTAAAAGTTGCTCGGTTAATTTTTTGTAAAAGTTGTAATTTTTTATTTACAAATAAAAGTTTGTAAAAAAATATCATTTGTAAAAAAAAATATCACTTGTAAAAAAATATAAAATTTGTAAAAGTTGTAATTTATTTTCAGGTGTTCAGTTCTGATGAGGAACTAACTGATTGGGTGCAAAATATAGCTCGGGGGCTCGATTTTGTCATTGTTAAAACAAGAACCAAATCAGAAAAGGGGTGGTTGTACGAAATCAATTATGGGTGTTCAAAGGGTGGGAAGTATGAACGTGAAGGTACTGAACAACGGCAAACAAGTACCTCTAAAACCGATTGTCCATTCAAATTTGTGGCGAAATATCATAAAACAAAATATTTTTGGATTTTGAGGGTGAAGGATGATAGGCATAATCATGATTTAGCAGAGTCGTTGCATGGTTTCCCATATGCAATGCGATTAAACGATGATGAGTTCGGTTTGGAGAAACAATTGACAGAGTATAACGTACAACCACGTCATATACTTTCGTCAATAAAGGAGTGTAATCCGGATAACGTGTCTAGCCTAAGAACTATATATAACGCACAAACTAAGATCCGGGGAGCCATTATAGGTGATAGAACTTCAATCCAAGTCCTTTACTCACATTTGATGCATTCAGGGTATACATATTACGAGAGGGTAAATAAGCATAATGAGCTTGAGGAACTATTTTTTGTTCACCCCACGTCATATGCTATATGGTGTACATTCCCTGAAATCATGCTAATGGACTCCACATACAATACCACGTTGTTTAAATTGCCATTTTTGGAAATTATCGGAGTAACTTCAACAAATAAAACATTTTCAATAGCGTTTAGCTTTTTAAACCAAGAAAAAGCGCCTAATTTTCGATGGGTATTGCAATGTGTGAAGGAGGTGATAGACGAAAAATATTACCCTCGTGTTATCATCACTGACAGAGATTTAGCGTTGGTTGGGGCATGCAGACAATAATTCCCGAACACAAACAAATTACTCTGTCGATGGCATATTAATATAAATGTGCTTAAGAATTGCAGAAATAAATGCAATTCGGTAAAGGAGTATGAGTCCATTAAATGGACATGGGATTGGATGGTTAAAGCTCCGACCAGCGCCATATTCGAGCATTATTATGAACACCTACAACATCTATTGGTCAACCATGCGGGTACTTAATTATTAATTCATTGTTTTTATTATTTAATAAATAAGCACCCGAATGACTTTTTATTAATTCGTTGTTTTTTTCAGATATATCGGAGTATCTGGATAACTGGCTGCAAGATTACGCAGACATGTTTATCTCGTTTATTACCGATCAATATCGCAACTACGGCCAGTCAACAACATGCAGAGTTGAGAGTCAACACGCATTGTTGAAATCATACTTGGGTAACACACAGTCCAACCGACACATTGTTGAGTTCGATCGATAAGATTCTCATTTTGCAAGAAAATGCGATAAAAGAATCTTTTAATAGAATCATAAACGAGAAAATGAATAAATGTAATATACCACTATTTGCATAATTGTGGTATAAAGTTTCCAAATATGCTTTGGAACTCATGTTCGATGAACTCCAACTAACGATCGCCGCAAAAGATTGTACTCATCAGTTGCGGTCAATTTATGGACTACCATGCTTTCATGAAATGCTTTACTATCGAATTGGTGGTAAGTATATTAAATTTATGACTATCAAGTTATTTTCCCCATTAATATCAGTAATTTATATAAGTCACTTTTAATGAATGCAGTATGGCCATTCCACTAGAAACAATTGATATTTTTTGGAGAACCCTATCTGTTCCGTGGCCTATTATCAATAGTCCTACGCCTGAAGATGGTCCTTCTTGTGAACCTGAAGATGATCCTTCTTGTGAAAATGACATGCGGCAATTCAAGAATGTTTTTAGCAAAGTGTCGTCGTTTGTCAAGAAAAATATGTTAAAGAAGGTGAGAGGGATATACCAACCTGAATCTGTTGACCTACTTGAACCTGTTGTTCACAAAAGTACCGTGGACGTCCGAGCGCAAAGGAAAAAAAGTCCAAGGCTACAAAAGCCCCAGACTTGAATGAAGTACCAACCGTAGATCACCAAAGAAGCACAAATTCAAGATCTACAAAAGTCCGGGACTTTAACAAAGAACCTGCGAGACATAGTTCTTACATGGGTCCCAGAGTTGAACAAAGTATAAGACACAGGTTATACGTTGTTGATGAAGTTAGCGATTATATGATGGAGCGGATTCCAGAGTTATTCCATCAATACATCATAAGTATTTATAATGTGCGAGGTGATGGAAATTGTGGGTTTCGGTGTGTTGCCCATGGTATTGGTCTCCACGAAGATATGTGGCACGATATTCGAGGTTGGTTACAGAATGAGTTAGACAACCGGAGTGGCTATTACATAAGTATGTGGTTGCAAAATAACTTTAACCAAATTCGTAGATCAACAGATTGGTTCGGTGATGGATTTGCACCGCATGATAGGTGGATGATTATGCCAAACATGGGGTTGGTTATTGCTTCACTGATTAACCGGCCTGTTGTATTCATATCCCAACGACAAAGTCATACATGTTTTTCACTCTTTTCTGGTCCAAACTTATCACAAGGAATTGACCCCCTTGTGATTGCCCGTGTGGGGGAAGACGCATGTGCTCACTTAATTTATCTGACGCTGGACGAAAATTCACCACTTCCGGATACTCACCCACAATGGGGCTCTGACTTGACAATGCGGCGAATGCTAACTTTATATTCGATCGACAACCGATGTATATTGAGATTAGACAAAGACAAACATAGTAAATAAGTTCTTGATTTATCTGTAAATAATTATACCGACAAAACATAGTGAATGATTACTGATTTATGTTGTAAATAACTGTTTGTATTATGACACCGACAAAACATAGTAAATGACTGAAATTTTATTTAAATTAACAATAACATTACTGATTTATGTTGTAAATTAGTATGCAAATTCTTTGGCCAGGTGGAACGAAAAAATCCTTTCTTGTGTCGCTGTCGGAGATGATTAATTATAGAAAGGACATCCTGTACAGAAGCTAATAATGGGCAACCGTATTATGCATGTCCTTATTCAGTGGTAAATAATTATACGTTTGCTTAGTTATGTAAATATGTAGATAATTTGTTTGTTAAGAATACATTTCTAATAATTTTCTTAACATGTAACAGGCAGGAACAAACGACTATGGGTGTGGATACTTTATGTGGAAGGCTGCTTTTCAAAACAAGTACTTTAGTCAAGCATCTTCTTCAACGCAGTGCTCAAACTGCGTTGTTAAAGATAATGAGATTGACCAGCTTGAAACAAGAAACAAGATGTTATTGTCTCAAAACAAGATGTTGGTGACAAGAATAAAGACGCTGGAAGCATCACTGGAATTGGCAAGGAATCCTGAGGATCACGCATGTCGGTCGGGTGCAATGCTCCATGATCTTTTAGATGACATAAATAATCTTCATATGTAGTAGGTGTTGTTGTTTTTAAATAATGTGTTAATGTTGTTGTTTAATTGAATAATAATAACAGTTGTTGTTGTAGTTGTTTAAGTGTTAATGTTTAACGTGCTATTTTTGTTGTTGTTTAATTAAAAAAAAAACACACGTTAGACGAATACATATAAACACAAAAAACATTGCACAAAAAAAAAAAAAAAAAAAAAGACGAAAAAAATTTGTACAAAGTACTCCCTAGAAACTAGGGAGGGTGGGGATAAAGGATATAAGGAGGGTGGGGATAACTTGTCCGTACTATAAAATGTGTTAAAAATGAACACAATTACGAACGTGTACACATTTATAAATGTGTAGTAGCAAACAATCACACTATTTAAAAGGGTCACGCTTTCAAACGTGTAAAAATTGTTTATAGAAAAAAGGTAAAAGACAAATAGAGAGTGGATCACATGATTTTTACACGCTTGTAGGTGTGGAGAGTATGTTAGGTGATTTGTTTGTCAATGTGATTTCTACACGCTTGCGGGTGTCGATATATCTATATTATTCTTCCACATTCATACATGTTTACTTTAGATTTGTTTTATCCACACCTCTTTCATGTGAACATTTAAGTATTTTGTTCATATTTGTAAATATTGAGCAACATTTGTCCATAGGGAAGTCCGGACTTTGATATATTAAACATTAAAAGCATGTATTTTTTTAGCTGTGTAAAATTTGACTATTTGTTGTAGTTTATGTATTTGATGTTGCCTCTAGACCCTGTTGGGGGTTATGCGCCCAGAGCAGGGTGAAAATAATCAATAACAAACCAAATACCAATACAGGTTATCGGATATCACTAGAATCGTGTTATCACTTTCCAAAGTAAACTATTTGATCCTAATGTCTGGGTATCACGAATATCTACTTGGGATAAGACCAAATGTATGTTATTCAATTAGGCACAAATCAATAACCCTTGCGCATCCAAGTGTTTTGTTTTTCTGTGTATATTTCATGCATCATCGGATTTCCTATTTAAAGGAAAATACTCATAGCTAGTCAAATAGTATTATAAGGATTAATCGGCTCATTAATCGCCTCATAATTATCCCCATTATAGCTAATAGTGGTTACATGACCAATTAAACGTGTTCATTAAGTAGTTATAACTGTCATTTGAATATGTCAAAGCCTGTTTCAAGTTGATTCCAACAGCACTAGCAGTAATAACTCTGCCTAACAATACTAACATTAATACTAGCAGTATTAACTCTGCCCAATCAGTACTAACGTTAATACTAGCAGTATTAACTCTGCCTAACCGTACTAACATTAATACTAGCAGTATTAACTCTGCCAACAGTATTAATATGCTGAACCTTACCACTATAGAGTCAGGGTGTTTAGAGACCTTATGGGTGTACACTCTGTACCTCCTGATCCATTACAAGGTGTGAACTAATCCCACAAGTGCACTAAATTTTCCAGCAATCCTCCCCAAATTTAGTTCACTTTCTTTGTATGAGAATTGATAAGGATTTAAAACGTACACTTTTAAGGGGTCATTTAAGTCCTTAATCGCCCACTTTTATATCCGTTACTGCTTAATTTCGTTCCTTTTCACCTTTTAGGTCTCTTGGAAGCAAAATGCTGGAATGATGCATTTTTGGACGAAAATGAGTGAATATATGAAGAAAATGGCTAAGTCAAGATCAAGACACTCAAGCTGCTAGAATTACACCTGACGCTGTCCCAAATAGAGGGCGACGCCGTCCCTCTTTATGTAATTGAATTTGTGACGATTCAGTAGCGATTTTGCTATTTTACACTTGACGGTGTCAGGCTTTGAAGAGTAAGGGTGTCACGAAGACTTTTCTTCTCAGACGGCCTAGATCCGCATTCGCACGACGCCACTCATCGAAGATGGCGTCACAACCACAACGTGACGCCGTCCCAATGATAACTTGGCCAAGACAAAACCCTAATGACGACGATCTGACGGCGTCCCAACTATAAGGTGACGCCGTCGCGAATGTAAAATTATATATAGAAATCGAATTTTCAGAATTTTAGGAGGTAGACTTGTGGAGTTAAAACCTAAAACGATTTTGGTCCGGTTTGGACAGTATCTTAGGGTTCTCATACCCTATTTTACATCAAGATAAGTAATTTACTTCATTGATTTCATTATGTCTTCGATTGTATGTGTGTATGCTTTCATGTTTAACATGTCCCTTAAATTTCTTGTGTGTTTGCTTAGATCTATGAAACCTAGTTATTAATTATTGATTGGTTGTCTCTTATCTTAATTGTAATTGGCTTAGGATTGCACTATGCTATCATTGTGTTTTTAATGCTTGAGTAGTCTTTGTGAACCTTAGTTTATATTCACTTAGCGGAGTTGTAGACAAAATATCCAAAGATAACCTTAGTGTTAGTTTATGAATTCTAGAGATTTCGTAGGCAATAACCTTAAGGTAGTCTCAAAGAGTTAGGGATAAAAGCATACCCTACGACCTTAGAAAACACAACGTGTTAAGAATAAGGACGTGAGAATTCAACCACCAATAAAAGATAACTAGGGAGTAATAGTATCTAGGTAGACACATTTTTAATCATCATACGAGCACACATCAATAGACATAAGACTACCCCTTAGTTTAGATAATTAGATAGTAGAAGTAATCGGTAGAAGTACCAAACCCCCAAATCCAAACCCTGAGATTTTACCCTTAGCTTTATAAAAAATATAAAAAAGATAAAAAATTAATCTTCCTCAACCTTAAACCTTAACGTAGTACATCTCTCACTAGCATTCCTATTCCCCTAGAGAACGATATCAATACCCTAGACTTACCCAATACTACACTACAACGATTAGGATCACTGCCTAGGGTGTTGAAAAACTTGCTCGACGAAAAGGAAGTTCCTTTAACCACGAACGCGTTATACGCGCATCAAGTTTTTGGCGCCCCTACCAGGGAATAGAATAGCTAGTTAGATTTCTATCTCGTTTAGGTTCCCTTGCTTGATTCCTATCAAGTAAGATTTTTTTTTCTCATTTTTAGCTTCCTCGTAGTCTATCCCCCTTCTTCGTGACTTTGTTAGTAATCCCATCACTTTTCTTCATGGAAGGTGATAACCCGCCACCACTCATCGATCCACCAATCATTGTCCCAACAAGAGGCCGTACTCTTGTTGAATACTCTAGACCAAACCACCAAGGCTATAGGAACACTATTGAGCTCCCCGATCAAGCTCAATATACGGCCCTGCGATCTGACACCATCCGATTGGTGCAAAACGGATGTACATTCCATGGACTTTGTTCCGAAGATCCTAATCAGCATCTCAAGGATTTCCTTAAAATCGTTGATTCCATCGACCTTGATGCTACCACACGGGAGACCACGCGCTTGCCTCTCTTCCAATTCTCTCTACGGGACCAAGCTAGTAATTGGCTTGAGCGACTTCCCGCCGGATCCATCTCAAGATGGGATGATCTCACTACTCATTTCCTTGCCCAATTTTTCCCACCGGGGAGAACTACTAAACTTAGGAATGAAATCTTGATGTTCCAACAACGTCAAGGTGAATCTCTCTATGAGGCATGGACTCGATTCAAGGACTTTCTCCATAAAGTCCCTCATCACGGCATAGATCTTTGGTTTCAAGTCCAAATCTTCTACGATCACGTTAGTCCCTCCATCCGACAAACCATTGATTACGCCGCTGGTGGAAGGCTAAGTAACCTCAATGTTGAAGCATGTTGGGAAGTCATCGAAGACTTAGCACAATATGAAGAAGAAGGATGGGAGATTCCGATAATCCATGAAAATAGATTGGATTCCTGCACACAACTGTTTATGAGTATGGAGGCACAAGTGAATGAATTGATGGAAGTAACCACCTAGGATCATGAGCATGTGAACACGGTCAAGGAATTTTTGCACCCAAGAAAATCCCGGCAAGATGAATTCGAGGACATAATGTTGACATTTGTCAACAAGAAAGAAAAGGAAATAAAACGCGTCGAAGCTCAAATGAGGAAAACACATGACACTTTCTTGGACCTAGCTAACAACTTCATGCTAAAACTCCGTGAAGAAATCGCAAGGAATAATTTACCTAAAAAGATAGAAAAGGTATATGCGATACCGGAGCTCGTTAGAATGATTCCTGAACCCTCTCCAATTCCAATGAGCAAGGCAACCCCCCTCAAGGGATCACATCTTTGTATGAATTCTCGCCTTAACGCTCCCTGCATAAATTGGACATTTCCTAGGGACGTATTCATTGGAAGGGTGTACGCATCGCTTCCCGACTTTTCTAACATAAGGAAACGTTCTTTTGGTTTTAAACCGGGATCGAAAAATCCTCGTCCCCGACATTTCAATATTTCTAGAATCAGAGTTGAAAGACAAATTGACATGTGCGTTGCTCACCTTTGTGGAGATTGCAAGTGGATTGACAGAATGAATTGTAAAATAAAAACCAAAATCTTTGTCAAAAATAGTAACAAGATTTTTGATCCGGGCGGATTCATAAAAACAGCCTCTTTTGCAAAAATTTGGGCGTGACACCGTCACCACGCAAAGGGTGACGTCGTCGCTAAGCCAGATCAGATGAATAAAAACACCAAACATCTCTTTCATTCTCTACCCTACACATTCTATCCGCCCCATACCACACTACCACGTTTTCTCCACATCAAATTCACCACTTTGTTGCGTCAATCTCCACAAGGTAAGTAATATTAATTGATCTTTGTCTAGTCAATTGCTCTATTCCACGCTCAATTATGATTTCCCATTTCAATCCGAAATCCCCCAATTGATTTGATTAATGCTAAATGTCGCCCATGAATTTTGTTAATTAGGCTTAAGATTAGGCGAATAGTAGTGTTATCATGTGGGTTTGATTTTACGAGAAGCCTTAGACGGCTAAGGGACTAAACCACCTAGCAAATGCACCATTCATGCTGTAGCAGGGGTGTTTGGGTTAAGGGTTGTGGTTAAAAACCTGGATTTTTCCATCGCAAACGTCGGATTTGAATATTTCTGGGACGGCGTCAGCCTTCTGTCGTGACGCCGTTAGAGTCTTCTGATGTTGTTTTTAGCAGCTTGAATTTGTTCCCAATCTTTTTGATTTCCTGTTTCAGAAAATGAGCAAGAGAACAAGAAGAACTAGGGGACAATCTTTTGGTACCCAGGAGAGAATTGCTGACATTGTTTCTGGATGGGGAGTGTTTATTAAAGAAGATTCCCAAACTCGCTACAATGATTTGCTCCATCAAACCATTGACTTAGGGGCTGTTTTGGATTGGGGATTTCTTGAGCAGCATGACCTGGCTAGGGATTTTAGGAACAGTTTTAGGAAGGATAAGTTCACTGATCCTCAATGGGAGAGGTTGTTTTGGATGCGTTAACCTGTGTATAGTGAGTTGGTGCGTGAGTTTCACGCTTCTTATTCGATGAATGTTATTTCTTGTCGAGGTAGCATTGATTTTCAGGGGATTCGGTTTCGACTGGGTGGAGTCTGGAGGACTATGTCTGTGTTGGAGTTTGGTTGGATAGTAGGGTTGTATTCAGAGAGGGATATTGAGAGTGATGTCTTTAGAGCTAACTTGGGAGCTGGGTTTATCACTAGGGAGGATATGTGGGGGATTCAGTTTTGGAGCACGATAGCCAACGGGGAGTATGTTACTGGGAGTACCCTGGCCTCACGGATCAGGGATCCGCGAGTAAGGCTCGCGCACCGTTGCATTGCCTTCACCACAACGGGGCGCAAGGACACGACTCATCATGTCTCCTTACCGGATCTATTCTATCTCTACTGCATGTTTGCTGAGGGTGTACACTGTAACATCCAATTCTGGTTGGCTGATTACTTGAGGACTGCTAGCGGTATGAGGTTTGAAGATAGGGTGTATGGTGGTATGTTTGTCACCCGGTTGGCTCAGTCCTTTGGCATCTTGAACGGGGAGGTACCCACGTACCTCAATGTTGTAGCAGAGCCGAAGGTCGTCAAAGCTAAGTCCCTGAAGGCCATGGATGTTATCATGGATTATGGAGGTGGCTACGCATGGTTCCGCGCTCGTCCCGCAGTTCAGGATGATGATGATGATGACGAGCAGCCGATACCAACATACCAGCAGGGGATGGAGCAGGAGGCTCCTGACGCGTCTACAGCACATGTCCGGAGGGGCAGGCCCACCAGGGAGCGTGGATGGGCCGGATGGACACGTGGATGGCGTAGCAGGATCAGAGGGCCAGTTGGACATATGATCATACCATCAGACAGATGCAACATTTGTCCATGCGCGATCATCTTGACCCACACCTGCAGATTGACCCATTCCCCTGATGGGAGGAGGATTACCTGCCTTATGGGTACATGGGCCACCTTCCCCCTGGTTATGACTACCGTTATGGACCCCCTCCTCAGTGATTCATGTGTTTATTTGTGGGTTGTTTATGGACAATTGTGGTTGGTTGTTGATTGAGACAATTTTATTTGGGCATGTAATAACTTAGACTATCTTAACTTGGTGATGATGTGGTGATCTTGGAACAATTTGATATGTATATATTTGTTCGTGGTGTGGTTTATCTATTCCTTGTTTGGTTGGATTATTTGTTTGTGTGTCATATATCTTTTCATTGATTGTTTATTCTCATGTTTAAATTTGTGAAAATGCTTTATTTTGTCTTTAACATCGTTTTAATTACATATAAAGGTATTTTACAAAAAGGATAAGTGTAGGGAGGATTACACATGTTTTTAAAAGAACGTGAACATGAGAACTACGATTATTGAAAAAGATATATATGTGTGTTTGTTAGAGTCAAATGCTTGTATCGAGTCATAATGGATGTTTTGCAGAAATGTTTCCAGATTTTAAAGGTGTAATTTTTCCGTAAAAGCTTGTGACCGGTTCTGTCGGGATAACGACGACGTCAGATTATAACCGACGACGTCGAGAGGAGCGAAAAACTTATCTACTTTCTCTCATTTTCTGTGCTACTTATAAAATTTTTGGAAATTCTCAGGTCTTAATTTTCCAGAAAATCTGCAAACATCCATTCCACAAGCATTATATCCTAGTGTAGTAGAGTCATATATAGGTTTACCTCCAATTTTACGCGAAGGTTTCGCCTATTTTCTTAAAGTGTGCAGGTTTTATTTATCAAGAAGAAGAAACATAAGATTGGATGAAGCTTTTCACGCATACATTCTTCTTGGAAAGAATTTAACCACTACTTCACACGGATCCTACCGAGCTAATCAGGGGAGTACTAGTTTCCTTCTCTTTTAATTACCTTTCGTTATCACAACTTTGATACTTTCGGGGAACATTGGGGACAGTGTTCAGTTTAAGTGTAGGGAGGGAGAATAAAACGGGAACTGTGAAACTATGCTTACCCTTGATCATTTGTCTTGTCTTATTTCATTTGTGTAATAAACCATTAGAAATATTTGTTAGGGCAATTTTAGCACTAAATTTAAATTTTTTTATGACATGTACGGGTGGGTCTTTAGTCTTAATAAAGCGTCTCATGGATAGGAGTTATATGACTAGCATAAAAACCCTTTACCACTCAAATTCCACCCCAAAAATGTGAGGTTCACCCCTAGATCTATAGGAATTAAAGCATTCACCTTTAATGCTTCGAGAGTGTACTGGTAGTATAATAGATTTTAGAACTTGTTTTGTGATGCATTCCGAGATCGCTAGTGAGACTACACTTGTGTAGTTAGGAATAACTAAATGATAAGAGACATTAGAATAACTCTTGTTTTGATACCCGTATTATAATTACTTCTTCCACATTGGTCGAGTAATTCCCCCACACCCTTGCGGTGTACTCGTCTTTAGTACATGATACCCCTAGTTAACCCCTCAGAGCCTATCCTTTTCGCGGTTCTCGTGATGTTTCGGTTTTCCGGAATATCAATGAAGAGAATTGTTTACAATCCACCCCCAAATGTACACCCAAATCGCCTTAGCCTACCTTGTATGCACTCACTTTTAGTGCATTATTGTTATCATACTAAACCCTTAGTTCAATTATCTAGTTACTTGCATGGTTGCTAAGTCGAGTCATATCTTTTGTACACAGTTTTGGGATGATTGGGACTCATGGGTAAAGTTAAATTTTATGGAGTGACGGGAAAGAACGTTAAATTCAAATTCCCTTTATTTACGTAATAAGGTACTCCAAGTGTTTTGATCTTTTCAATTCGGGTCAAATTAGTGTTAAAATAATAAAAACTCAAGTGTAGGGATGCTCCTATAAATCCCTTATATTTTGATGTTATCGTAGAGGATGGTAGAGTAAAAGTGTATGCAAAAAAAAAAAAAAAAAAAAAAAAAAATGTTGAAAAAAAAATGAAAAAAAACATACGGGCTACCATCCTACATCTATCTTTATATTTATGTTTGTTTTAAAGTTATCTAGAGTTTAGTGTGTCGAGTCTTCGCTTAGCAACGTCATTCTTCTCATGCTTGTAACATAAGATTTTTGACTTGCCACCACTAAATCGCCTATCCAACCAAACCCTTTGTTTCCCTAACCGTAAGCCTAACGTTACAACCCTTTAAAAGACCTCTTAGATAGTTGTTCCAAGGTGATTACGCCAAAGCGGTGGAGGTTTGATCTAGTCTGAAGCCTATGGTAATCTATGTACTATGACCGGTTAATGAGTGTTTATCTTCCATTTCCATTTACTATATTTTATATACACCCGAGAGATGAGAGAATCCAAAAACCACTTATGAGGTGCTAGTATATAATTTCCGTGCTTGTTATGACTATTGCGGTGCTTTTACTTGTTATGAATTATGTTAAACCAATGCTTTATGCCCCCTAACTTATAAATTGATTGGCCAAAAGCACATTTGCTTGAGGACAAGCAAATACCAAGTGTAGGGATATTTGATAAGTATTTAAAATGTACACTTTTAAGGGGTCATTTAAGCCCTTAATCGCCCACTTTTATATCCATTACTGCTTAATTTCGTTCCTTTTCACTTTAGCAAACTTTATAACCAAGTCTCTAGCGAAACCCTTCGTCAAGTGATCAGCTAAATTTTGTTGAGATCTAACAAACTCTATAGATACCACCCCATTCATGATAAGCTCACGAATCATGCTATGTCTGACACCTAAGTGTCTAGAATTCCCATTGTACATCTGGCAATAAGCCTTTGCCAATGTAGATGCACTATCACAACATATAGAAATAGGTGCTATAGGTTTAGGCCACAATGAAATCTCAAGAAGCAAGTTTTTCAACCATTCAGATTCTTTACCAGCAGCTGCTAAGGCCACAAATCCATATTCCATTATTGAACTGGTGATGCAAGTTTGCTTCTTGGACGCCAAGAGATTGCACCTCCACCAAGTTGGAATACTCAGCCACTGGTAGACGAATTGTCTTCAGTGTTACTGATCCAATTTGCATCAGTGTATCCTTCTAACACTGAAGGATAATCAATATATGAGAGACTATAATCAATAGTTCTCTTCAGATACTTCAGTACCCTCTGAACTGCTTGCCAGTGATGAGCACTAGGATTGCTAGTATACATGCTCAGTTTACCTACTGCAAATGCAATATCAGTCTTGTACAAGTCATGGCATACATCAGGCACCCAATTACCCTAGAATACTCAAGTTGAGATACAGCCTTACCATTATTAGGCATCAGCTTCTCACAAGTATCCATAGGTGTACTGATAACATCAAATAGTCCTGAATATTAAGTGTCAATTTCTCCCGATAATGCTCGTTATTTATATCATTTATATGGATTTACGCTTGTTTTCCATTATTTTCCACTTTCAGGTAAATCACGAGCATTGGAGCTAAAGAGACGTGGAAATGGAAACATATCTAAATATTTATCACAGTATGCTATTTTGAAGAAGTTACGGCATAAATCATCTCTCACATTACGCCGTAACTATTGCGTGACTCAGTATGCCAACTTATCAGAAGGTTACGACGTAACTCCTTCCAGAGGTTACGACGTAACTACATTAGGTAAAAAGAGGTTCCACGCGCCGATACTTACGCCGAACTGCATCTCTTACGCGTAACGTGTTTATTGAAGACTACAGCGTAACCATTCATTAGGTTACGCCGTAACCAGCAGATCTAGTGCATTTCTGAAGAAATAGAAGGTTCGGCGTAACTCCTACATTGGTTACGCCGTAACCTAGATCCGCCTATAAATACCCCACGAATTCCAGATTTCTAATCATCCCATTCCACACACAACACTCTCGAGAACGTGGGAAAAAGCTCAAGGCAGGTCTAGAGGAGCATACGGAGCTGTTTCCAAGGGAGAAGTCACTCCATTACGATAAGCATTAGCGTTTATATTTCTTTTACTTTCAATTCATGTATTTCGTACCTTTGAATATTGAACTGATTTGCATGATTAATATGAGCGGCTAAGCACCTTTTGGTGCTAGCCTAGTTATGATTCCTTAATTGTTTTGTTTACGTTTACCTTTACTTCCGTACAATTATTTCTAAGTGTATGCATGCATAGTTCATTGGTAGCCACCCTTGGTTCGGTAGTTTTGAATGGCGGTAGAGACCAATTTCCTAGGAGATATGACCAACTGACCCTAGGTGAGCGGACTGAGACGGGAAGGGTAAGATATGACCAACTGACGACCCTTTCTACTTGTGCGATTTGACCAACTGATCACCTATCGTTTGGATGAACTTAAGAATTGGTGGGTGTAGTGTCTAAGTTCCTAACGGCCGGGCACTCACTATTATGAATCTAGCATGTAGCGGTACTTAATGACTTGGCTTAGGGGACCAGGAACAACAGGACTTATGACGGTGGGCCTGATTTCTCCTATGGTGGCATCTTTGCTGATAGGTTAGGGCGAATTGACCAAATGCTGTCCTCTCGAATTTGACCGAAGTAATTGGAAGTAAGTAGACGTAGACATAACTAGCTAGGATGATTAACTAGGTTAGCACCACTTCTCTCTATTGATTTCTCCTTGCCATTTATATGCTTTTATTTACTTTATTCTGCATTAGTAGTTTAATTAATTAAATTCCTATCGAAACCATTATTATTCTGTGACACTAGACTTAGTAATAATCCAACACACATAGCTCTTGGGACGACCTCGGCTTCACCGTTTACTACACTACACACGACCGGGTACACTGCCCTTTAGTGCACTAGGGTAGACCATAGGTATAGCGAGACACTATAAATATTAAGACACTGTCAAGAAAACTGCATCAAGTTTTTGGCGCCACGAGGAGCTATTTTAGGATTTCATATTAAGTGTTTTAATTTTCTTTCGATTATGTCGGGATACAAGACTCGCAGCTCGAGGCCTTTTCTCGCCACCCCATTCGATGACCGGAGAAGCAATTTCAAGAAGGAAAGTCTACTCTCGGTTCCTATTTACAACATCTTCTCATTTCTACGAATCGGTCGGACGAACCGGAGGTCATCAATGAAAATAATATCGATGACTTAACTATGGAGCAGTATTTAGAGCGACCAGAATGAGAAGCGCCAACGAAGCTTCACTCAAGATTCTCACACTAAAAAATACTCTATTCTAGATCATATTATTCGAGAGTTACATGAACTTGAGTTTTCTGGAAACGAAGATGAGGACACTCAGAATCACGTAGAAGAAGTTCTCCACTTGTCCTCTCTTTTTCAACGTCAGAGGTACTCCGAGCTATTCAGTCACTGCAAGGATTTTTCCTATGACTCTTTCTGGGACAGCGAAAAGATGGTATAACAAACTCCCTCACGATTGTAAAGGAGGGTGGGATAAACTTAGAAAGGAATTCGTCCTGCAATTTTGCCCTCCTTAAAAAATGGCCAAACTTCTTGGGAAAATCTATCAATTCGTTCAGGTTGGAGAAGAAATGCTTTACCAAGCATGGGAAAGATTTAATGAGCTTCTCTATCGATGCCCTAACCATGATTTAAACAAACATCAGATCGTATACGTCTTCTATCGTGGAATTAGTGCGCGAACACGAGAACTTCTCGATTCGCCAAGACCTATTCCTAGCATGACTCGAGGCCCAATGCCTCGAATGCATTCAGGATTTCGAACATTGCTACAAGTGGCACATTGATACAGGGTACGGACCGAGAGACAATTTCGATCATAAGGTAATGAAGACGATAACAAAGCAAGAATACAATTACGGGAAAATTTTCAAAAAACGAAGGTTAGAAAGAGCGAAGCATGGGGGTTGAAAAATTTAAGAGCGTGTTTGGGACCAAAACCGGGAGTGATCTTGAAAGAAAAATTCTTGACCACATCAGGGAATCAAGAGAACGAGATGATAGGATTGAAAAATTGATGAGGACATTCGTAGATAATACAATCTCTTCTCTCAAAATGCACGATGATAGGATTAAAATATTAGAGAAAAGTGTTAGTTCATGTTCAGAAGCTATCTCTGAGTATTTAGCAGCTAGGGAGGAGGAAGTTTTCCATACTGTAGAAACTATCCTCGAAGAACCTTTGACCTTTTCGGAAAAAGTTAAGCGACGAATCAGCATGGAGAGACAGTCACTTCTGGACCAAACTTTGCCGGTAAACCCTCCTATCAATAACGTTGTTAATACTAATCATCATGATATTGCACATGAATTAAGTATTGATGAGACAATTCACCTCCACGAGAGATGCTCAACGATTTTGAGGAACGAGCTACCGCAAAAGGAAAAAGATCCAGGATGCTTCACTCTCCCTTGCTATATCGGGAGTCTAAACATGTGTAATGCCCTAGCTGATCTTGGAGTAAGTATTAGCATAATGCCTCGTTCGATGTTTTTGCTTATGGGAATTGGTAACTTAAAGCCGGCCAAGATGAAAATTGAAATGGCTGATCGATCTATGCAATCGCCATTGGGAATTGTTGAAAATGTGTTGGTGAAGATTAAGAAATTCCTTTTCCCAGTAGATTTTGAGATTCTTGACATTCCGAAGACAACCAATACCATCATTTTAGGAAGACCTATGCTTGCCACTGCTCATACTAAGGTGGATGTCTTTGCTGGAAAGTTGACTCTTGAAGCTAATGGAGAAATTGCTACTTTCGGACCTAATGAACATTTGTCTACCCCGGAGAAGGGTGTGTGCAATTGACCCCATAGGCAATTTTGGTGAAGCTTTAGAAAAATTTCTTAGCGACCCCCCGGATCCTGGAGAGGTTGACTCGGGGAGAGATTTTGATGTTTTCGTCAATTTTGAGGAAGAGGATAACTTAGGATTGAGTGTTGAAGACCTCTCTAGTGACGTCGAGATGGCCTATTGGCAAGATAACTCTGGTAAGACTTTTTCGCAACCAGACCAACCTAAATTTCATGAGGTAGGAACACGCATACATCATAGAAACCCATATTATCTTAAGATCTCATGCAAAATCGGGTTCATCGACTTCCACCCATTTATTGACACTACTTCCCCAGTCAACATCATGTCAAAAGAATGCTACAACCAAGTTATTAAGAAAGAGCTAGAATATAAGGGGAATAATTCTCTTGGATTTGCAACTAACATCCATGTCTTTGTTGGAACTCATTCATTTTTGGTAGACTTTATGGTTCTAGACGACGTAAGTGAATTTGTGGAGGATGGTCTTACGGGAGTAATTTTGGGGAAGCCCTTTCAGGAAATGTCGGGTTTAGATAAAAATGAAAAAGAAGGGTTAGTATGGTTAAAGATTAACGATGACAAGACTATTTTCAAAATGCCGAGAACGATCAAGAACTTTAGAAATTGGACCAAGAGGAAGTTGAGCCAAGCTCAACCTTTACTCGATATCAGTGAGGAAGACAAAGAAAAAGGCATTGATCACCCCTACCAGAAAATCAAAAGTTTCTACTTAGGCTGTTTAGAATTGGGAAATGACTACAAAAGGGATGAGAATTTGGTAAGTTGGATCCAGTGTGGAGATTGGCATGTCCACGAAATGACCAAGCAAACGGTAGCCCCGCTCTCGAGTCTAACTTAAAGACTAGTAAATAAAGAAAAGTGCTCTTTTGGGAGACAACCCGAATTATCCCTTTATTTTATTTTATTTCCTTTTTCATTGGGTTTTGTGTTTTCTAACTATTTTTGCAGGAAACGAGGAAGTAATTCTGCTGCAGCTTTTCGTCTGCCAGAGTTACGGCGTAACTCATCTTTGTGATTACGCCGTAACCAACATTTTAGCAGCATAATTCTTGACGCATTACCTATTACGGCGTAATACCATCTCAGTTAGTACGCCGTAACTACTAGCTTTGCAGCTCATTCCAAGTTTTGCCAGTTACGGCGTAACTCCCTCAAAGGAGTTACGACGTAACTTTCCTCTGCTTTAATTCTTTCATTTTAAAACACAGTAACCTTCTATTAGTTTTTAAATGAACTTTTTGGGTGTGTTTAGGGATGGCACCCGTGGGTAATGGGCACGGGTACCTCTAACCCGTCACCCGCCAACATAGTTTTTTTCTCACCCATCACCCACCCGTCACCCGCCAATGGGTATAATTCTCTACCCATGCCCATGCCCGCGGGTATTTATTGCCCATGGGTAAACCCATGGGTTAGTGTAATGCAACAAAACTACAAAACCATGATATGAAAAATAATTATGAAATTGCATAACAAGACACCATTCAATTTTCCAAATACCAAGTTAACAAAATACTTAAACACATGTTTGAAAGCATAAATTAAATATCATTGCACCAAATCACATGTATACATCTTTGATCATCTGATCTTTCATATTCTCTTTTTAATCTTGAAACTCAAACAAACTTTTAGGTTAATGGGTTTCTTGAGACTTGGTAACTATTAAATGTATACCATGCAATATCATACATATTTTAATTAGTATAATTAATTTTAACATGGTTTTATGGGTGCACCCACGGATCTTTTTAAGGGTATACCCCGTGGGTATTTTAAATGGGTGTCATGGGTTTACCCGCGATGGGTATGCCTTACCCGTCACCCACCCTCCACCTACTGATGGGTACAAATTTTCACCCACGACCCACCCGTGGGTGAAAATTAACGATTTTACCCACCCATTTATGTGTGGGTACCCACGGGTTGCGGGTTTTTTTCGCCCATTGCCATCCCTAGGTGTGTTCTCTGTAACCCCTCACGAGACTTCACTCGTCCACTTGGGACACCAAGTGGTTTAAAAGGCTTGTTGCATACGCTAAATGCAACCGTGATTCCTACGAAAGTGAGTTAGGTTTGTTTTTCATTTTTCATTTTTTTCTTTTTAGAATTATGCTTGTCGGTATTGTGATTTCAGGGATTGAAGTTTGTTCATGACGCTTATACGAATGCACGTTTCTTTTTCATGGGCCTTCTTCTTTATGGAGCAAATTTCTGAGAAGTTCTCGTTCTAATTCTACCTTTCTCTTCACCTTTATTTTAATGCCTAGTACAAAAGGGACTTTGTACAATTCAAGTGGGGGGACGGGAGTAGAATTATCTCTTGAACTTTATTTCGCCCTCATTTTTCTAGTTTATTTTGAAAAATTATGCCATTTTTAAAATTTTGATATGTTTTTCTTAACCTAACTGGATTAGACCTTAGCCGAGCACATACAACCCTTGATATTATATGGTGAGATTATCCTTATCCGTTTCCAATATTTTACCCCAAATCCACCAAATTATGAGTGTGCCGGTAGCTTGTAAACTTTAGAGCTTGGCCTTTGCATCATTTCGAGACCATAGACGAGGTATGTTGAGTTAGCTCGATGTATTTGGAGTTTTCAGTTTTAGAAGGCAATATTATAGGATTATCACCCAAACAACCTACCATTGTGAGTCTATCGATTAGTCACCTCGAATTTTCGACCCCCATGTGAAACCCTTTTTGTTGCACTCATCTTTAGTGCAAGATACCCCTAGATACACCCTTCTGAGCCATTCCTTTCATTTTGTTCACCCAATATATTGTTTCGATACACCTATACACCTTAGCCTACCCTGTAGTCTTTATTTGTAATTGGAAAGTCATTATTTGCCTAAGTTCAAGGTTTGAGTGGAAAGGTTCGGAAATCACGCTTTCACCGACAACATTTCTGAAGATCATTGAAGACCCCCCGAATTCCCAATGTTCATCTCAAGTGGGGGGATATTATGTTATTGTTATGTTGATTCAAAAAAAAAAAAAAAAAAATTGTTATGATTATGTTATTGTAAAGTGCGATGTTATAAGCACTGTAGTATGAGCTTTATTGATTTAGTATCGAGGAGGCCACCTCGGTCACATTTGAAGATTGGAGTTGGTAGTTATGCCAAAAGTTGGAGAAAAAGGTAGTGTGCCCATCACGACGTCCTCTAATGACACATCTACCTTGCATTTCATGATCCGGTTTCTTGTCTTCTAAGCTTGAACTTTGGGCGGACGGTAAGTGGTGATGACTTGGTTATAGATTTAGACTACCTGCTTGTTTTTTATTTTACACCAATTATATATCCCATGTTTTATCCTACCCTTTTAGTCATGAAGCGTGTCTAGGTGATGCAGCGAGCAATCTTTGGTGTCTTGGCCATGGATTTGGTCATCTATGATTGATTTTGTCCACTTCACCGTGACATGTTAGTAATGACGAGTCACCCCTTGACCTTTGTCGTGTCTACCCATATTGCCTTCGAGAATTGTTTAGCCCTTAACTCTAGTGGAGGAGATTTGTGTAACCGCCAAGCTTATGATAGAATACATGCTATGACTGTGCGATTGAGTGATAACCCCGAAATTGACACTTAGAATAGTTGAGAGATTTGAGTGTTTGTTCCCCTTTCGTGAGGTGTTCGGCTTTGTTTTATTCTAGCATAAGGGATTTGTAAACTCATATTTTCCAGGTTATGGGAGATATCTTTTTAGGAATCTATCTAATAAGGTCTACTTGAGGGCAAGTAGAGTTCAAGTGGGGGGATATTTGATAACATCAAATAGTCCTGAATGTTAAGTGTCAATTTCCCCCAATAATGCTCGTTATTTATATCATTTATATGGATTTACGCTTGTTTTCCATTATTTTCCACTTTCAGGTAAATTACGAGCATTGGAGCTAAAAAGACGCGGAAATGGAAACATATCTAAAGATTTATCACAATATGCTATTTTGAAGAAGTTACGGCGTAACTCATCTCTCACATTACGCCGTAACTATTGCGTGACTCAGTATGCCAACTTATCAGAAGGTTACGACGTAACTCCTTCCAGAGGGAGAAGTCACTCCGACTGATCACCTATCGTTTGGATGAACTTAAGAATTTGGGGTGTAGTGTCTAAGTTCCTAACGGCCGGACACTCATTATTATGAATCTAGCATGTAGCGGTACTTAATGACTTGGCTTAGGGGACCAGGAACAACAGGACTTATGACGGTGCGCCTGATTTCTCCTGTGGTGGCATCTTTGCTGATAGGTTAGGGCGAATTGACCAAATGCTGTCCTCTCGAATTTGACCCCACCTGAATTAATTGGAAGTAAGTAGACGTAGACATAACTAGCTAGGATGATTAAATAGGTTAGCACCACTTCTCTCTATTGATTTCTCCTTGCCATTTATCTGCTTTTATTTACTTTATTCTGCATTAGTAGTTTAATTAATTAAATCCCTATCGAAGCCATTATTATTTTGTGACACTAGACTTAGTAATAATCCAACACACATAGCTCTTGGGACGACCTCGGCTTTACCGTTTACTACACTACACACGACCGGGTACACTGCCCGTTAGTGCACTAGGGTAGACTATAGGTATAGCGAGACACTATAAATATTAAGACCTGATCAGTAAAACCTGCATCATGTACTGACTGGAGTACAATCAAAGTAATTGAATTTCCTCCACACCTTCTCAATATAATGAGATTGAGAAATAGAAATTCTTTTACTTTCATGTTTAATCCTTATACCAAGGATAACATCAGCCTCCCCCATGTCCTTCATGGAGAACCTTGATGACAAAAATTCCTTTGTCAAGTTAACCTAATTTTGGTCAGTGCCAAAGATCAGCATGTCATCAACATATAGACAAAAGATGACTCCTTAACCAGATTCAACAAATTTGCTATACACACATTTGTCAGCTTAGTTAAAAACATAATCACTTGACAAAACTACTTCATCAAATTTTTGATGCCATTTTTTAGGTTCCTGCTTTAGTCCAGACAGAGACTTAATCAGTTTACACACCTTGTTTTCATTGCCAGGCATGATGAAGCCCTGAGTTTGGTTCATATAAACCTCCTCATCTAATTCACCATTCAAGAAAGATGTTTTCACATCCATCTGATGAATAATCAGATTGTGAATTGATGCCAAATTAATCAGCAGTCTTATGGTACTGATATGAGCCACAGGGGCATAAGTATCAAAATAGTCTATCCTTGACTTTTGTTTAAAGCCCTGAATGACTAGTCTAGCCTTGAACTGTTCAATAGTTCCATCTACCTTCATTTTTCTTTTGAAAATCCATTTACAACCAGGTGGTAGATCAACCAACACCCAAGTGTTGTTGCCCATAATGGAATCCATCTCATCATTGATTGCTTCTTTATAGAAAGTAATATCCTGGGACTTCATTGCTTTTTAAAATGTCTTGGGATCATCCTCAATAATGAAGCAATAGGAGTATTGGTCAGAGACCTCATCCCTTGTTCCTTTAATTAAATATAATTAAAACTCAGGTCTAAATGACTTTGGATTCCTGACTCTTTTGCTCTTTCTGAGCATAGGTTCATGTTGTTAAACCACAACCTCATCAGGGACCTCTGATGGCATTTCATCAGGGACCTTTGATACACCAATGTCTTCAGTTCCATTTAGAATCTTCTGACTTGGTCTAGGGACTGATGATAATCTATTCTCCTCAAAGATTGCATCCCTTGATTCAATTATAGAGTTAATTGAAAAACTTTCATTAGGTTCTATAACATAGAATCTAAAAGCCTTGGAATGCTCACTTGCTCAGCATATCCAACAAAGATGCATTTAATGCCTCTTTTACCCAAAGTTTTTACTTTTGGATCAGGGAGTCTTACAACAGCCCTACGACCCCAAACCCTGAGAAAGTTCAGGTTGGGTTTCCTTTTAGTCCAGAGTTCATTAGGGGTAATCTTATTCTTTTTATTAGGAACCCTATTTAATAAATAGAAAGTTGTTAACATAGCCTCACCTGAGAACCCTTGACTCAGTCTTGAATAGGACAACATGGAATTAACCATGTCTTTCAGTACCCTGTTTTTCCTTTCAGAAATACCATTTTGTTGAGGAGTATAGGGAGCAGTCGTTTCAT
This sequence comes from Chrysanthemum makinoi, assembly GCA_910596185.1. Lineage (NCBI taxonomy): Eukaryota > Viridiplantae > Streptophyta > Magnoliopsida > Asterales > Asteraceae > Chrysanthemum > Chrysanthemum makinoi. The sequence goes on along the minus strand of OU343220.1, from coordinate 320,050,262 downwards.
GGATAATACCAACAGACTAAAAATACAGAGTATCCATGTACTCACCTCTCCTATCAGTCCTTAATCTTTTGATCAGGGACCCAAGTTGCAATTCAACTTCAGTTTTAAACACTTTGAATTTATCTAATGCTTCATCCTTAGTATGTAACAGATAGACATAACAGAACCTAGAAGCATCATCAATAAATTTCACAAAGTACTTCTTATTCTTCAAAGAGGGAGTTGTATGCAAATCAAACAGGTCATTGTGTATCAGCTCCAAGAGCTTAGTCTCACGATTGACACTCTGAAAGGTTTTTTAGTTATTTTGGTCAACATGCAAGTTTTACACTTTTCAGTATCCATGTCAAATGCTGGGATTAACCCATCCTTAGACATATCTTGCATCCTTTTATAGTGTACATGGCCAAGTCTAGCATGCTATAGGGTAGAGTCATTCAGGTCAGAGGTGGTCATAAAGGCTGAATTATCACAATCATTAACAATTTTCAACCTGAACATTTGATTACACAAATATCCAAAAAAAAAGTAAAGTAAAGTAACGCCCAATGCCGTCTTCCATGGGTTATGGGTACCCAATACCATTTCCGGTGTATGGGGGAGGTTAAGATGTAGACAGCCTTACCCTACCTATAAATACACCACTTTTAGACAAAACAAATTTATCAGATTCAATATCTTGTTTAAAACCATGATTATTCAAAACACTACTTGAAACCAAGTTTTTCCTTATATTAAGAACATGAATAACATTAAACAAAGTTACAATATTTCCAGAACTAAACCTAAGATCTACACAACCACGTCCATGCACAAGGGTTATTGACTCATTTCCCATGTGAAGAATAGAACAATCATTCAGTGACTCATAAGTCTCGAACCAACTTCTATCTTTGCACACATGAATTGTTGATCCAGAGTCAACCAACCACGCAACATCATCATCCTGCACATAGTTAGATTCAGATACACATGTAACATAATAAACCTGAAGAGATTTATTAAACATATTCTGACCTTTCAGAGGAACTCAACCATTCTCTCGATCCACTAGTGATGCATCCATTGGTTTTACAACCAAACTTAACACCTTTGTAATCCTTTTAATGTGACCAGATTTGCTTGCTACATTTCCACAAGTAGGTGTTGCCTCCTTGTTAGGGTATACCCTTGTATTATCCCTGGATGTTTACTAAGCATTCCTTGTTGTCATTGTACCTGGTGGTGTTGTTATGCTCCACCATATTGACAACAAATGCACCAAAGAACATTATTGCTCTTTCGCTTGTCATTGTCCTGCACCCAGAAAGGATTCCTCAATGTGCAGATGACTGTCCACCTCAACAAGAGTTAACTCCTCCTTCTTATGTTTCAAGGTATGCTTGAAATCTTTCCAAAAAGGAGGGAGTTTATCAATGATACAAGAGACTGAAATAGCCTCATCCATGTTCATTTTGTGCTATGTAAACCTTTCAAGTATACCAAGAAGTTCATTGTATTGTTCCATAACTGGTCTTGAATAAGTCATTTTGTAATTTGTGAAATTACACAAGGAACTTCTTACTTGATGCATTCTCAGCCATATATTGGGCATCCAAGGAATCCCATAGTTCTTTGGAAGATCCAACATTCTGATAAATATCAAAGAGAGAATCAGACATACCATTGAGGATTAAACCTCTGAAAATGTAATCATCATTCTCCCATTTGCTCCTCTTCCTGATCTGTTCCACAATAGCGTCATCCCCATCATCTAGAATTGGTGTGCTCAGAACATACATCACACTCATGCTTGACAACAGGAAATGCATCTTCTTTTGACATCTTCTGAAGTCTACCCCTTCAAACTTATCCAGTTGGAGAAGTTAGCAGCCATATGCTTCATAGCAGCAACCATTGATTATCACAAAATAGTTTACTTTGATTGTTGGGGGTTATGCGCCCATAGCAGGGTGAAAATAATTAATAGCAAACCAAATACCAATACAAGTTGCCGGATATCACTTAGAATCGTGTTATCACTTTCCAAAGTAAACTATTCAACCCTAATGCCTGGGTATAGCGAATATCTACTTGGGATAAGACCAAATGTATGTTGTTGAATTAGGCATATATCAATAACCCTTGCGCATCCAAGTGTTTTTGTTTTCTGTGTATATTTTATGCATCATCTGATTTCCTATTTAAAGAAAAATACTAATAGCTAGTCAAATGGAATTATGAGGATTAATAGGCCCATTAATCGCCTCATAATTATCCCCATTATAGCTAATAGTGGTGATATTAAATTTGTAAGGTTACAAGTTTAAAAGCCACACACCAAATAATAAACGCTACACATGTAAAAAAAATAGTTATCACTGCCTAAATTACTGACAAAACAAGAAAATTCGCTCACACACGCTGGCTATACCTCTAAACTACAATATAATAATGCCAACTACATAATACCGTTGCTTTTTGTAATGCTTGAATCTATTATTACTAAAATCTTAATAACTTAAAAGTTAAAACAATCCTATTAAAAACATACTCCCACACTTAGATCGACTCCACATAATTTTCTTGAAAATTGTATATTTCCGCTGCTATGCAATCACGCATCGGAATTATAGTTATTCGAAAATGATTCTCCGACGCTACAAATACAGTTTGTTGAAAGAAACTTATGGGTCGTCGGAATTTTGCAGAAAACTAGACACCGTTGCTGCTAGGCGCGGGTACTCGTCCATATACTTAATGACCAAGTTAATGTGTCTTCTAAGTGCATTGTTTGAGGAAAAACGAATTTAATGCTCTTTAATTTACTAACTGACGGGCAAATTATAATAATTGTTCACGTGCTTCGTCAAAATTCCACTTTCAGTAACTTTTGTTGCAACCATGGACCGAGTTACAATGGGGGCATCGTGGGCAGTTGCACTCATGAAAATTTTGTAACTAACGTATTTTTTTCGTAAATTTAGTGAATTTTCAGAATTTGCCCCTATAAAGTAACCTGATAAGTATAAGAGTAAATTACACCGTTCGTCCTTGTGGTTTGCGTTGACCGCAGGGTTTCGTCTTTTGACCAAAAAAGTTGCACCTTCCGTCCTTAAGTGGGAAACGTTATGCACCGTTCGTCCCTCCATCCAACTGGGCCCACCAATTCCCACTAACGTCAGTTAATTGAGGTTTTAAAATGGTATTTCCGTCATTTCTCTCTCTCCCTCTCTTTTCTCTCTCTCCCTCTCTTGAATCCAACACTCGACAATTAAAAACACGAACATTTGCAGAATTTTTACCAAACTGAAGTTCAACAAAAAATTAAGCCCAGTTTTCAACCCATCAGCTAATTAACCAACTGACTTCCAAAAAGTCAAATTTAGCACCAAAATTAATCACATCTTCCATCAATCACTTAAAAAACCAAAAGGCTCAAATCCAATAATTTACATATCCATATTCACCAAATTCAACTTTCAAGAACTAAAAAAAAGGGTAAAATCCAGTTATGCCCAAATTTCAACCCATTAACACATTTGACTTTCCAAAAGTCAACTTTAGTACCAGAACTCAAATCCAACATCAATAACTCAAAAAACCAAAAGGGTCAAATCCAATTACTCCAAGAATCAATTTTTAACACAAATTTACACAAATTCAACTTTCAAGAACTCAAAAAAAGAATAAAATTACCAGCCAATGATGAGTAGCAAAAGTAACATCCAATCTACTAATCCACCATCTCAACCTAAACAAATTACTACTCCCATCACCAAGCTTTCCAACAAATCTAACAATAACACAAAACAACAACCAAGAAGCAACAACAACAAGTGTAGCTTCAAGAAACCAATATTCATATCAATTACCTCAAAGGACTATAAAACCATATCAACAACCATACTAAAAATAAAAAAGGCAATAGGAAAAATTTCATAATCTCTTATCAAATCCATAAAATCAGTATCCAAAAAATTCATGTATAACATCAATTCAAGTCATCAAAATTCATGATAAACAAAATAAGCCAAGCAATCAACCATTTGGCAAGTTATCAAAATTATTTCCCATTTTCAAATTACCTCTAAAAAATATAAAAATCCTAACTTGTTTCCTGTTTCACTTTCTCCTCATTCGCTTCTTTCGTTTCTTTCGCAATTTCCACTTTTTCTTGTTCTAATTCATCAAGAGCTTGTTTTTCAACCAAATTCTCAGCTTGTAAATAGGAGCATAATAATCCTGATTAGCTTCCACATCCACCCACCAAACCACCACGTTTTTCTAGCCAAAACCCGACTCAAAACGAATCAACTCGCGTGTGTGTTGTTGGCGCGCATGTTTTTCTAGCCAAACCCCATGTTTTTAATATCAAACCCGACATGTGACCCATCAACGAGTTACCGAGAAACACGAGTCAAAACTCGTGGGTTTTAACCTACCTTTGCTTACAACACAAAAAGAGAACCGGTGGTGGCGTTGTGGTGAGGTGGTGGTGGCACGTGAGTGTATACCAAGAGGTGGGGGAGGGTTTTAGGCGCGTGACCTAGTGGATCGGAAAGAGGGGAGAGGGGGGAGTGTTTTGAGGTGGGTGGTGTAGTGTGGTAGGCGGCGGTGTGGCGATGGTGGTGGTTTAAGGTGGTCGGCGGCTAGGTTAAAGAGAGAGAGAAATGGTGATGATGATGATGTGTGTGACTTCATGTAGCTTATAAAAATAATCTCTTTTTATAATCTTTTTAAGCACCAGCACCGCACCAGCATCAGCAACAGCATCAACATCAGCACAATCTATTTTTGCCAAACATACCCTTTATGTTTGTGTGTGTGTGGTAAGTGGTGAAATACCACTTTGGACGATTTGTGTGGTAAGAGAGAGAGAGAGAGAGAGAAATGCTAGTTGCTAGAGAAATGACGGATATACCCCTTTAAAAACATTAGTTAACGGACGTTAGTGGGAGTTGGTGGGCCCAGTTGGATGGAGGGACGAACGGTGCATAACGTTTCCCACTTAAGGACGGACGGTGCAACTTTTTTGGTCAAAGGACGAAACCCTGCGGTCAACGCAAACCACAAGGACGAACGGTGTAATTTACTCTAAGTATAATTAGTTAAACTTTTAAATGTAAGAGATCCCTTGGTAAGACACCCTACCTCACACAAGAGGTCAAGGGTTCAAGTTTGATTAACAGAGATTTTTTTGCCCCCTCTTGAATTTTTTTCTGGCTCTCCGCCCCTTGTTACAACGTCCGTCCACGTCTAAGTGAATCGACGACAATTCCCACATCTTCTTTTCCCATTGAATATGTACATGTTTTTACTCGAAAAGTCAAGAGCACTCAAGAACATGTAAAGTTAATAGATTTTTCAATGTAAACTTTTTAATAAAATTAATACTAAATGCCTATATCCTGGGGTGGGATGCATGCATGTATTATGGGGGGCGTGCCCTCCATGGCTATACTAACAAGACGAGATTTTAGTGTACTTTTTTTTTTTCGATTTTGAGCTTTTTTATCAAATGTCCCAACCCAAAACTCAAATTGCCCCCCACCACACATCAAAACCTAACATTCAACACTTTAAAACCTTATGAATCTTTTATCTCTAAGTAACGATACTCGATTTGTCATTCTGTTCTAGTTTTTTTGCCGCATTTTGTTGCTGTTGTAAAAGTTTAAAAAAAAATAAAAATAAAAATAAAAAAATTTCAGTTCCTGGTTCCGCCACTGCTTATATCTATTATTGATTCTTAAGTTTAGAATTCAAAATGTGATCAAACCGTAAATATGATGTAGGATGATGGCTTATGTCAAAACATCTTTATTAGCAGCTGGTGCGTATAATAGGAAGAAAACAATTTTCTTCTCATATAAAAGTTTTCTATATAAAACACGTAAAACAAAAATCGCGTTTTTTTTTTTTTTTTTTTGAGGCTAATTACACGATAAAGTATCATAGTTGTCATGATTTCCTTCTATATGTATCGAACAATTTTTTTTTTGCTATTTTATGTACTAAACTTGATTTTTGTGTACTTTATGACCATTTTGTCGGTTAATAAAACGAGGGGCAAAATGGTTATAAAGTACAAAAAAATCAAGTTTAGTACATAGAATAGCAAAAAAATTTGTTCAGTACAAATAGAAGGAAATTATGACTATAATACATTTAGACACAATTAGCCCTTTTTTCTTCCAAAAAGTTCTCCACAAAACCTAAGAGGGGAAGATGTCGTGATGGACCATCATCACTTCATCAATCTTAGATCCCATTCTCACAACCACTTATACTACAACAAAAGCCTCACTCCTTTCATATAATTTCAAGCTCTTAATTTGGGGTACCATTTTACTTTATTTTATTCAATTTCATTTTCCAAATAAACTAAATTCATTTAATTCAAAATAAAAATACAATACATAACATAATAAAAAAACATACGAAACATTTCTAGTTCCGCTAACTCTTCAAGGTCACTTTCACCGGAATAAGATGATTCACTCGTGTAACTCATGTTTCAGCAAGTTTGAAATGGTTTAGTATTTTGATTGAAGATGATAAAAATTGTAGGATATGATATGTTATTTATAAAGTGGTGGGTTTTTTTTTTTTTTAAAAAAAAAAAAAAAAGTTAGTATCCGTTATTAAACAGATAAAATTCAAAATATAAACGTTGGTATCCCACTTTTTGTCAGAAGGAAACCTCGTCGTCAGAACGACGGACCCACCCACGGCGAGCCACGGCGAGGGTAGGCGGTGTGGCGGCGAGCCATGACGAGCCTCCAGCTCAGCTCACGGCGAGCTACGAATTCCCCACACCTTCCCCTCTAATATTTTTATTTCTAACGTATCAAACAAACTGTAAAACATTTTGAAGTTTTTTCTCGTTTCCATTGCAAACCCAAAACCCATCTTGAGTTTATCAGTCTTGTGCTTACTTGAATAATTAATTACTTTGCTTTTTTAATTAATTGAAAGCAAGTAGAGAACACTACCTCCGTATTGGCGTTCCTCTGTATGAAGCATCAGTCAAAGGTGATTGGCAAATAGCTGAAGACATATTTACTAAAAATCGAGAGCTGGAGCTGGTACGTTATGGTATTACCGAAAACTATGAAACTGCACTTCACATTGCAGCATCAGCAAAAAGTACCAAGTTGGTGGAAAAGTTTGTGGAAAACCTGGCGAGTTTGATGACATCCGAAGACTTACTACTTCAAAACCGAAGTGGCAATACAGCATTTAGTTTAGCAGCAGCAGGAGGAAATCTTAGTATTGCACAGATTCTGCTGGAAAGAGACCCGAGGTTAGTAAATGTATCCGGTACTCAAGGACTAATGCCACTCCATATAGCGTGTTTATATGGAAAATATGAGATGGTCCAATATCTCTATGAGATGTCAAACATGATGAATGGTGAATCTTGGAATCCAACGAATCGTGGATGGGTTCTCCAAAAATGTATAGAAGCTGATTTCTTTGGTAAGTAATTGTTTTATGCACGACACTAGCTAGTTCATGCCGTTATCAACATCTAAATATCTATGCCTTTTTTAACAGTTAGTGAGTGCATGTCGTCTATATGGGTGTCTAGATCGATCTGGATCACTGCACGATCGTTGGATGTATCTAACGCTTTCCCCTTCATTCATTAGGGAATTTTATGATTATTATTCTATTTTATGTAGATGTTGCCTTGAAAATGGTGTTGGACAATCCACCACTCGCTCTCAACGGGAATGTACTCCAAATTTTGGCTCGAAAGACGGATTCATTTAAATCAATAAAGCCCCATCCTATCTGGAGAGTCATCAGTCGGGATTTCGCATCTAAGTTTCCAATGATATTCGGGTTTTTCTTGGGGCTTTTTTGTTCAATTTTTCCGGTCATTATTTATCCACATATTCGGCATGTTGAAAAAGAAAATCAAGCCATGCACTTATTGAAAATAGTTTGGAGTAATATTGTAAAAAGGCCCAAGCCTGAGGTGGATGCTATTCTTAGAGGGCCAGCTGACATAGCAGGGCAACATAGAGCGGAAAGAGTAAAATACTCTTCCAGAGTGCTATTTATCGCTGCTGAAATGGGAAACACGAAATTCATAGTTGAGCTCATTTGCCAATATCCGGATTTAATCTGGAAAGTAAACGATAAGAACCAAAGTATATTTCATGTTGCCGTCTCACATCGTCAAGAGGGTATCTACAATCTTCGGTACGAGATAGGCTCATTGAAGGATTTTGTAACTCCTCTCACAGACGAGGATGGCAATAACATGTTGCATTTAGCCGGGATGAGTGCCAAGAACAAGCGACTCCAGGACATTTCTGGAGTTGCTCTGCAAATGCAACGAGAATTGTTATGGTACAAGGTACTTCTTTCTTTCTCTCTAAGATATTAGCAAGTTAGCATTTTGTATATAGGTTATCTCTTACTTTAATTGTCACTATATTAATATCATTTGAAATTTGCCAACGTATTAGTAATTATTTAGTTTCGCCTAGAACATTACAAATTGAGATCTTTTATGTAGGAAGTGGAAACTATGGTCCCTCTTTCTTACCGAGAAAAGAAGAACAAGAATGGTCTATTACCACACGAATTGTTCACAAACGAGCACAAAGAACTACTGTCTGCTAGTGAGAAATGGATGAAAGACACAGCAAGCCAGAGTATGGTAGTTGCTGCACTAATAGCTACCATAGTATTTGCAGCAGCTTTTACAATACCTGGTGGATACAATCAAGGGGGTATTCCAGTATTACGTCGTAATAGAGCTTTCATAGTCTTCGTCATATCAGATGCAATTTCTTTGGCACTTGCTACAACTTCGATCCTCATGTTCTTATATATACTCACATCTCGCTATGCTGAGAAAGATTTCTTGGAATCATTGCCAAAAAAACTTATGAGAGGTCTAGCCGCACTTTTCCTCTCTATCACGACCATGATGGTTGCTTTTAGTGCTAGCTTCTTTGTTCTTTCTGACAACGAGCTGATTTGGGTGCCCATTGTTGTCGGTGTATTTGCTTCCATACCAGTTGTTTTATATGCCAGACTACAATATGATCTTCTAGCGGTTGTTTATCACTCAACATATGGTTCTAAGAAACTCTTCGAGCCAAAGAAGCCTATGCTTTACTATTAAATCCGAATTCTAATCATTTCTCATTTTGACTCGTGCTCCAATCCAATATTGGCTTATTGTTGCTTTCGATGCGTGAAGATTGATGATTTGAAGATGATTATGTAGATTTTAAGGCTAATTGTATCTTATATCACAATTGTTTACCATGTCATTGTACTCTTATTCAAATAATGTCACCTTTAATGCAGTTGTATGTTATATTTTACTCATAAGATACTCCTACTTTTTATGGTGTTTCAACAAATTTATTGTGTTCTTTTTCACTGAATTGATCATGTATTATGCATTATAATTTGACTATGATGGCGCTAACGTGACAATAATTCAGCACTTTCCTTGAAGATAGTAACAATCAAATGTTGAATTCCCACAATAATAAGCATAAGAATGATTTAATTTGGCAACTGAAAAGTTTCAAGACTGGTTGCGAGAACAAATCTTCACCATTCATCTAGTTTGATCTAATGGAGAGGATTAACCTAAGATTTAATGTATAAACATAAGTCCATGTTTTTTTTAATTGTCTTTTTGTCTTTTTTTTTCTTTCACTTTTTTTTTTTTTGTCTTTTTTTCTAATTCACATTTTTATTTATTAACGTTTTTTTTTCTTTTTTTCTTTTTTTTTAATTCACCTTTTTCACGTTTTTTTAATTTGCGTTTTTTTTTCTTCGCTTTCATACGTTTTCGTCTGTTTTCATACATATTCATACGTTTTCATCTATTTTCGTCCGTTTTCATACGTTTTTGTCCGTTTTCTTACGTTTTCGTCCAATATTCATACGTTTTCGTCCGTTTTTTCATACATTTTCGTCCGTTTGCTGTCGTTTTCGTCCATTTTCATACGTGTTTTTACGCTTTCATACGTTTTCTTCCGTTTTCATATGTATTCGTCTATTTTTTTCCGTTTTCTTACGTTTTCATACGTTTCGGACTACACTACAACAATCGGGTGGACAAGCGAGGAGACTTTCGCCGGGGACACAATGTCCCCGGGGAAAGTCACTAAACGACAAAATTGAATCTGACGTGGCACATGAATTCGCTGACTTGTTACGAAAAATTCAACGCATATTTTCCGCGGGGACATGTCCCCGACAAAAGTAAATTTGATTTTAATTAAACTTTGACCGGACAGTCAAAATTCAACGTGGAGTTTTTCCGGGGACGTGTCCCCGCCAAAAGTATTTGACCAAAGTGAAAACCATGTTAATTGTTTGCGGGAAAATTCCCGCCAAACCTTTTGCCGGGGACATATCCCCGGCAAAAATTATATTTTAAAAAAAATACACTTTATTGTCGATATTTTAACATGATCATTATACCATAGCATCTATACCGGTCGTTGAACATGATCATTATACATAGCACCTATAGTGGTCGTTTAACATGATCATTATACCATAGCACCTATAGTCGGTCGTTTAACATGATCGATTATACCATAGCACCTATAGTCGGTGTTTAACATGATCGTATATCATAGCACCTATAGTCGGTCGTTTTAACTTGATACGTATACCATAGCACCTATACCCTGGTCGTTTAACATGATACGTATACCATAGCACCTATACTCGATCGTTGAACATGATAAGTATACCATAGCACCTATACTCAGTCGTTGAACATGATCATATACCATAGCACCTATACGGTCGTTTAACATGATCATTATACCATAGCACCTATACTCGGTCGTTGAACATGATCATTATACCATAGCACCTATAGTGGTCGTTGAACATGATCGTATACCATAGCACCTATACTCGGTCGTTGAACATGATACGTATACCATAGCACCTATACTAAGTCGTTTAACATGATCATTATACCCTATAGTCGGTCGTTTAACATGATCATTATGCCATAGCACCTATACTCGGTCGTTAAACATGATACGTATACCATAGCACCTATACTCGGTCATTGAACATGATCGTATACCACCATAGCACCTATAGTGGTTCGTTGAACATGATCGTATACCATAGCACCTATAGTCGGTCGTTTAACATGTATACCATAGCACCTATAGTCGGTCGTTAAATATGATCATATACCATAGGACCTATAGTCGGTCGTTTAACATGATCATTACCATAGCACCTATACTGATCGTTTAACATGATCGATATACCATAGCACCTATACTCGTTCGTTTAACATGATACGTATACCATAGCACCTATAGTCGGCCGTTTAACATGATACGTATACCATAGCACCTATACTCGTTCGTTTAACATGATACGTATACCATAGCACCTATACTCGGTCGTTGAACATGATACGTATACCATAGCACCTATAGTCGGCCGTTCAACATGATACGTATACCATAGCACCTATACTCGGTCGTTAAACATGATACGTATACCATAGCACCTATACTCGGTCGTTGAACATGATACGTATACCATAGCACCTATACTCGGTTGTTTAACATGATACGTATACCATAGCACCTATAGTCGGTCGTTTAACATGATACGTATACCATAGCACCTATATTCGGTCGTTTAACATGATCGTTATACCATAGAACCTATACTCGATCGTTGAACATGATCACGTATACCATAGCACCTATACCTGGTCGTTTAACATGATACGTATACCATAGCACCTATACTCGGTCGTTGAACATGATACGTATACCATAGCACCTATTAGTTTAACATGATCACGTTATATCATAGCACCTATACTCGATGGGTTTAACATGATACGTATACCATAGCACCTATACTCGTTCGTTTAACATGATACGTATACCATAGCACCTATAGTCGGTCGTTTAACATGATACGTATACCATAGCACCTATACTCGGTCGTTGAACATGATACGTATACCATAGCACCTATAGTCAGTCGTTTAACATGATATGTATACCATAGCACCTATAGTCGGTCGTTAAACATGATACGTATACCATAGCACCTATAGTCGGTCGTTTAAATTTGACATACATAAAAAAGTGCGAATAAAGAGTTTTTGTTAGGACCAATTTTCTTGGTAATATTTGGCTGCGCAAATGATTAATATTTTCAGTTGGTAATATTTTGTTTGGACCAAGTTTTTGCGAGGCCAATCAGCGACCACAGCCGAGAAAAAGGTAAGATACTTAACTGCGTATTTTAAATAGTTTAGGGTTTTAGGTAATGAGAACTATCCAAGCATCGGGTATCAAAAAGACCCTTTAAACCGTTAGGGTTGAATTGGTCATTTTAACAATTAGGGTAGGAGAGTAGGATGGTGGATTTTGGGACCTAAACCAAGATCTTGGCAAGATGTTGGGGTCCACCCCTTTCATGCACTTTAACTATGTTAATGAGATCATGTTGTTTCATCTGCTTGTGATACAAAAGATTTGATCATGTTTGCTTAAGACTTTTTGAACAATGTGTCTAGGGTTGAGGGTTGTTGAAAACAAATGAATGATGTTAGTGTGTCTAGTTAAAATGAACTTAGCGGCGGTGACACGTGGCTTCTCCGATGGTTTACGGCGAGGAGGTACACAATTTCTTGGTCCACAAGATACAGGAAAGTGTACAGCCCATTTCTTGTTACGGTTTGTTATGGTTACCTGATGATGAGGGTTGAATCTTGAAGGGTAGAAAGGTGGTGCAAAAGGGTTTAGCTTGGTTTGAGAGTGTTTTTATTGTGTATTTTTAGTATGTGTTTTTTGGTGAGAAACTCCATGAGTTTGTGTGAGAGAGGAGGTCGAGAGATAATAAGAGGTATGAAATGGTGTGTAATGATAGAGATATAATGGTGGCGAGAGAGATGAAAGGGTTTGTGAGGGTGCCTCATTAACTCCACTTCACTCGCCATCACTATCATTACAAACCCTTTCATCTATCTTTATATAATCTCCGACCCTCTCTCTCTACACATGGAGTTTCTCACCAAAAAACACACACTAAAAACACGCACACAGTTATGAACTCTCAAAGCAGGGCTAAACCATTTTGCACCAGCTTTCTACCCTTCAAGATTCAACTCTCATCATCAGGTAACCATTACAAACCGTAACAAGAAATAGGTTGTACACTTTCCTGTATCTTGTGGACCAAGAAACCATGTACCTCCTCGCCGTAAACCATCAGTGAAGCCACGTGTCACCGCCGCTAAGTTCATTTTAACTAGACACACTAACATCATTCCTTTGTTTTCAGCAACCCTCAACCATATACACACTATTCAAATAGTCGTACGCAAACACGATCAAATCTTTTGTATCACAAGCAGATCAACACAACATGATCTCATTAACCTATTTAAAGTGCTATTACATGAGGGGTGGACCCCAACACCCTGCCAAGATCTTGGTTTAGGTCCCAAAATCCACCATCCTACCCTAATTGTTAAAATGACCAATTCAACCCTAATGGTTAAAAGGGTCTTTGATACCCGATGCTTGGATAGTTCTCATTACCTAAAACCCTAAACTATTTAAAATACGCAAGTTAAGCTTTGGACAAACCCGAAAAAGCAGAAGATATCGGAAGTCAACTGACAAGACCACAATCGGTATGTTTTTTGTCTAACTTTATTAATTTTTGTTGTTAATACTCGTGAACTGTTGTAAATGATTTTAGGACTTTAGTGATTAATTTCGGAAAGTCCCCGTCCTAAGTTAATCATCCTATAGAAAACCCGTCCGAAATTAATTTATTAGAAATTAATTTCAGAAAGTCCCCTGTTTGGGGCTGCTTTTTGAATGTTTTTTCTCATTTAGGATATAAATGTGTATAATTGATTTACTATTTGTGAAAATTTCGACATTGTTTCCCCTTTACTCCTATGAATATGTCTTTAATGCACATATTTGGGGAGTTGAGGGGAAATGCTGCCGAAATTTTCTCAAATAGTAAATTCAATTATACGCATTCATATATGAGACGAAACATTCAAATAGTGTGTTAGGATTGCCTTCCATAGTTGGATTAGGTGAACATTTTAAGTCTATATAATTATTTGTTGCTTCATTAAAACGCAGTTATGCCAATTGATAAACGTTGGGTCTCACTAGCGTGCAGTAGAGAATTCTTAGTTGGTCTTAGAGCTTTCTGCAAGCATTGCAAGTCCTTGGTGAATATTGATGGGAATATAAAATGTCCCTGTGCTCTTTGTTTAAACGTAAAATGGATAAAGCACGAATTTTTGTTTGACCACATACACACAAATGGTTGGGACCGTAGTTATCAAAATGGTATAATCATGGTGAGCCGGATGGCCGAACAACCGTACACAACACAAGACACCATGGGATGAGTGACATGGCTGAGTTCCTTCATGATATTGGTCCGAATAACAAACCAGATGATCCAACTCAAGGAAATATTGGCGAGACAAGTAACGACGCAATTCCTCAACGTATGTGAGTGGATGTCTTCATTAGACTTTATGGCAAAGATTACGCACATCAAGGTCAAAGGTAAAGTGAGTGACACCACATTTAATGAGTTCCTAACTTTATTCAAGGAAGTTTTCCCGCCCGTTCTAGGATACAAGATGCCATCGTCATACTATGAAATAAAGAAGACATTTAAAACTATCGGGTTAGGATATGAATCGATACATGCTTGTGTAAATGATTGATTTTTATATCGGGGGTGCTTGAAGATTTGCAGACTTGTCCGATCTGCGGCGCTAGTAGATGGAAAGAACACCTGGGGAAGAAAGTTCCTAACAAGGTGTTGCGTTACTTTCCTATCATTCCTAGACTACAACGTTTGTACAAGTCTAAACACACTGCAAAACATATGACTTGGCATGCGTCTGGGCGGTCTACGAGACGGTAAGATGCAACACCCGGTTGATGGTCAAGCATGGAAGAAATTTGACATCAAGTATTAGAAGGAATTTGCTAAAGAAAAAGAAACATCCGGTTAGGGTTGGATGCGATGGTTTCAATCCGTGCGGCAACCTTAGTCGATCATACAGCATGTGGCGGTCATATTAACCACATACAATCGCCTCCTGGATATGTAGAGAGACTTCTCTTATGTTGACATTGTTAATTCCGGGCCCCAAATCACCAAGGAAGGATATTGATATTTACCTGAGGCCTTTGATTGATGACCTAAAGACTTTATGGAAAGATGGTGTCATGACTAAGGATCTGCATTACAGGCACCAAATTACGTATGAAAGCGCGCTTTTATGGACTATCAATGACTTTCCCTTTCGAAGTAGTTTGTGCGGGTGGAGGTAGGCAGGTTGGCATGTGGGCATGTAATGTAGACACTCCACTATGCGCGTGTTAAACAAAACGCTTATGTTGGTCACGAGAAGATTCTTAAGCATGACCAATAAATGGCGAAGAAGAGAAGGGCATTCTATACGATATATCTGAGACCCTCCTAGAAAATTTACCAGTGATGACATCTTGGATCAACTAAGAAGATTGCCTAAACGTGTCCTGGGGAAACATCCAAGATATGGGGGTGTGAAAAATGATCAAGATCGCGAATTGAATTGGACAAAAAAATATGTTTTCTACGAGCTAGAGTATTGGTCTTTTCTTACACTAAAACACAATTTAGATGTCATGCATATCGAAAAATGTGTGTGAGAGTGTGTTGGGTACTTTGTTAATGAATGACAAATCAAAAGACACCAACAAGGCAAGACAAGACTTACAAAATTTGAATATTCGTACTCACTTGTGGCTCGTCAACAAAGGAAACGGGAAGTGCTCTAAGCCTCATCCAACGTACTCTTTCACAAGAAGAAAACTCTTTTGTCAATTCATTAAAGGTGCGCGTTTTATTTGAAAATTTCTTTGTTCAATTAATTCGTATTCATTTCGACAACTTATTCTAATATCCCGATTTTTTTTCTTAATTCATCAAAGGTGTTAAACTACCTGATGGGTTTGGATCTAACTTCAAGCATAAAGTGACCGACAACGATACCAACATAACAGGCTTGAAGGCTCATGACTGTCACATAATGATGCAACGGTTGCTTCTGCTGGACTTCAAAATTACTTGAAGGACCAAACCACATAACACCAATAATCGAGCTTTGTTCATTCTTCAAACAAATATGCGCTCGAACTTTGATGGTGGATGACATGTTGAAAGCTAGAGATCAAGCGATCAATATTTTGTGCGTTCGAGCAAATATATATCCCCGACTTTTTGACATTATGATTCACTTGGTTATTCATCTACCGGAAGAGGCTATTGGCGGTCCTTTTACATGAGGTGGATGTATCCATTTGAAAGATACATGAAAAAGCTCAAAAATTATGTCAGAAATAAAGCCAAGCATGAAGGTTCAATAGCGGAGGGTTATATTGCTGATGAAGCATTACTTTCTGTTCGCATTATTTTCGGGGTGTTGAGACGAGATTTAATCGTCGACGGAATGAGGACGGTCCAAGGCCAACAAGTCGATTTGAGGTGTTTCATCAGTCTGCAAAGAATGGTAAACAATCATTAGTTCGGTTTAAAGCAGACACAATGAAGCAAGTAGTATGGTACATACTACACAACAGATCATGAAATCGACCGTACATGAGCGGCGTAAAAGGTGCAGCGTTTTATTTCAAAATTTGTTTCACGTAAGTTGTTATTCGACGACTTATTCTAATATCATGAACATTTACAGGGCATTTCCTGGCGGAGACTTGGAAGAAGGGTTTCCTCGTTGGTTTGAGATGAAGGTAGACTTATTGTATGTATTACCTGTATAAATACGACTATTACTCATATCTATCTATTCTTAACTTTTCATAGATTCGGAATTTAAAAGTACTGAAGGACCTAGTTTGTACGCCGAGTTATTCACTTTGGCTTGTGGACCATCATGTACTGCAGGTCTCATTCAACTCTTAAGTCAGCGGTGTGAAGTTTCTTGTACCGCGACGTGATTTACGTCGTTCAACTCAAAACAGTGAATTTCAACTCCTAACCGATGGAGGAATGCATTATGGCGGCTTGAA
The DNA here is from genome assembly GCA_910596185.1 of Chrysanthemum makinoi. NCBI lineage: Eukaryota > Viridiplantae > Streptophyta > Magnoliopsida > Asterales > Asteraceae > Chrysanthemum > Chrysanthemum makinoi. Next base: position 320,033,169 of record OU343220.1, on the reverse strand, counting down.
GAGATTCTCGAGTTTTCATATATTTCATTCAATGTTGTGTTGTTCAAAGTCAAATGGTTCGACACTAATAACACTAATCGCCTAAAATGCTGTACCTATAGAAACAACATTACGCAAATTATGACCGATCGTGTATCGTTTCAAAACGAACCATTCATTCTTGCAACGTAAGCAACACAAGTCTTTTACCTTGATTTCCCCGGTAAACGTGGTAATTGGAAGGCCGTCAAGATTCTTATCATCGAAAGATTTGGAACCCGGATATCATTGTGGTAGAAGACAATCAGGATGTTTTACATGACAACAACTCATCACATATCACACTCTGGCGAGTTGGATCGGTTGGATTATAACATTATAAATATAGATGTTCAACCAGCGGAAGTTGAGGCATCACCACCAATTATCACTATTGTGGAAGACGAAGATGATATTGATTTTGATGATCATATTCCTCATGATTTAACATCGATATGATGATGATGGCCGAGAATGAAGATGATGAAGATGACAATACTAATAATGTTGAATTTTATGTTGATGATGTGGGAGATTAATCTCGAGTTGTAATTTGTAGAACAACACTTAATTATTTGAATGAAATTGTTATCGAGTGGTTAAAATTGTTTATTTGTTTGTTTATTTATTTATTGATTTATTTATTTGTTTATTATAATTATCTTGTTGATATATATTGTTATACTTTTGGACCATTTGCGGATAGGTAGTTTTGGATAGTTTTGTAGATGATTATCGTTAACGGTTTAGGAACCGTTTTGGCGATTTTGGAAAAGGATAACTATGTTGTATATATGATATTATGTTTAGCGAATTTGTGTTATGATTGGCATATTAAAACAGGTTGTGACATTGGTAAAACAGGTTGTGGATTGACATATTATGATAACAGGTTGTAGATTTTTTAGAAAAATTTCCGGAAAAATTGAAATTACCCATTTTGCGGCAATATTACGCCAATGGGTCGAGGTAGTTTAGGGGACATGTCCTCGGCGAAAGTACAAGGGCATATTTCAGTATACCTCTTTCCCCGGGGATATGTCCCCGGAGAAAGTGTTTAAGTCAACAGTGGTTATAGGCTTCACCGGGGACATGTCTCCGGGAAAACGATTGCCACGTCGGACTAATAACGTAGTTAGGGTATTTAAATTAAAGTCAAAATAATAGTTCTCGGGGACCGTCCCGTCAAAAGTATATGCCACGTCGGATATGTTTGACCATCGACAATTGGATGTGGGACCCACATGTCCCCGGTACAAGTCTTAACTAGTCCCCGGTAAAAGTATCCCCGAGAAGGTATTCCCGGGGACATGTCCCCGGCAAAAGCTTTTGCAGGGGATATGTCGAGGGAAGCTCTGAAATTTAGCGGCGATTGTTGTAGTGCTATCACAAGTGATATTCTGTGATATTCAGAATATCATTTTGTGATATTTTGAATATCACTTGTGATTTTTTGAATAACTACTAACTACCACACTTTTATTGTTAATTTTTCGCGTATCTCATTCTCATGATGTTCAACTTTTTGGAGGAGAATTTGATATCACTGGTGACATCACAGATATGTCAGCTTCTTCTATTTTGTTGAATCATGTGTGATATCACAGATGATATCACTTGTGAAATCACCTGTGATACCACACGTGATATCACCTGTGATGTAACATGTGTTTGAGCTTCTTCAGTTTGTTTATGAAGATGTTGTGTTTTGTGTAACCATAGCTTCTTCACTGATCAATCATAGATATTTTCAAATCCCATTGTAAAACCTATTGAAATACTGGCAATGTATCCATTAAATAGACAAATTCAATCACAACTTAAATAATAAACAAAAGTACACTAAATAACTATGTGTTTAAAGCAAAATCAACTTGTTTAAGTTGTTTAATCTAACAACTTAAATAATAAGCAATATTCGATTATAAATAGCTTATCGGTAACTAAAACACAATTTTCATCCACAAAAAGCACATAAAACATCAAAAATATGATATAATACAAAAGTAATAAAACACACAGTAAATAGTATATCATCAAAACTTTTAACCAAAAAAAAAGCTTTAACTATGATTATAAAATAATATCAATGAAATATCAAAAGTGATACTATACATGACATATAATAAAGCTTAATAAGTAAACAAAAAAACCTATCAAACAAACCAAATTTTACAAGTGATAATACAAATATCACTAGTGATACTACACGTATGATACTTTTCACTCACACATTTCATCAAACACTTGGTGTGCATCCATGTATACACTAAATGTAAACAAATGTAAAAAACACAAAGAAACTCACCCTAATGGCGTGAAAGCGTAAAAACGCGTGAAAACGGACGTGTAATATGAATATTGGGCCGAAAACGGTCAGCGTAAGAAAGCGGTGCGATATGAAAATGAACGAATACATATGAAAATTACAAGTGATATTCAGAAAATCACTAGCGATATTATGAATATCACAGGAATATATCTTGTGATAGTCAGAAACGTATGAAAATGGACGAAAACGTAAGAAAACAGACGAATACGTATGAAAGCATAAAACACGTAAAGCGGACCAGCGTGAAATGAAAGAAAAGCGATGAAAATGGATGAAAGCATTATGAAAGCGGTGGAAAAAGCGTGAAGCGGACAAAAGCGAGCAGCGTATAGCGAAGCGAATTAAAAAATGTAATAAATAAAAAAAAGCGAATTTAAAAAGCGTGTAACTAAAAAGACATCAAAAAAAAGAATTAAATTAAAAAAGCGTGAATTAAATTAGCGTGAATTTAAAATAAAAGACAAAAAATATGTGAATAAAAAAGAAAGACAAAAAGACAAGAAAAAAAACATGGACTTAGGTTTATATTTTAAATTTTCGGTTAATCCCCACCATTAGATCAAACTAGATGGATGGTGGGGATTTGTTCTTTGGTAAGCATGGATTTGTTGGTAAGCAAACATACTTTTTTTATTGTCAATGTAGATAATATATTTTTAAATAATTACCAATGTACGTAACATTGACAGATTAATATTTAAAAAAGTACGATTTTGGGCGCTGCCGTTTGCTTTAACTTTCACCGTTAGTCTTTTGATATTTTTTTACTTTAAAAATTACAGTAATGGTCCCTTGACATTTGCATTAACTTCCACTGTTAGTCCCTTGAAAATTTTATACGCTTTCGTCCTTTTTTCTTTATGTTTTCATACGTTTTTATCCATTTTTATACGCTTTCATCCTTTTTTATCCGTTTTCATCTATTTTAATACGTTTTCGTCCATTTTTATACGCTTTCGTTCATTTTTCTTACGTTTTCATGCGTTTTTATCCGCTTGTATATATTTTTATCCGTTTTCATACGTTTTATTCATTTTTATGCGTTTTTGTCCGTTTTTATACGTTTTGTCTGTTTTATACGCTTTCATTGGTCGGTCAAACTGTCCATGTAGCTAAAGTCAAGCCAATTGTTCGAGTTCGCCATCCGTTTTTTTTCGTTTTTATACGCTTTCGTCTGTTTTTCTTATATTTCATACGTTTTTATCTGTCTTTATCCGTTTTTATACGCTTTCGTTCATTTTTCTTACATTTTCATATGTTTTATCTGTCTTTATCCGTTTTCATCCGTTTTTATACGCTTTCCTCCGTTTTTCTTATGTTTTCATACATTTTTATCCGTTTTCATATGGTTTTGTCCACTTTTATACATTTACATACGTTGTTATCCGTTTTCATCCGTGTTTATCCATTTTTATTCGTTTTTGTTCGTTTTCATATGTTTTTGTCCATTTTTACATACTTTCGTCCGTTTTTCTTACGTTTTCATACGTTTTTATCCGTTTTCATTCATTTTTATACGGATAAAGAAAGAAAAAAACGGATAAAACTTATAAAAACATAGTAAAACAGACAAAGCGTATAAAAACGGAAGAAAACGCTTAAAAATGGACAAAAGCGGATAAAAACGTATGATAACATAATAAAAAGCGTACAAAGCGGACAAAAGCATATAAAAGCAGAACAGCGGACATAACGCATAAAAGCGGATGAAAACATATGAAAATGTATAAAATGGACAAAAGCATTAAGCGGATGAAAGCGAATGAAGACGGATAAAAACGTAAGAAAAATGGACGAAAGCGTATAAAAACAGATGAAAACATTTAAAAAAAGACAAAAACAGATAAAAATGTAAGAAAAACGAACGAAAGCGTATAAAAACGGATGATTATAATTATAAAAAGTATTGTCATCGCTAAAGTGATTTCTTATTTAATTATGGGTTTTACTAACCACAAACCATAAAGTTGTGTTTAAGTCTCACCATTTGTATAAAATAACATTTAACAAACTCGTTATTTTCATACTTATATCTTTTTGATGATTATAAAAAAGTATTGTTAAACATGAAATATATGAAATCAATGTGTAAGTACTAATTAGAATATCATACAAGTGTTAAATGTGTAATAATAATTAGAATTATCATCCCACCGATCTTCACCTTTAGAGAATAATTAGAATTATCATACAAGTGTTTATATTAAAGGTACTATTCATATCCGTTGTTAAATGTGTAATACTTGTTAGAATATTAAAGGTACTATTCATATCCGTTGTTAAATGTGTAATACTAATTAGAATATAATACATGTTTATATAGAAAAGGCCAATTGCATAAAAAAGGTCTACTTCAGGTCAATTTAAATTTAGAGTACTCAATTATTATTTTTTCTTAATTTAAGGTATCGAATTTTATTTTACGTGCAATATTAGGTTTTCTGACTTTTCGAAATAGGTTATCGGTAATAATTTTAGCAGAAATGACTTTTAAATGCTTAATAAATAATGATGCATCACAACAATTAATCATTTCAGCGAAAGCAATGACGAAAAACCTCTTTTGAAAAGTAAAAGACTTACATTGCACATAAAAATAAATTTGGTACCTTAAATTAAGAAGAACAAAAAAAGTTTGATACCTTAAATTCAAATTAACCTAAAATAGAGTAGCTTTTTATGCGCCAAAAAAAAATACAAAAACCTCTCAAAGCTAAATATTTGAAATCAATGCAGTCTGTATCATTCATCGTCTAAGACTCACCTACTCAAATGTTTAAAAAAATGGTTAAAATTATAAGAAAGAAATTTATAAAATATTTTGCTAGTCTACCTTTGGTTTTTACTTGTCCGCCGCACTTAATCCATGTTTAAATGTTGGAGGCGTAGAACTTGTAATAAGAAGAATAACGGAAAATTTAGACTTATCTTTTGGGTTAGACGGTGAAGATCCCAACTATTTAGAATCTCAAATTTTTAAATTTAACGATTATTTTAATAAATTATTTGCAATTTATGCAACAAAATATGGTCAACAACAAAACCCAATTCTTGACCCAATGCGGGCCGGATCGTCTCGAATAACAAGGGACATTAACATAAACCTTTATAATACTTTATTGTGAAGGCGCTACATCAGCGAACATCGGCCCCAACAAGTTGGGACAATATATGGCTACAAAATTTTTAACAACTTTAAGTCTCGAAGAGTTTGCAAACTTTGACATTTTGGCTTGGTGGAAAGAAAGGGAAATCAAATTTCCAATTTTATCGCTATGGCTCAAGTGACTTATTAGCGGTCCAAGCGGCGGTAGCTTCGAATCGGCCTTTTCTACTAGCGGTAGAATTATATAGGGTCAAAACTAAGCCCCGGATCCGTGGAAGTATGTGTATGTTTGAAAGATTATTTGGACGGAGTAGATAGGATACAAAATGTAAGATCGTTGGAAGGTTTGAATGAAGGAGAAGTTGAACAAACTATAGCAAATGAAGAAGTTGAAATAGGGATATCACCTCCGACTACCGAATTAGATGAAGGTAAATTTGAAGCATTTGATGTTGAAGTCATAGATGTAGAAGAAGTTTGGGAGGATTTAATTTCTTGAGTATAAACGGGTGATGGCAATGCCGAAGCTCGATATACTTGAGTACACTAATATGTTTTTGGTTGATGGCTATGCCGAATCTCGAAATGTATTAGTATTTATATATTTTTAGTTATATAATTGTATTGTTTAAATAAAAGTTATGATTGTATTTGAAATGTATTAGTATTTATATAGTTTTAGTTGTATTGTTTAAATTATTTTTTTGATTGTATTCGAAATGTATTAGTAAACATCCCCACCCCGATGGCTATAGTCGAGCAAAAATGACTTATCTATTTAGTAGCAGAACCAAAGAGAAGGCTAGCATTAGAACAGAGCCGGAGAAATTGATAGCGAAATGGCACAAGAGAAAGATCCTTGTCTATCACAGGGGAATCCGTATACTGGACCCTACTTCCGAGTGATCGAAGGCAATATGATGACTCAGTCGAATGATGAAATCTTCCCCTCCCATTCTAGTTCCGGCGGACCATCACACTCTCACTCCTGGAAGGAAGATTTGCCTTCAGTAAAATCAGACAAAACATTATCTAAGTTGATTTAATTCGCATGAGAGCCCGTAAATAGTTAGTACAACCTTTCCTTTCCGTTCTTAGCCTTCGTCTTAGAAACTGAGCTCTTACAAATCCATCTTTCCTGATCGAAGCCTCATCCAAAGGTATACGCTTTAAATATTTTCTTTTTCTAAATAGCTATAGCTCGCCGCTTTGCAAGAGAACAAAGCTTAACTAAAATTTACTTAGGGACAATCCCCCATAAAACTCTTCCACATAGTGCGATTAGTGTGTATTTATATAGTTTTAGTTGTATAATTGTATTGTTTAAATAAAATTTATGATTGTATTCGAAATGTACTAGTATTAAATGTTTTATATTTAACATGTTTATTATATAAATTTTCGAAGTTTTTAGTAAAATTCAGAAAAAAAACCCGAACCGGTAAAAAACCGATAAAAAAACGGATTCGAACATTTAAAACCGAAAAAAACCGAACCAGTAAAAAACCGATAAAAACCCGATTTCGAACATTTAAAACCGAAAAAAACCATTTCTAACATTTAAAACCGAAAAAAACCGATTCCGGAAAAACCGAAAAAACTGAAACCGGTTTTTTGACCGGTTTTCCGAAAACCGGTAAAAACCGGTTTATTTGCACCTTTATTGTATGGTATGTAAGGTTTTAATTAAATTTAAGATGTACGGATTAACTAAAGCCCAAGACAATTGGAAAAACACTTAGCCTGTATAAAGACGATCCAAAATCCTAATCCATCTAAAAAAGCCTCAAAAGTGATAAACCCAACATGAAACAAGTCCATAAAGGTAGCACCTCTATTGTATGGTATGTAAGGTTTTAATTAAACTTAAGATGTACGGATTAACTAAAGCCCAAGACAATTGGACAAACACTTAGCCTGTATAAAGCCGATCCAAAATCCTAATCCATCTAAAAGAAGCCTAAAAAAGTGATAAACCCGACATGAAACAAGTCCATAAAGCTGACGCACCTCTAATATTCAAGTACCACCGACTAATATTCAAGCTCCCGATTTTAGCTTGAAAAATCATATGATTGAACAAGTAAAAAACAGTTTTCAATTTCATGGTTTACCAGATGAAGATGCTAACAAGCATCTTGATAAATTTCTGACCGCCATTCAGAGTATGAAACAAAATGGGGTCACCGATGACGCCCTTCGTCTCTATATTTTCCCATACTCTTTGACTCATCATGCTACGTCTTGGTTTGATCGACTTCCAAAAAATTCGATTCATACGTTTGAAGAAATGGTTTCTAAGTTTCTGGCAAAGTATTTTCCACCGTCGATGGTGACGAAGTTGAAAGCGATATCGATAATTTCGACAATATCCGCGAATCTTTGTTTGAAGCTTGGGAGCGTTAAAGCTTGCAATTGACCGATGTACGAATCATAACATGTTGCTTGTCACTCAAATTGATACGTTTTATAATGGTTTGACGTTGAGACATCGTGACACAATCAATGCCTGCGCACGTGGAACTTTCATGAAAAGGCGTCAAGAATGTTACGATCTTATTGAAAACATGACCGCTCATCACAATTATTGGGATTCTACGCGAAAGGGTGAATCGTCTCGATCAAATACGTCTTCTTCTCTTGAAATAGCCGCCATGAACAAAAAGATCGACGATATCTTACGGATTACTCGGATGAATAATCAGAATCAACATCAACAAGTGAAAGCGGTACAAGCCGACTTGTGAGACTTGTGAAGGTCCACATTCTTATTCAGTGCCCGGCCGTGGTGAATACGCTCAAAAGAATGTTTATCTTTCTGAGGGAACTACAATCAACAGCGAGGAGATCTTCTTAGCTACCGTTCAAACAATTATCTCGGACCTCCCGGTTTCAACCAACCTTAACACCAAAACCATAATCAAAATCGTTTCAATGGTAACCACAACTCTAATCAAAACCGAGGAGCTAATTTCAATCATGGTAATCAACATTACCAAGATCCTCCACCTCAAGTTTACCAACAACCTTCTCATCCTCAACAACCTTATCAACCACCTCATTCGGATCTTGAACTACATCAAGAACACCGATAACACGATTAAAGCGATGCAAAATTAGATCAACAGTATGAGGGTTGAATTTAAGAAGGAAATTGATACGACTTTGAGCAAGCAAACAAACTAATTGAAGAATATGATGGCGGTTTCATGCGGATGAATATGGTCTCGAGTTCCGGTACTCTTCCAAGTAATACGATTCGAACCGAGAGGTGACATGAAAGCAATCACCACCGAAGTGGTGTGAGCTTACGATGGACCCACGGTTCCTACCACTTCTTCTTCTTCCTCTCGTGTGGTAGACTCTGAGACCGGGGTGACAAAGGACCCGGTGCTTCCTACTAATAAAGTACGTGAATGTCCAACCCACGGTTGTCCAAGATTCTGAGCCCGACGATGCTCCCGTTAATGTGAAGAAATCTAATCCAAAACCGTCTATTCCATATCCGTCTCGTCTTAAAGATCAAACTCTTAGTGAAAAGTCTAATCATCAAATGGAAACGTTTTTCCAAATTTTCAAAGACTTGAATGTGGAGATCAGTTTTGCGGATGCAATTCTCTTGATGCCTATAGTTGCTTCTACGATTAAGGGATTGCTTACAAACAAGGAAAAGCTGTATGAGCTTGCTACAACATCTTTGAATGAGAATTGCTCGTGATTATCCTCAAGAAACTTCCTGAAAAGTTAGGTGACCCCGGAAAATTCCTCATTCCATGTGATTTTCAAGGAATTGTTCAATGCTCCGCCTTGGCCGATCTTGGCGCGAGTATAAATTTGATGCCAAGCTCAATCTACGAGAAGCTTTCGTTGCCCCCACTTAACCCAACGTGTATAGCTCTCGAGCTAGCCGATCATTCTACGACCCGTACAAAGGGTATAGCCGAGGATGTCTTTGTCAAAGTGGGGCAATTCTATTTTCCCGCGGATTTTGTTGTAGTGGATTTCGATGCCGACCCTCGAGTACCCATTATTCTCGGAAGATGTTTCTTGAGGACCGGTCGTGCCTTAATCGATGTGTTGAAGGAGATATTACGTTGAGAGTTAACAAAGAAGCCGCGTTCAACATTAATCAAGCGGCGAGGTACTCCTCAAATTTCGGCGATGCTTCCATCAATCGATCGACATTATTGATGTTTCTTGTGAGGAATGCGGCTCGAAGTTCTTGGTTTTGCTAACAACTTCGGAAGTTGGCAATTGTTCCCCTTCTACTTCTTGACTCACCTTCTTCTCTAAATTGAACCACTACGAACCCATCATTGCCCTTCTTCCCCTCTTATACTCCGTTTGAGGTGACTTCTTTTGGAAGAGATCGATGAGTTTCTTGCTATTGATGAATCGATTCCACCGGGAATTGATGATGGTGTTTATGATTCGGAGGGAGATATCCTTTATCTTGAACAATTGTTGAATGAAGATCCATCACCGTCACTCCCTCCGAAAGAGATTACGATTGAAGAAATCAAAGAATTACAAACGTCTATTGAAAATCCTCCGGAGCCCGAGCTCAAGGATTTACCTCCTCATCTTGAATACGCTTTTCATGAAGAACCGAACAAGTTTCCCGTCATCATTGCTAAAACTTGAAAGATTAGGAGAAAACGCGCTTTTGGATGTCGCGAAAACATAAGAGTGCCATCGCTTGGCAAATTTCTGATATCAAAGACATAAACCCTCGTTTCTGTACTCAGAAAATTTTAATGGAAGATGATTGTAAACCCGTCATACAACAACAACGTAGGGTTAACCCAAAAATCCATGATGTCATTAAGAAAGAAGTTCTAAAACTCCTTGTATTTGGAATTATTTATCCAATCTCTGATTGCTCATGGGTTAGCCCTATCCATTGTGTTCCGAAGAAAGGAGGGATGACCGTTGTTGCAAATGAAGATAACTAATTGATTTCCACACGCCTACCGTTACGGATGGAGTGTGTATTGATTACGAAAATTGAATGATGCTACGAAAGGACCATTTCCGCTTCCTTTTATGGATCAAATGCTCGAACGTCTAGCGGGGAATGAGTTCTATTGATTTCTTGATGGTTTTTCCGGTTACTTCCAAATTCGATCGACCATGATCAAGAGAGCGACTTTCGCTTGCCCTTATGGAGCGTTTGCTTAGGCGAATGCCATTTGGCTTATGCAATGCTCCCAGAACGTTCCAAAGGTGCATGATGGCTATTTTCCACGACATGATCGAGAAGACAATGGAGATTTTTATGGATGATTTCGGTTTATGGAGATTCTTTCACGTCTTGCCTCTCTCATCTAGACCACATGCTTAAAAGGTGTGAAGACACCAACTTGGTCTTGAATTGGGAGAAGTGCCATTTCATGGTTTGAGAGGGCATTGTCCTCGGCCATAAGATTTCAAAATCTGGGATTGAGGTCGACAGAGCTAAAGTCGACGTTATAGCTAAACTCCCTCATCCCACTACCGTCAAGGGTATTCGAGAGTTTTACGGTCATGCGGTTTCTATCGCCGTTTTATTCAAGATTTCTCTAAGATAGCCCGCCCTCTGACCCATCTCCTCGAGAAGGATGCTCCGTTTATCTTCACGAATGAATGTGTTGAAGCTTTCAATATTTTGAAAAAGAAATTGACTGAGGATCCGATCTTAGTTACCCCCGACTGGGATTTTCCCTTTGAGCTTATGTGTGATGCTAGTGATTACGCAATTGGGGCAGTCTTGGGGCAGCGTAAATCGAAACATTTTCAACCCATACACTATGCGAGTAAGACATTGTCTGAAGCCCAACACAATTATCACGACTCTTGAAAGGAATTATTGGCGTTGTTTATGCTTTCGAAATTTAGACCCTACCTTGTCTTATCGAAGACCATAGTGTATCTGGACCATTACGCCCTCAAGTATCTTTTGGCAAAGCAAGATGCTAAGCCACGGTTACTGGTGGGTTCTCTCCTTCAAGAGTTTGATGTTACTATTCTTGACAAAAAAGGAGCGGAGAACCTTGTTGCCGATCATCTTTCTAGACTTGAGAATCCCCATCAAAGTGTGCTGCGAGAAAAAATCCGCGAGAAACATTTCCTCTTGAGACACTTGATCGAAGCCTCATCCAAAGGTATACGCTTTAAATCTTTTCTTTTTCTAAATAGCTATAGCTCGCTGCTTTGCAAGAGAACAAAGCTTAACTAAAATTTACTTAGGGACAATCCCCCATAAAACTCTTCCAAATAGTGCGATTAGTGTGTATTTATATAGTTTTAGTTGTATAATTGTATTGTTTAAATAAAAGTTATGATTGTATTCGAAATGTATTAGTATTAAATGTTTTATATTTAACATGTTTATTATATAAATGTTCGAAGTTTTTAGTAAAATTCAGAAAAAAAAAAACCCCGAACCGGTAAAAAACCGATAAAAAAATGGATCCGAACATTTAAAACCGAAAAAAACCGAACCAGTAAAAACCCGATTTCAAACATTTAAAACCGAAAAAAACCATTCCTAACATTTAAAACCGAAAAAAACCGATTCCGGAAAAACCGAAAAAACTGAAACCGGTTTTTTGACCGGTTTTCCGAAAACCGGTAAAAACCGGTTTATTTGCACCTTTATTGTATGGTATGTAAGGTTTTAATTAAATTTAAGATATGCGGATTAACTAAAGCCCAAGACAATTGGAAAACACTTAGCTTTGTATAAAGGCGATCAAAATCCTAATCCATCTAAAAGAAGCCTCAAAAAGTGATAAACCCGACATGAAACAAGTCCATAAAGTAGCCACTCTATTGTATGGTATGTAAGGTTTTAATTAAACTTAAGATGTACGGATTAACTAAAGCCCAAGACAATTGGACAAACACTTAGCCTGTATAAAGCCGATCCAAAATCCTAATCCATCTAAAAGAAGCCTCAAAAGTGATAAACCCGACATGAAACAAGTCCATAAAAGGTGGCGCACCTCTATTGTATGGCATGTAAGGTTTTAATTAAACTTAAGATGTACGGATTAACTAAAGCCCAAGACAATTGGACAAACACTTAGCCTGTATAAAGCCGATCCAAAATCCGAATCCATCTAAAAGAAGCCTCTAAAAATGATAAACCCGACATGAAACAAGTCCATAAAGTAGCAGTTGACCAAGCCGGTCCTAAGCTCGAAAATGAGATGTCTGTAAAAGCTTCTAGATATACTATATATGAGACATATTTAGATGTTTATGGAATGATTTATGTAAAAGCTTGTTGAAAGATAACATAATGTAATATTCTAGATTTATATTTGATCGGAGTATAAATAGAGAACCTCCCTCATTTGTAACCAACAAGTTAAAATCATCATAAATAACATGAGCTTTCATTATAAAAAAGGGGGGATTGCATTTATATCCCTCCAAAGGTGAATAATTCCATATATATTCTTCTTACAAGTTTTTGATGCACATAGTACATTGGTTTTTATGCATGTAAAGGATATATATGCAATTTTGCATTTTTGGAGGGATATATATGCAAATGACCCTTAAAAAAACGACATGAACTTATTACTAGTGAACGTCGTCGTTTGACCACAAGAAAATTTTTCAAACCAAACCCCCCATTAACTATGCGGCAAGTTACAAAAATTACCTGATACTTTTAACTATTTACGGTTTTCTTATATAACAAACTTTATTTAACACATATCTAAGAAATACTTAGTAATTTTCTTATAAAAAATTTAAATTGCGAATAAAATGAACTCAATATTAGAACTTTTGACTAACGTACGATTTTATGAAAAAATACTGAAGTTTAATATATGTTTTTTGTAGAATAAAATAAAATTCAAACCACACCCTTAAAATATCTAATAATGTAACACCCCCAAATCTCGGTACAGCGGAAGACTTAATCAAGTTTTCGGGGCGTTACTTTTTGGATTGGTATCGCACACAAGTAAAATAAAAGATAACCATTTAACCATTTAAAACCAATCCCAAATCAAATATTCAAACATTTAATCCGAAGATATAAATTTTAGGCCCAAAACATGGTTTAACAAAATAAGTCCCCATTGTTTATCAGAGTCAGAAAATGATCCTTGAACCACGCCTCCATGCCAAGTTTCCACACATCAAGTAATCCAAACATCTCTCAAATACCTGAGAAATCATGCTAAAAGGTCAGCTTACGCTGGTGAGTTCATAGGTTTAAGTTCAACAAAATCATAGTGGACCTGTAAGAGTTGATTTACTATGCAAGACCTAGATAGAATAATACCGTTTGCACCGCCAGATCCTACCGGATCACTAACCATATAATCACTTACTCGGGCCCTGCGACTCTAGTCCGCATGTCGTGGAAACCTCTAGAAAAGTTGCCAACCCGGGCTAGGTCGAGATAGAAGTCTATTCTTAGTTAGGCACGGTTAAACCTAGACTAAGGCAACAACTATCGCACATCTATCTACTCGGTCAAGCATATAAGCAAATCCAAATAGTTTTAACGGTCCAAAACAGTAGCATGATTCTCACCCCAAAATAGTTCAAAGCGTAGTTAAAACGTATATAAAAGTGGGGCTATGAAACTCACCTCAAGCAATCAACGCACAAATATCACTAGCAGAAGATAACAAAAATCACAGCACAATAACTATCGACTCGGCAAAACCTATTAATGTAGACCAACTTAATATATATTCCTCAAAATCATCGTTATCTACCTCAATATATTCCATTTCTTTATTTCCAAAAACGTCTCGTTTCACCATTAATCCTAGTGTCTGGTATCCTCATGTGTGGGTGTATCGACTCAATATGATGCCATGAATGCACTCAAACAACCAATATATAACTCAATGCGACACAATGAGACCTCTAAATGATAAACTCCATAGTTCAATAAGTTTCGGAATAAATAGTAGACCTTATCGAATTCGTCAACTCGATAAACTCATTCATTTATTGGTCTCGCTTATTATCCCATAAATCAATCGTATCCTAAAGAGTCATAAGGATAGGTCGCCCATTAATAAGGTTACCCAGCGTACCTAGCGGGCTCTTATTAGATTCGTCAACCTAATAAGTCCGCTACCCACGTGGATCAATACTATTAATGCTAAGTTATCCGTAACCCATGCACACATAACGCAAATAAATAACTACTTATCCAATATTAAATGTCCACATTTGACATTTATTGATAAACGTGTACTCGAAACCATAATTACTTCTTTATTGCAAAACCTTTCCAATTTAGTTGTTAGTTTCCGTTTAAAACCAGTAAATAACGAGATAAAATCTTGTTATCGATATTTTGGTACAAAAGCCCATTATTATTTACATTTCATAGTTTTATTATCATTTTCATATATAATATATATTTCGTCAAATCCCATTATAAATCTCATAACGTTATTCGTTTCGAGTCCACTAGCACGAGTCATAACTTCTCGGCTTTTAATCAATCAATTGTCCAAATTATACTAAAGTCCATGTTACGGCTTTGTCGGAGTCAACTATTGACTAAAAAGTCAAAGTGACGTCGACGTAGCTCAAAGTCACAATATATATATCAAGTCCATAATTAAAAGCCATAACGTCGCAATTCAATCCCAAACCAACTCAAAACAACCCCGCCAACCCATCAATCAACCAATTATACTCGAAACCAATGTTATGACCCTAATGGTCATGACACGGTCGCCGTCAAGACCACGTGAAGCAAACAAGCTTCTAAAAGCTTTTCGGCTCCACGCGTCTCATCCAAACCTCAACTAAACCAATCAATAAGCTACTAAAACGACCCGACTCAAACCCATGACCAACATAGGCCACATACGACACCAACCAAGACCCCAACGTGGGCTTCTTGGTGCGTACGCCCCATAGGTCTCAACCAAACACAACCAAATCCAATCCTCAACACTCAAATCCAATCATTCAAGCTCCAAACACTATCTAAACACAAAACCCATCAACTATTTTTAATCAAGAACATGCAACTAAACCCTAAAATGCAAAACCCATCAAATTAATGCACCACACATGTACCAAACACTAATTTCTTGTTTATTTCAACACTAATTAGCTTTAATTTCATGTTCCACCCAAAAGCCCCAAAAATAATAATTAGGTCGAAACCCTAATTACCCATTTCGTGGCTTTTTATTGCTCAAACAAGCTCAAAACATGTTCTATTTACCTTCTCTAATCACCAATTGCAAAAGCCATTTGAAATCTTTTGAAACCCTAAAAGTACGAATTTTAATTCGTGAATTTGGAGGTGTTAATGAAGTCCAAATTGAGTGTATGATATATGGTTGGAAAGAGGAGAAAGTGATCTTGCTTTTGGTGGTGGAGGTGAGATGACACTCGCCGGAATCCGACGGTGGTGGCCGGAATAGTGGCGGCCAAAGGTGGTGGTGGTGGTGGTGGTTTAGGGTTTTTAGAGTGAGAAACTAGAGAGATAAAGTAGTGTGTGTGTTTTTCTAGTGAGAGAAAGAGATGAGGGAAATGGGACTTGGGTGGGGCTTATATACTTGGAGCTAGGGACCTCAAAAATAATTAATTAGGGGGGGGGGGCGGCCTTAAGGAAAAAGTGGGGGTTCGGGTTGTAACTTTTCGTATCTATCTCGTTTACCCATTACCGAGCTCACATATCGTCCCCCGAGTGTCCCACGACATTTATTTAACTTTCCAACATCGTTATTTACGTTTTTCCACGAGTTTTGACTATTTATTTGTCAATTTTTCGAGTTACGGTCTAAAAGTTACAATAACTCTTGTTTTAGGCTTTTCTAGTGCCGAATCGAATAGTGCCTATCAAATAGAGTTAAAAATATCACGATAACTCATTTAATAATGAAATAAACCGTAAAACCAATCGACGATATAAAATCAAGTCACGGTTTATAAAATAGTGTTAAAGGCAAATCTCTGTTTAATTTAGCGTAATGCGGTTACCTAAAATAGACTCCCTAAATTGTCAGTTGTCACAGCCTCCCGACCTCGGAAGAAACTGTCCCGGGTTTCACTCCGAGTTGCTTGGTGTCATAAACAGTTTAGGATACTTCCTACGGAAGACGTCCTCACGTTCCCAAGTGAACTCCGGTCCATGCCGGGAGTTCCAACGAACCTTAACAATCGGAATACGGCTATTCTTCAACCTCTTAATCTCACGATCCATAATCTCAATCGGTTCCTCAACAAAATTCAATTTCTCATCAATACGAATATCTCTTAAGGGCACAACTATGTTTTCCTCGAAAGACATTTCTTAAGATTACTAACATGAAAGACATTGTGTACACTACTCAGTTCCGATGGTAGCTCCTGGCGGTATGCTACCGTCCGATTCTTTCGAGATTGGAAGGGACCAATATATCGGGGATTGAGTTTTCCACGCTTTCCAAAACGGATCACTCCTTTCCAAGGAGAAACTTTCAACAAAACACGATCTCCAACCTGAAATTCTAAAGGTTTCCGCCTCTTATCGGCATAATTCTTTTGTCTATCACGGCGGTTTGCAACGGTTTCTAATCTGTACTATCTTCTCAGTGGTTTCTAGGACAAGTTCAGGACCTGTAAGTTGACTCTCGCCAACTTCAGCCCAACAAACAGGAGAACGACATTTTCGGCCATACAGTGCCTCAAATGGGGCGGCCTTAATGCTAGAGTGATAACTATTGTTGTAAGAGAATTCGGCCAAAGAGAGGTGTCTATCCCAGCCTTTGCCGAAATCTATAACACATGCTCTAAGCATATCCTCTAAAGTCTGAATGGTTCTCTCGCTTTGACCATCGGTCTATGGATGGTAAGCAGTACTCATATCCAAATTCGTTCCTAACTTATGCTGTGTAAGACTTCCAAAAGTGGGATGTAAACGACTATCCCTATCGAAATGATAGATATCGGTACTCCATGGCCAAATGATACTATCTCCTTAAGATACAATCGAGCAAGCTTATCAAGACTATCGGTTTCACTAATAGCTAAGAATTGAGCGGAGACTTAGTTAAACGATCAACTATTACCCAGATAGCGTCATTGCCGCTAGCTGTTCTCGGTAATTTAGTGATAAAGTCCATGGTTATTCGCTCTCATTTCCATTCCGGAGTTCGAGGTTGAACTAAAAGTCACGATGGTTTTCGATGTTCGCCTTAACTTTAAAACAAGTCGAGGCACCTACTAACATATTGAGCTATATCGGCTTTCATATTGGGCCACCAATAAAGTTTCTTAAGATCCCGATACATCTTATCGGCTCCGGGATGAATAGAGTATTTTGATTTATGCGACTCGTGCATAATCAACTCACGGATTCTTCCATGAAATGGTATCCCTTACTGTCTCTGAAGCATAATGTTCCATCAGAACGCTTTAAGAAGCCGTTTTCACTTTCTACCATTCCATGAAGATTCTCATAAGGACGGTTCTCTTCCGTCAATGCCTCTACTTGGGCGGCTAAAATTTGAGATGGTAAGGGTGAAACAATGATCATTCCTAAGGATCTAACAAGTAGGGGTGGAATGTCCTCCTTATGACTAAGGGCATCAGCCACAACGTTAGCCTTACGAGGATAACGAATCTCACTGTCATAATCACTAAGCAATTCTAAACAACGATGTTGTCTCATGTTCAGTTCCTTCTGATCTAAGATATGCTTCAAACTCTTATGGTCGGTAAATACTACACACTTGGTTCCATACAAGTAATGTCTCCAGATTCTAAGAGCAAACACTACACACCTAACTCAAGGTCATGGGTGGTGTAGTTTTTCTCATGCTTCTTAAGTTGTCGGGATGCATAAGCAATCACCTTCTCACGTTGCATCAAAACAGCACCTAAGCCTTTATGCGAAGCGTCGCAGTACACGACAAAGTCTTCGCTTCCTTCAGGAAAAGCTAGGATGGGTGCACTACACAACTTCTCCTTCAAAAGTTGGAATGCTTCTTCTTCCTTTTCTCCCTATTCATACTTAACGTCCTTACTGGTTAGTTTGGTCGGGTTTAGCTATCTTGGAAAATCCCTCAATGAATCTCCTATAATAGCCTGCTAACCCTAGAAACTGTCCGATTTCGATGGGTTCTTAGGAGCTGCCCATTCCTTAATGGCCTTAATCTTAGCTGGGTCAACATGAACACCTCGACTATCTATCACATGACCTAAGAATTGCACGGACGGAATCCAAAATTCACACTTAGAGAAATTGGGCATACAGCTTTTCCTCTCTCAGCAATCCTAAAATGAGCCTCAAATGCTCTTCGTGCTCCTCACTACTCTTAGAGTATATCAAGATATCGTCTATGAATACTATCACTAACTTATCCAGGTATGGCTTACACAATCGGTTCATGAGGTCCATGAAAACCGCTGGTGCGTTGGTTAAGCCAAACGACATCACTTGGAATTCATAGTGTCCATAACGAGTCCTAAACCCAGTCTTAGGGATATCCTCTTCTCGAACTCTAAGCTGGTGGTAACTAGATCGTAAATCGATCTTAGAAAACACACTAGCTCCTTGGAGTTGGTCGAATAGATCATCTATTCTAGGTAACGGATATCGGTTCTTCACGGTCAACTTATTCAATTCCCTATAATCAATACACATCCTAAACGATCCATCCTTCTTCTTCACAAACAACACTGGTGCTCCCCACGGTGACGAACTTGATCAAATGAATCCCTTCTCGACAATTCGCCAAGCTGTTTAGACAGTTCCTCCAATTCTCTTTGAGCAAGTCGATAGGGTGCCCGGGCTACGGGTGCCGCACCGGGTATCAACTCTATTTGAAATTCCACTTGTCGAAGCAGGTGGAATCCACTGGCAGTCGTCGGAACACATCCGAAAATTCTCTAACAACGGGTACATCATTGAGGTTTCTTTCACTATTCTCCTCACTTTTCTTTTCAGAAATTCGAGCCAAGAAAAGACAACCTCCTCTATCGATGTACTTCTGGGCCTTAATACAAGAGATGATGCTCAACCGGGAAGGACTTCCACAGTCGCTCCGATCTCCTTGTATGCTCAGAACCTTTCCGCCATACGGTAAACGCACAACCTTCTCATCACAGATGATGTGTGCACCGTTCTTCGATAACCAATCCATTCCGATAATGATGTCGAAACTTCCTAAGGTAACTAGCAACAGATCTATACTAAACGGGCGATCTAGGAAACTTAAGGTACAACCTTGAACTACGGTGTCTATCTTCTCTCTATTCCCGTTCGCTAATTCTACATCGTAACTAAACCCTAGAGGTGTTTGGGAGATTCCTAGTAATGGCATAAAGTTGGTGGACACGAAACTCATATCCGCACCAGTATCAAATAGTATGGAAGCATAGCGGCTATTGAGAAGAAACGTACCCGTAACTACGTTAGGGTCCTCACCAGCTTCCTTCCCAATAGCGTAAACACGCGTTGTTCCCATGTCTCTCTGATGATTCCTAACACCATTGTTTCCCTGGTTTTCCACAACCTCACGCTTCACGGGGTTTAAGCCATTACCTCCTACACCTCGGTTAGCAAATCCTCCTACATTACCGGGATTTCCTCTCATCCACGGCTCTCGGCACTCATTCTTAAAGTGTCCCTTCTATCCACATCCAAAACAGTGTGACAGTAGCCCGGTCCGCTCCTGCATGCGGTTTGAGCTGCAGCGAGTGGACGAGACCTACAGTCTTTGGCTATGTGTCCTACCTTAGAGCACTTCCTACACACAATCGGGCATGGTCCATGGTGGTGTCGGTTACAACGACCACACACAGGCTTACTACCTTCATAACCCTTCTTATCTCCATTTCCTATGGCGAACACTCTTGCTGTCTCTTGCCGTTTGTTGCCATTCCCTTTTACAACTTCATTCCTCTTCCTCTTATCGTTCCTATCACTCTTACCCTTATCTCCTAATTCTAACACATAAGAGTCCATCAGACTCTGAGCCACAGTAATTGCCTCATGCAAACGGCCGGCTTTGCGGCTGATGACATCATTTCAAGTAGCTAAAGGCAATCCATCAGTATACCTTTCAATCTTAAGTTCTTCGGTACGAACCATCTCAGGGCAAAGCAAGGATAACTCTTGGAAATGACGAGTGTAAGTCGCACCCTTAACCTTATGGTTCCAGAACTCACTTTCTAACTTCTTAACTTCATTCCTAGGACATTAAGTCTTAATCAGGAGAGCCTTAAATTGAGTCCAAGTCATACTATAAGCTACATCAATTCCAACTGCTCTGTGGTAGTTATTCCACCAGGTCAACGCCTCGTCCTTCAAAGTGAAGGTTGCATACTTAACCTTACAATCCTCATCACAGTTACTCACAGCAAACACAGATTCAGTTTTCTCTAACCACCTAGGTAGGTAAACTACTCCCTCGTTCCTCCAAACTTCGATGGGACCACTAGAAGTGTTAGAGATTAGCCTCAGCTAGCGGTTCGGCGACATGTGCGACACTAGCTGATCAATGTGGGTTGGGTTCACAGGTGGAGGGTTTTGTAGAACAGGACCATTCTCAGCACGGTCATCCACATTCAGGTTCCCTACAGCTGGGTTTTCAATGTTCGGGTTCTCAACAGGTGGTGTGGTCGGGGTCGGGCGACGACCTTGACGACCAGGGGCAACAACAGCAGCAGGAGCTGCTCGGTTGTTCCTAAGTGAGTTTCGCCTTGTTGCCACCATTCTGGGGGCAAGAAGAACAGTTTCATAAATTCACAATTTACGCCCTAAAATAGAATTGGGTTTCAAGGGTCACTACATAACGCCTGAATACATACTCAAAGCTAACAAGGATAACGCTATACCAAAGCTAAACAATCAAATACCGCATCATAGCTAAGGATGCACGTTCCAATAACCATAACTCATAGGTTTCACAAGTGGGAATACATGGAAGGATTCAAAGAAATCAAAAACGATCCTAACAACGATAACTATAAACAACTAGGATAATCCTACATCTTGAACCAAGTACTACTTAGTTTCAAGATGGTACAAACCATAAATCTAATACTATCTAGCCACGGCTATGAATATCACTCACTGATTTCCTAACATCGTCAACCTCTCTCCACAAAGAGGCTAACTCAACACGTCAAGCGTCGCGATCGCTCTTAAGCTCTGCGACCTCTCTCTCCAACTCACCAATCCTACGCCAAATCGCTCTATCAGCATCACGTGCTGTCGCGAACCCTCTAAGCAGCTCCCCACACGCTCACGGAGCTCCAACATACCATCATGCAAAACCCTAGTCCTCCTGACTACCGTACCCATATCAGCTCTAAGATCCTCAATACTAGCTCTAGACACTCCAACCAAGCGATCATCAATCTACTCAGCCTAGTACCCGAGAGGTAATCCTCTCCCACATCGTCGGACCCGTCTCACCATACGCCTCAGGCTCTGAAGCAATCTCGATGGTATCTCCGATCCTAACGGGCTACCTATATAAGGTGAGTAAGGTGGTGAATCGATGTCTAAAGGTTGTCCAGGGGACTCGTGCTCGAGCAAAGGAGAATCTGTCGGGAGAATGTGCAGGACTCGCAATGGAGGAGTACCCCTTCGGTATATCCTCATCATCCTCCTCCTGAGGATCCTCATCCTCATCAACATATTGCTCCTCAATCTCATCCTCCTCCTCGACCTCATGCTCCTCCTCACCCTCATCCATAGGGGGAGAGTCCATGAGTCGGAGTCTCTGTGCAGGTAAATCCCGAGGTGGTACACTAGGAGATCTAGGCCTTCTAAGACATGGTGATCTTGCTAAGCGGATAGGTGATGATGGTGGTCGCATACGACATCGCGGGCAGTGCTATAAGCAAGCCTAGGAGTCTGTGCTCTTGCTAAAACATAATGTAAAGTGAGTACGCCTAGGCGAGCTAGGGCGTCGATGATGAACTATAGTGACGGGCGATCTCATAAGGATCACCCTGCGCAACCGTCATGAGAGTCAATGCTGGCGAACTAGCAACAGCAAGGACCTCCTCAGACACATCAAAAGCTAATGAAGGCATAGTCTGTGACAATGGCATAAGGTAGGTATAAGTGTTCGAAACAACTAGTTTTAATAAGCGCACCAACTTAACCAAAACACATATCACATACTGTAAGCTTTAAAATTAGAGGTACCGCATTACTCAAAACATGACTTTAAATAAAACACACAAGTTCCATTCCATCACATAATCCCGTATCAAATCAATCGAGTTCAAATTCTAAAATCATAATATACCATTTACTCAAATCAATTTCTGTAATATCTCGATAATCACATCTCATTTTCCCAAAACCAATAATCATATCTCATTTCCAAAACCAATAATCATATCTCATTTCCAAAACCAATAATCATATCTCATTTCCAAAATCAATAATCATATCTCATTTCAGAACGTTTAGGAATACCCCTAAACATATCCAAATCATAACTCAAATCTCTAAATCATAACGTTTTCATAATCAGTTCACAATATTCCCTAAGATATCATCTCATAATTCAAATCACATTTCATACCATAATCAAATAAGAAGCTTCGGCTTGGCAAGCGGGCGTGCGTCGGTCGAGGATCAATTTTTCTCGAAAGCGGTTATAGTTTAGGGTTTATAAAATACCTAATTCTCTATAACTTGGCTTTGATACCAATCTATAACACCCCCAAATCTCGGTACAGCGGAAGACTTAATCAAGTTTTCGGGGCGTTACTTTTGGATTGGTATCGCACACAAGTAAAATAAAAGATAACCATTTAACCATTTAAAACCAATCCCAAATCAAAAATTCAAACATTTAATCCGAAGATATAAATTTTAGCCCCAAAACATAGTTTAACAAAATAGGTCCCCATTGTTTATCAGAGTCAGAAAATGAACCTTGAACCACGCCTCCATGCCAAGTTTCCACACATCAAGTAATCCAAACGTCTCTCAAATACCTGAGAAATCATGCTAAAAGGTCAGCTTAAGCTGGTGAGTTCATAGGTTTAAGTTCAACAAAATCATAGTGGACCTGTAAGAGTTGATTTGCTATGCAAGACCTAGATAGAATAATACCGTTTGCACACGCACAGATCCTACCCGGATCACCAACCATATAATCACTTACTCGGGCCCCTGTGACTCTAGTCCAACACTGTCGTGGAAACCTCTAGAACAGTTTCCAACCCCGGGCTAGGTCGAGATAGAAGTCTATTCTTAGTTAGGCACGGTTAAACCTAGACTAAGGCAACAACTATCGCACATCTATCTACTCAGTCAAGCATATAAGCAAATCCAAATAGTTTTAACGGTCCAAAAATAGTAGCATGATTCTCACCCCAAAATAGTTCAAAACGTAGTTAAAACGTATATAAAAGTGGGGCTATGAAACTCACCTCAAGCAATCAACGAACAAATATCACTAGCAGAAGATAACAGAAATCACAGCACAGCAACTATCGAGTCGGCACAACCTATTAATGTAGACCAACTTAATATATATTCCTCAAAATCATCGTTATCTACCCCAATATATTCCATTTCTTTATTTCCAAAAACGTCTCGTTTCACCATTAATCCTAGTGTCTGGTATCCTCATGTGTGGGTGTATTGAATCAATATGATGCCATGAATGCACTCAAACAACCAATATATAACTCAATGCGACACAATGAGACCTCTAAATGATAAGCTCCATAGTTCAATAAGTTTCGGAATAAATAGTAGACCTTATCGAATTCGTCAACTCGATAAACTCATTCATTTATTCATCTCGCTTATTATCCCATAAATCAATCGTATCCTAAAGAGTCATAAGGATAGGTCGCCCACTAATAAGGTTACCCAACGTACCTAGCGGGCTCTTATTAGATTCGTCAACCTAATAAGTCCGCTACCCACGTGGATCAACACTATTAATGCTAAGTTATCCGTAACCCATGCACACATAACGCAAATAAATAACTACTTATCCAATATCAAATGTCCAAATTTGACATTTATTGATAAACGTGTACTCGAAACCATAATTACTTATTTATTACAAAACCTTTCCAATTTAGTCGTTAGTTTCCGTTTAAAACCAGTAAATAACAAGATAAAATCTTGTTATCGATATTTTGGTACAAAAGCCCATTATTATTTACATTTCATAGTTTTATTATCATTTTCATATATAATATATATTTCGTCAAATCCCATTATAAATCTCATAACGTTATTCGTTTCGAGTCCACTAGCACGAGTCATAACTTCTCGGCTTTTAATCATTCAATTGTCCAAATTATACTAAAGTCCATGTTACGGCTTTGTCGGAGTCAACTATTGACTAAAAAGTCAAAGTGACGCCGACGTAGCTCAAAGTCACAATATATATATCAAGTCCATAATTAAAAGCCATAACGTCGCAATTCAATCCCAAACCAACTCAAAACAACCCCGCCAACCAATCAATCAACCAATTATACTCGAAACCAATGTTATGACCCTAATGGTCATGACACGGTCGCGGTCAAGACCACGTGAAGCAAACAAGCTTCTAAAAGCTTTTCGGCTCCACGCGTCTCATCCAAACCTCAACTAAACCAATCAATAACCTACTAAAACGACCCGACTCAAACCCATGACCAACATAGGCCACGTACGACACCAAGCAAGACCCCAACGTGGGCTTCTTGGTGCGTCATCGCCCATAGGTCTCAACCAAACACAACCAAATCCAATCCTCAACACTCAAATCCAATCATTCAAGCTCCAAACACTATCTAAACACAAAACCCATCAACTATTTTAAATCAAGAACATGCAGCTAAACCCTAAAATGCAAAACCCATCAAATAAATGCACCACACATGTACCAAACACTAATTTCTTGTTTATTTCAACACTAATTAGCTTTAATTAATTAGGAGGGGGGGGGGCGCCGGCCTTAAGGAAAAAGTGGGGGTTCGGGTTGTAACTTTTCGTATCTATCTCGTTTACCCATTCCCGAGCTCACGTATCGTCCCCCGAGTGTCCCACGACATTTATTTAACTTTCCAACATCGTTATTTACGTTTTTCCACGAGTTTTGACTATTTATTTGTCAAATTTTCGAGTTACGGTCTAAAAGTTACAATAACTCTTGTTTTAGGCTTTTCTAGTGCCGAATCGAATAGTGCCTACCAAATAGAGTTAAAACGCATACGATAACTCATTTAATAATGAAATAAACCGTAAAAACCAATCGACGATATAAAATCAAGTCACGGTTTATAAAATAGTGTTAAAGTCAAATCTCTGTTTAATTTAGCGTAATGCGGTTACCTAAAATAGACTCCCTAAATTGTCAGTTGTCACAAATAATTAACAAAAACTACCATAAACTTTATTCTTAAAACATCTAAAAAATCAAAACACATCCCTAAACTATGTAACAAGTTATGAAAATTACTGTAACCTTTTACTTTTTATATTTTTTTTGATAACAAACTTGAGTTATCAAATATCTAATAAATGTTAGCAATTTTCTTATAAAAATAAGAAACAATTTTTTAAATAAACACAATACACCATGAGTTACCAAAATGATCCATCGAACAGTGTGTTACCAAAATGAAACGGCGATGCATCCGGCTTCTTGATGAACCCCACACTATTAGTATTACTATATTGATGTCGTCTTTGTTTTTTGGATGGGGGATTAAGCTGCAGAGATAGAAATCACAGGTTAAGTGCAAGTATCACCTTTTGTCAATCCCCCACCATTGGGCATTCTTTTACTTCTTTGTGTTTTTGGTGTTTGACCAAAAAAAAAACAAAAAAACAAAGTCAACATTGTTATAGAAACTGTCTAGCCTCAGAGTCCTTGGTATGTGCTAAAACACATACCTTTTCGATATCAAAATGGACCCAAAATAACCAAGAAAGAGCCGTTTATTGATAATATTTAATGGTTTCTTGAGTTTATACATGTGCAGGTACGAATATGTCAAAACACACAAAAGATATCCAAATCAGACAAAAACCCGAGCACGAGAGACGAAGAGTGCTAAAGCTGAGCCGGAAAGTCAGAATTGAGCGTCTGTGAAGATTTCTATACTGAGAGGATGATTTGTGAAAGATATGATCAAGTTTACAGAAATTTCAGAATCAGTCCCTCAACTTTCAGAAATTGGCAGAAAATACCCTTGAGTTTCAAATTTGGCAAAAGTAGCCCTTGGAGTACTAAAGATTGTCAAGTTCAGCCCTTTGATAATTATCATAATTTACAGCCATGGTCCTTCGAATTTCAGAATGTACACATTTGGTCCCTATATTTACTTTTACATAACAATACAAGTCCAAATCCAATGTCAAAAATACCTTGGCCTAAACAATATCAAAAGCCCAAGTCCATACCCAAGTCAAACTCTCTCAACCGGTCAAAGCTCTATCATTTGAACCCTCTCATTCACATTTGACCCAGTCACAAATCACATTTAAACCTCCCCTATTATTTACACCGGTCAAGAAGTCAAACGGTAATATTTTAATCCCAAAACAGTTACCCGCTAAAAATTTCCCCAAATATTACCCAGGTTTAAGAACCCTAAAATACCCCTGATTCCAATTAAGCCAATTGCTACAATCAAAGGGTATAATAGTACATTTACCTGACACATGACTGACACACGGATGCCACGATGGCAATCCGTGTGTCATTCCCTTCTAAGATCATCTCTGATTGGTGGAGGCTACATGTGCACACGATCCAAGGGAATTTGAAAATGATGGGATGTTGAGGATAGATGATCTGACGAATGTTAAAGGCTCGGAGAAAGCACAAATTTGGAATTCTAGATCCTTCCAAGCTCAAGGCTCTCCTATAAATAGACCCCTTGTTCATCAGTTGTATCATGTAGTTCTGAGTATTGTTTTAGTTTAATGTTGTTTTTAAATCCTTATTAGTTATTTTGTATTTGAATCTCATAGTGTAATCAATTTTTCATTAATAAATTCAATTTCAGTTTAATTCCTAAATTTCTTTTGAATACTGTGTTAAGTGTTTGAAACTACTTATTAGTGTCTTAGATAATCATTATAGCTTATCTCATATAATTTTTAGCTTGTTCTATATCAAAAATAAAAATCACAAAAAAAAATTGGAAAAATTATTTGAAAAAAAACATATATCTCAATTCGTTTTAATCTTTTCATTTCTTTTTGTTTATAAAAGTTTTTATAAGCTCATTAGTAGCTTATTAAGTGTCACTTATAGTAATACTCAGCTTCTACAACAAAAACTTCATTACAGTCAACAATAGTCAACTGCTTCACTCTAATCATAAATTGATCTGGTGTACTGATATGGATTTGGATCTGGGTTGAAACTAAGCTGGATTTGGGTTGAAAAGCAGTTAGGATAGTGGTATTTGATTGATTTGCAAGCCATAGTGGCTGGACAAAAATGTGAGTACCAAATTCTGTCTAAATCTGTTCTAGCTATTGAATCCTATTTGATTAGCTGGTTTAGCATTATATCTAGTTTAGTTTAGCTTAATATCAGTAGATTAATTGTTATTAGCCTCTAATATCATTGCTGTCCTAGTTTTATAGTTTGCATAGTTTTTGTCATCTGTTGCATCAGTAGATCTTAGTATAGAATTGCTGTTAGATTTGATTCATATAGTTGTCATTCAATTTATAGAATCTGTGAGGAAGTTTGAGTAAGTTTTAAACTATGGTTTAGTCGTAGAAATTGGCATATCTCCTCATTAACTAGTGTTTGGGATAAACTGCTATTTGGAGTTTTAGAGCTCTTTAGTGGTTAGATTTGTTAAGTTTAGTCTCATATAGTCTCATAGAACTCAAACTAGTCTTGAAATTGCATCTGTGTTTAGCTTTAGTCAATATTGCATTTCATCTGATCTCATAGGTTAATCAGTTAGCATCAGTTAGAGATAACTTGCACATTAGGTTTTAATTTGTTATAGGTTAGCTTATTTGAGTCACTTTGCTTCTAAAATCATAATTTCAATATGTTTTTGCAAGATCAAAACTCATATTAGTCAAAATAAAATTTCTGTCTTAAAAGTCAATTTCCAAGTGAGTTTTCTGTGTCACAAACTTTGTGCATTTTTAGTTCTTTCATTTCTGGACAAAATCTGTTGAAAATTTGGATTTTAAAACTCTTGTTGGTGAGATACATGGTGGTATTTTCAGAATAATTTTGTGAAATTTTTGAATCAAAAAAATCAAGGCTTACTCTTGGTCAGTTTTACCCTAAGTGCCCTGTTTACAGGTCAAGTGTTCAAAACAAGTTACTTGCAGATCTTGTGCAGGCTTCATTACAGCTTGTTAGAGTCTCAAATTAGGTCTAGCTAGTCTTTGGTTGGTGGTCTGTTGATCCCAACTTCTGGATCTCACTTTAGCTTATTAGTCATTACTGTGCAATAGCTTAAAGTTGGTAAGTTAGGCCTATTTGGCTGATTCTTTGATATTGCATCAGATCTTAGTAGTTTGTAATCCTGAGGTATATGTTAGATGAACTAAGAATTTTTTAAGGGATTTTAGCTTATAATAGCTTCTGGTGGCTTTTGGTCCAGTAGAATAGCTTAATGCTTAATTTAGGTAGCTTATTTAGAAATAGTTTCACGGCATCTCTCATTTCTAGCACTCCAGCATTACTTTTATCATTTTTCACAGATTTAGAATAATATTTTATAATTTTACTGAAGTTTTCATAATTTTCCATTACTGTTTGCTATTTTTCTCAATTAAATCTAGTTTTTAACACTTTTTAATTAGCCTTTATTGCAAATAATTCAGAAAACGTTCCAAAAAATATTTTTTCATTTTTATCAGATTAATAAAAATATAAATAGCCAAAAAAATATTTTTCCTTTATTTTCTTAGTACAAATAGTAATTTTTAGAAATTTATTTAATTTAAAATAGTTTTTAATTCATATAAATTTGAAAAAAGTTCAGAAAAATACAAAATCAGTTTTTAAAAGTCTTTTGAGTTATTATAGATTTTTGAAAAATAGTTTCATAATTTTCTCAGTTGTTTTCATAATTTTTAGATATTTAGTCCTATTTTTGAAATTAGAAAATAGTTTTTTAATTCAAATAAATTCACCAAAAATCATAAAAATTAGTTTTAATTCTTAAATAGTTTTAAAATATCATTTTTAGTATAATAGTAATTTTTGATCACTTTTAGGGCTTAATTTGGATTAGTTTGCATTTAAATCGCGTTTTAATTAATTCATAATTTGCATATTAGTTTAAATTTGCATAATTAGTTGTAATTCTTTGTTTGCATCATAAATTTAGTGCCTTTAATTGATTCCCTTTACTTTCCCTTGCCCCGTAGTTTAGAAAACATCATATTATTCCCTTTTCCCTTTCAAATCACATTAAACGCGACGTGAGTTGAAAATTCCATTCAACCCTCGATCGGAACGATCTCGGTGCTCAAACCTAACACGTTTGAGTTACCCCGTAATACTACACTTCTCTATAATTGGTTTTCCTAAATCAATTTTTGGCACCGCTGCCGGGGAGGGCTTGTAGCGAGTTTTCGTATTCCGTCTCGAATCGCGTGCATTTGAAGATCCTTCCCCGAGTGAAGTTACCGTCGTTTTTGTATATATAACTTTTTTTTTTAAAACCCAAACATCTAAAAACACCAAAACATTCTTCCTAGAGTGTTTACAAAACCATAAAAAGTAAAAAACCAACAAAACAAACCCGAACGTCAATTGTTACGTCGGCTCACCTCAGAAGTACAACCTATACACGGGGTAAACAGAAGTCTTGACATTAAATTGCAGACTGAAGAACGATCCACTCTTCGTTCCCGCTCCGCTGCGCGTACTTTTGGGAGCTACCGAGCTCCGGTTGACGTAAAGGTTACAAAAAGATTGTGTTTTCAAAAGTTTTCTAAATATAAAAACCAAAAAGATTTTCCTTTTTCAAAATTATTTTTCATTTTGATTTTTGGATTTTGATTTTTAGTGCATGCGCACTCGTTCTCAGTCCCGACGACTACGTAATCGAAACGTATCTAATATGAATAATCAAGTACCACCCGTTCCCGCTCCCAATCCTCCTCCCGTTAATCAAAATGTAGCTCCCGATCTCCGAACGATGGAGGAGCTATGTCAACCAACCATGTACAGGAGGGGAGGACCCATTGCAGCGACTAATATTCAAGCTCCCGATTTTAGCTTGAAAAATCATATGATTGAACAAGTAAAAAACAGTTGTCAATTTCATGGTTTACCAGATGAAGATGCTAACAAGCATCTTGATAAATTTCTGACCGCCACTTAGAGTATGAAACAAAATGGGGTCACCGATGACGCCTTTCGTCTCTATCTTTTCCCATACTCTTTGACTCATCATGCTACGTCTTGGTTTGATCGACTTCCGAAAAATTCGATTCATACGTTTGAAGAAATGGTTTCTAAGTTTCTGGCAAAGTATTTTCCACCGTCGATGGTGACGAAGTTGAGAAACGATATCATTAATTTTCGATAATATCCCGACGAATCTTTGTTTGAAGCTTGGGAACGTTATAAGCTTGCAATTGACCGATGTCCGAATCATAACATGTTGCTTGTCACTCAAATTGATACGTTTTATAATGGTTTGATGTTGAGACACCGTGACACAATCAATGCTGCTGCCAGTGGAAATTTCATGAAAAGACGTCCCGAAGAATGTTACGATCTTATTGAAAACATGACCGCTCACCACAATTATTGGGATTCTACCTCCGAAAGGGGTGAATCGTCTCTATCAAATACGTCTTCTTCTCTTGAAATAGCCGCCATGAACAAAAAGATCGACGATATCTTACGGATTACTCAGATGAATAATCAGAATCAACATCAACAAGTGAAAGCGGTACAACTGACTTGTGAGACTTGTGAAGGTCCACATTCTTATTCCGAGTGCCCAGCCGTCGGTGGCTACGCTCAAGAGAATGTTTATGCTGCTACAGGGAACTACAATCAACCGCAAGGAGATCGAAATCTTCTTAGCTACCGTTCAAACAATTATCTCGGACCTCCCGGTTTCAACCAACCTCAACACCAAAACCATAATCAAAATCGTTTCAATGGTAACCACAACTCTAAT